>CM031607.1:75501739-75504239 GCA_018398815.1 Conus ventricosus | reverse complement strand
CCATCAGACCTCGAACAGCACTGATTTCTTCGTTTTCTTTAAACAGTCGGTTGTAGTATCATTCAGGCACGTGGGTATCGAGGCCTAATGATGCTTTGACCTGCTAATATTAACTGTCCGTATGCCACAACATTACACACGCATCCAGTCGTTACGCTTTGGCAATATCCGTTGGAGGCAGTTGGATTTTGTTTTTGTCCCCTAGTGGTGAGAATATCGCAGGGATATAGGCGATATGTCTGGAATTAACACCAAGGGTGGGGAAAAAAGAACAACCAGCCAATTTCCACTGAGGCTCAGCCAGAGGATAAACGTCATCTCTAGACAGGCCATACACAATGATTCTGGTTTCCAGACAGACCTGCAATGTCTCCATGTGGTGCCGGCATGTACACTTCAAAATTCCTCTTGTTCATCAGTTTTTCTTTCTCCTGTCCCATTCTCTCCCTCTCCCAGTCCACCATCACACCCCCACCTCTACTCCCCATTCTCCCCCTTTTCTTTTGTTTAAAACACGTATATGCCAAGTCGTTGGCTTGACGGAAGAATTGTTCGCCTGCGCTCGGTTTTTCGCGCTTTATATAAGCTTAACATGTGGTTTAGTGTGGAGCTTTGTGTGTGTTGTGTAGTGCTCTGTGTACATCCTGCATGGAACAATGTGACAACGTAAAAAGCCACTTATAGCCATGTGGTGTATGGCAAACGTTGACGTGGGGGTAGGGGTCAGTAGGGAGGGCGTGCCTCGGAGGAAGTTGGGGGGTGGGTGGGGTGGGGTGGTGGCAGAGGTGGGACGGGCTATGAAACGCTGCTGTGCAAAGTGTGTGTGTGTGTGTGTGTGTGTGTGTGTGTGTGTGTGTGTGTGTGTGTGTGTGTGTGTGTGTGTGTGTGTGTGTGTGAGAGAGAGAGAGAGAGAGAGAGAGAGAGAGAGAGAGAGAGGAGAGAGAGAGAGAGAGAGAGAGAGAGAGAGAGAGAGAGAGAGAGAGAGAGAGAGAGAGAGAGAGAGAGAGAGAGAGAAAGAGGGAGAGAATTTGCTTTTTACAGACAAAACATTTGTGGTAGGGTCTGTATTGGGTTACTGTATACGTGTGGCATCGTATGGTGTTGTGTGACGTTGCATGGTGTGGTGTGGTGTGGTGTGGTGTGATGTAGTGAGGTGTGGTGTTATGAGATGTAGTTTAGTGCGGTGTGGAGTGGCACAGTAAGCGACTGTACTATGTAGTGTAACTTCCGTGTAAATAGCAATGTACAGCATGAGTGTAACTTAGAATTAAATAGCATGGTACGCTATGGTGGCCACATTAACAAATACACAAGAAAATGGCTTCGTGTCCCATCTGGTCTCACTGACGTTGCACACTGCTTCCATCCAGAAAATGGCTTCGTGTCCCATCTGGTCTCACTGACGTTGCACACTGCTTCCATCCAGAAAATGGCTTCGTGTCCCATCTGGTCTCACTGACGTTGCACACTGCTTCCATCCAGAAAATGGCTTCGTGTCCCATCTGGTCTCACTGACGTTGCACACTGCTTCCATCCAGAAAATGGCTTCGTGTCCCATCTGGTCTCACTGACGTTGCACACTGCTTCCATCCAGAAAATGGCTTCGTGTCCCATCTGGTCTCACTGACGTTGCACACTGCTTCCATCCAGAAAATGGCTTCGTGTCCCATCTGGTCTCACTGACGTTGCACACTGCTTCCATCCAGAAAATGGCTTCGTGTCCCATCTGGTCTCACTGACGTTGCACACTGCTTCCATCCAGAAAATGGCTTCGTGTTCCATCTGGTCTCACTGACGTTGCACACTGCTTCCATCCAGAAAATGGCTTCGTGTCCCATCTGGTCTCACTGACGTTGCACACTGCTTCCATCCAGAAAATGGCTTCGTGTCCCATCTGGTCTCACTGACGTTGCACACTGCTTCCATCCAGAAAATGGCTTCGTGTCCCATCTGGTCTCACTGACGTTGCACACTGCTTCCATCCAGAAAATGGCTTCGTGTCCCATCTGGTCTCACTGACGTTGCACACTGCTTCCATCCAGAAAATGCTTCGTGTCCCATCTGGTCTCACTGACGTTGCACACTGCTTCCATCCAGAAAATGGCTTCGTGTCCCATCTGGTCTCACTGACGTTGCACACTGCTTCCATCCAGAAAATGGCTTCGTGTCCCATCTGGTCTCACTGACGTTGCACACTGCTTCCATCCAGAAAATGGCTTCGTGTCCCATCTGGTCTCACTGACGTTGCACACTGCTTCCATCCAGAAAATGGCTTCGTGTCCCATCTGGTCTCACTGACGTTGCACACCGCTTCCATCCAGAAAATGGCTTCGTGTCCCATCTGGTCTCACTGACGTTGCACACCGCTTCCATCCAGAAAATGGCTTCGTGTCCCATCTGGTCTTACTGACGTTGCACACTGCTTCCATCCAGAAAATGGCTTCGTGTCTCATCTGGTCTCACTGACGTTGCACACCGCTTCCATCCAGAAAATGGCTTC
>CM031607.1:75494239-75496739 GCA_018398815.1 Conus ventricosus | reverse complement strand
AACACATTCAGCAGTAGCATCTAAACTTGCTGAATGAAGATTAAAGCATGGACAGTATCGTGAAAACGTGATACAATCATTCACTAATACTTCCTGGTGTTCGCAAACAAGACGATCAGTCCAGTTCGGGTGATGGATAGTACTGTTTATCCACCTTCATGTTAGAGATTTAGAGCTCGGTCGTCAACGTAGTGTGTGCTAAGGCAAGTGGTCAGTATGAAGAGACTCTATGGATAGCTTTACAACAGAAGGTCTCCAGAGAAATAAAAAGACAAAAACAAAAACAAAACAAAACAAAACAAAAAACATTTGCATGAGACAAGCGTTTCGGTTCTGAACTCTTACACTCTAAGGGGGCTGGATCGCATCCAGGCCATGGCTCCTAGGCGATGTTCAAATGAGCTGTTTCTGGTTGGATGGGCGTTTCAAGGCGTTGCGTTTTTAGACGAATGTCTTAACTCGCATCACCGTGGGGCACCTGCTTAAAGTTCGGAAATCTAAGACTCATGAAGTTTACCCTTGTTCTTCCTCCACCAGATCTAGCTGAAACGCCGCCATTGTCTCCAAGGCTCCAAGGAATTCCGAGCAGTCTCATGATGTCATAGGGTGATGAGTCTGCAAACTCCCATGCTCCAAAATGCGATTGCGATGACTTTGGATTTAAGGCCAGATACTCTCAGACTGCTGGCAAGACTGGCCTACTCCTCGGTCTGGTAAAATGTAAGGCTGCTTTAGCCTGCTTTATTCTTATATGGCACGTTATTCTTATATGGCGGGTTATTTTGATGACCCCGAGAAGAGTACAATTTCTGCTGTCATGCCACTCAACCTGACGATCTCTGGATAGTTTTCCCATTCTGGAAGGTTCGGTGTGCTCTGCCAGTCAACCAGGATATTCAGGAACTATATTAAAAGCGTATCTGGCAATGGTATTCTGCAGTAGGGCCTTTGGAGGGTTTTGTGGCTGCTCCCTAGAGACTGATCCAGCTTTCGTTGACAAACGGCTGGACGTACTTAGTTTCACATATGTACACAGTATAATATCGTTCTTTCCACTGTATTGCGTGAGCAATGTGAGATTTTTAACAACCGTTATGGAGTTAACAGCAAGGAAAGGAAATTTCGCTATCTCCCTCCCCGTCCTTACAGTCGTCCTCTACCTCAGTCCTACCAAACGCTCCTTCCTCTCCCAGACCCACCCAGCTTCACGCTATATTCTGTTACGCATTTGTAAACTTTGACAAACGCCACAGCTGATCACAAGAGAGAGAAAAACACTACTGGGGCATTATTTTTGCATGCCAGTTTTGTTAGCAAGAGAAATCGCCATTGGCTGCAATTTATGAACTATGTAAGCACTATTAGGATATCAGATTCACTTGTTTTTGTTGTTTTAATCAGGCAAACGCCCCAAATGTCTATCAAGGATTGGCCAAACTTGAACTATCGAAGTGCCAAGTGATTTTCTCGCTATCGTTTTTTTTTTTTTTTTTTTAAGTTTTCGTCTGCGAAGCAGATACCAACCAGTTTGATTAACAGAGCTAGCCTTCAATGCATCTAACAGCGTGGACTAGACGACAACCCCTTCGTTGCTATTGTGGCAATGGCAGTGGGCCCAGTGTTTCCGTTGAACAGGACGAGAATGGTGGAATTTAGTAATCCTCTTCGAAAGAAAAGACTGGTCCTAATTCAAAGCTGGGGAACCCACAGTCAACATGTTACTGTGGAGCTGACTGCTATGGTGCGTTTTAATCACTCATGAGGCCAGAGTGCTTGGGCTTGAAAACCCTCTCTTTCCATCCAACAGTTAACAGGTAGCTGGCCGAGGCAAAAAAAAAAAAAAAAAAAAACCGGCCGAGAAAATGATTGCTTTCCATCTTCAGTACCATCTTCAGTAATAGCATACTGACACATGGTAAATCTCAAACAAGGTCAATGGCCATAGAGCCATCAGTGATGAGGCTTTGTAACCTTTATTTGGGTACTTTTAAAACTATGACAAAACACCACCCCTTTTCCCCAACCTCTAGCTTCCACTCTTCCACTCCATCCACCCCACCTCCTACCCTCCCACACAGACACTTGTCGACTGGCGCTGACCGCACGGGTTGCATATTGTGCCCGCTGTGGTAGTGACCATTCCAGAGAGGTGGAAGTACTTAATGGCGTGTAGGGGGCTTAGGGCCACCGCCTTGATGCTACCCAAGAGGTACTGAGTGACCTTTTACAATACAGAGACAAGTGACTGCAATCGGTCCCGCTGTTTCCGCCCAGACTCCCTACCTTTCTGCCAATCCTCTTCTCCAGTTTGTCCACAGGATGTCTGCAGGTTCATTTTGTTCTGATAGGAAACGCAGAACCCCGTACTTCTCTCATTGCTGGGCATATTTCTGGCCCAGAGCAATACTTCCGGTCTTCGAAAGTTGACTTAGCTCAAATTGTATTACGGGTATCATGTAACTGTTTTCTCTAGCTTCTGCTAGCAGGCATAGAGCTTGGG
>CM031607.1:75486739-75491739 GCA_018398815.1 Conus ventricosus | reverse complement strand
TTAATGGCGTGCGTGGTTTAAGAGGACCCTATTATGTTCTCCAACAGATTTCGAGAGTCAATTTATGATAGTGGGACAAGAAATTGCAAGCTGTTTTACTGCTTCTGTCTAGACTCCCCAACTTTATTCCAACCCCTTTCTCCATTTTCCACAGCAGATCTGCAGGTTCATGTTGTTCCAATTGAAAATGCAAACCTTCCTACTTCTCTTCTACTGCAGTCAAGAAAGAAAAAAATGACTGGAAAAGTTTGAGTTTTCACTTTTAATAATGGCATACTTCAGACACGAGAAAGAAAAATGACTGGAAAAGTTTGAGTTTTCAATTTAAATGATGGCATGCCTCAGACACAAGAAATCTCGAACTAGTCGAAGGCCTTGTAGCCACAAGGCGTGGCGCTTTCAACGTGTTTTTTTTAAATCCATGATACAACACTCCCCTTTGCTCCACCCCCCCCCCCCCCCCCCCCTTCGGCTTCCGCTCATCCACTCCTTTCACACATTCTCTACTCCCCCGCCCCTACCTCCCGCCCAACCCACACACAAAGTGTGAGGCGCTGTCCACACGAGATGCACACCGTGCCTGCTGTCTTAGTGAACAATGCTGGGAGGAAGCGGAAATTAATGGCGTGTGTGGGGCTTAGGACTACCCTTTGGTGTTAGCCAGGGGATTCTGGCTGACCTTTTACAAAACTGGGACGATGGATTGCAGTCTGTCCCACCGCCTTTGCCCTGACTTCCTTCATTTTTCCAACCCCTTCCCCCCACTTTCCCACAGGGGATCTGTGAGTTTATTTGTTTCCCCGTAAAGCGATATAAACCCCATACACATCTCTCAGTGCCGAGTATTTTTCTTCTAGTTCAGAGCTATGTTTTTTTCCCCTCATCTCTCAACGTTGTTTAATTTGTATTGTGTATGTTGTGTAATTTCGTGTTGGTGTTGAATAGTGCTATTTTCTCCACCTTCCGGTAGCAGGCGTAGAGCTTGGTTGTCAGTGGAATATTTACTGAGCGAATAATCAAAGTATGGAGAAAAAAAAGCTACATAAAAAGCATGTTTGGTGACACATGCACGTTATATGCAGAATGGTTTGGTGGGACCGTGCACATGCACCATGAGTTCTCTCTTGTCCCCACACTGAAGGGATTTGGAGCAAGAAACCAACTTGGGAAAAATCTCTTTCCTCAGTTCACGCCCCTCCTCCCCCGCCCTCGTTCCTCATCCCCCTTCCGCCCCCCTCCCTCCCCTCTTACCCATTTTGCGTCATGTTTTGCCCTCCAGTGCATTTGGACACTTCGAAGAAGGATGCAACTGTGCGCGACATCGAAGAGAAAGAGTACTGGAGCACTGATTGTGCATGCTGATTTCTTTGGAAAGTGAACTTGCTAATGGTTCTAATAAATTACTTGAAAATCAAAGTCACTTGATGTTGTTATTATTTTAAGCAGATGTAACGTTGCAGCTGACCATCAAACGTTGGCCAAACCAGGACAATCATAGTCCTAAGTGATTCTCATCATGTTTCGGAACCTTTCGTCTGCAGAGAGGCCATCAACCAGCTGGATGACCAGCACTAACCCTAGTTGCGGAAATGTAAACAACTTTGAAATAGTACTGCTCAAACTCCGCTCAAAAAACGTTGACAAACGGATCACAAGGCAAAACACGACGCGTTCTGACTTCGTGGGTCTTCTTCAGGCCAAATACACCACACCCATGACAACGAAAATGAACGAGCAATCACTTATCTTTATTTTTTCAATATTTTGATCATCATCATTATCATTATTCCTATCAGCATTATTATTATCATCGTTACTACCTTGACACACACACACACTGTGTACTTCTCGACAGCTTCGTTATCATTCAGCGCCTACATTGCGCCAAACTGAATGGAGATAAGTGATTGCTCGTCCATTTTCGTTGTCCCAAGTGTTGTTATCTTGCCTGAAGAAGACCGAAGAGATTCATTTGTCAACGTTTTTTAGGCGGAGCTTTAGCAATAATCTTTCAAATGTGTTCAACGTCAACCCGCCAAAAATGAAAAAAAGGACTAATCAGCGTGGAGTGAACGATGGCCGCTACGATGGATTTAACGAGCAGTGGCTACTGGGGCGATGGCAGTGAGACTTGAAAGACGTGAGCAAGACGTGAGTAGGTGGAGTCCAGATGTTTCCCCTGACGAGAGCACTGCGGCTACATAGCAAAAGCTTTGAGCCTGATGTCATCTTGTTTGAGAGTTCAGCTTTGGAGCTGAAGGCAGCAGAGAGTTCAAATCATTCGTGGAGTAGGAGTTATCAGGATTGAAAACCCTCTCTGTCCTCCCAGCAGTACACGTATTCCTCATTCAGTTCAGACAAAAGGTTCAAATGGCGGAAGACGGTCAGAGAGAGAGAAAGAGTGGGCCCGGTGTAACAGCCCGTTCTTACCCCCCTCTGGAACTTACCCCGGGGTAAGTCTGGGCTAGCCTGCTTTTTCCCCCGGGGGTCATTCTAGCCACTAACTAGAACTTACCCCCCCCCCCCCCCAGTTGAAACGTATCCCCCCCTCCCGGGGTAAGTTTGGGCTAGCCTTAGAACCCCCCCCCCCCCCCCCAAGGGTCAATCTAGGTCTATTTGGAATCTTCCTCCACCCCACCCCACCCTTCAAACAAGACCGGGTCATTCAGGGTTTTCTTCTGCCTTTTCCCAACACCCGTCTTAAAAAAAAAACATTGTGTTAGCCTGCATATTTACACCCCCTCTCCCATTTCCTATATACCATCAGTTGGGTTTAGACAAAGTGTTGTTCTAGACTCTTCGCAATAGATGGACCTCCTACTTCTCCAACCCCCTCCCCCTACACACCCTGTTTGACTTGCAGATACGTATTAACATTTCTCGCGCTAGCGTACATGCGTGGGTCAATATTCGGGTGTGTGAGTACGCCCGTGCATGCGTGGGAAAGAAAGACGGCTATATGCCAATGTGACCAAGTGCCAGTGTGACCAAGCGTAGTTGTGACAAAATGTTGTGACCACGTGTCCTTGTGACCAAGTGCCGTTGTTGCTTCATCCCGGTTTGCCTCTTTTAACTATTTTACAGCTATTAAGAGTCTCTTGAGTACCTGTGTACCTTAGCTTGTACAATGCAGATGACTAGTGGTCGGTGCCACTGACCACTGGTCATTATGACGTAATTCGGAGATTTTAACTGTTTAACAGCTAATCAGTGTTTCCCGAGTGCTTGTGTACCTTGTACAATGTAGATTACTTGTGGTCAGTGCCACTGACTACTGGTCATTATGACGTAAATCAGAGATTTTAACTATTTCACAGCTAATTATAGTCTCTCGAGTACCTGTGTACCTTGTACAATGCAGACGACTGGTGGTCAGTGCTACTGACCATTGGTCACTTTAATGTATATGAGAGATTGTAACTATTTTTACAGCTAATTAGTGTCTCCTGAGTGCCTGTGTACCTTGTACAATATAGATGACTGGGGGGGGGGGGGGGTCAGTTCCAACTGGGGGGGGGGGTGATAAGTTCCAGATTGTCCTGGAATGACCCCGGGGGTATAAGCAGGCTAGCCCAGACTTACCCCGGGGTAAGTTCTAGGGGGGGGGGGGGGGGGGGTAAGAATGGGCTGTTACACCGGATTCTGGGAAAGTACACCTTTCTTAATGACGTGCAGCAGACATGGTCAGTCTCCGACAAGTTCGATGACCCTCCGGCTAGTAACCCTAGGACTTTGAACTCTCTCTCTTCTCTCTCTCTGTCTGTCTGTCTGTCTGTCTGTCAGTCTCTCTCTCTCTCTCTCTCTCTCTCTCTCTCTCTCTCTCTCTCTCTCTCTTTGTGTGTGTGTGTGTGTGTGTGTGTGTGTGTGTGTGTGTGTGTGTGTGTGTGTATGTATGTGCGCGCGCGCGCGCGCGCGCTTGTGTGTGTGTGTGTGTGTGTGTGTGTGTGTGTGTGTGTGTGTGTGCGCGTGTGTGTGAGTGAGTGAGTGTGTGTGTGTGTGTGTGTGTGTGTGTGTGTGTGTGTGTGTGTGTGTGTGTGTGTGTGTGTGTGTGTGTGTGTATCACCACACTGGCGCACCTTCTCTTTCCCACAGCCCATCACAACTCCACCACCCACCCCCTTTCCTGCTTTTACTCCTCCCATTCATTGGACCCCCACGCTCTCTCCTCCCGAGCACCCCCACTGAGAGTCTGGCGCTGACCATGCGAGAGGTGTGTATACTGTGCCCACTGTGCTATTGAATGGAATCGGCAAGAGGCGGCACTTCATAGGACGTGGGAAGCTTAGGATCACCCTTAGTGGTTATCCAAGGATTTTCTGTGATCTTTTGCGAGACTGGGATTGGAGATGCAATCTTTCCTGCTCTTCCAACCCGCCTCCTTCCTCCACGCCCCCCCCCCCCCCCCTCCTCCGTCATTTTCAAAGACACTTTTACCATTTTTTTCCCCATAGGACGTCCAAAAGCTCGTTTTCTTTCTTTTTGACAATGGAACGTGCGTTCTGTTTGCATTACCAAGGATCTACTGGTCAAGCTATGCTGTTTTGATCCTCATCGTGTGTTGTGTGATTTCAACGTCACAAGAGATTTCTCTGTGTGAAATTTGGCCTACTGTCCCCCAGGGGAAATCGCCACGGTTGTACAGCCCATTTTGGTGTATGCCTGGATGTGTTGTTTGTCTACTAATGTGGATTTTTCGACATAATCGTATCAGGGATAGTTTTTGTGATGCCACAAGCGTTTTTGGCGCACACGAACTTGTACGACACCACGAAGAAGTTGTCAGGAAAGTTCAGCAAGCCAGAGAGACTCGTGAAAGACAAGGAGGGAAAGGCAATACAAGGCGAAGATGGACAGAAACAGAGATGGAAAGAGCACTTTGAAGAGCTACTAAACAGGTCAATGCCAGCATATCCACCAGACATGCAGCCAGCTGAGAACGATCTTCCCATCAACTGCGGCATACTTACCAGAGAAGAGATCAGAGAGGCGATAAAGAAGCT
>CM031607.1:75456739-75469239 GCA_018398815.1 Conus ventricosus | reverse complement strand
GGACCACTTGAGCGCATACATGCATATTCATTGACATACAAATATAACAGACATACATGCACACGCATAGATGCATGTATATATGTAACATGCATTCAACACATGGCATATAAATATTGATAATAAAAAATGAGAGAGGGTACAAAGTTTACCATATCTAGTTTCTAATTCTTTCTTTTCATTTTAAATCTACTCCATCTTCACTAGATGAAAGAAAAACGTTGGCATTAAAGGCTGAAAGTTAGTAAGGAGATCCCGCCTAATTTATGAACAATATAAGTCAGAAAGGAAATAATCTTCAATGCTTGAAGGTTTATAGTCGTAAAGGAAACCTTGAATTACAAAGAAATAGAAGTCAGAAAGGAATCGTTTCCAATAATTGTTATTAAGAAGGACTAGAAGTTAAAAAGGAGGTCCTTTTAGTGATAATTATTAAGGACTAGAAATCAGAAAGAAATCCATTCTAATGATAATTATAATTAAGGACTAGAAGTCAGAAAGGAAATCCATTCTAATGATAATTATAATTAAGGAATAGAAGTCAGAAAGGAAATCCATTCTAATGATGATTATAATTAAGGACTAGAAGTCAGAAAGAAATCAATTCCAATGATAATTATAATTAAGGACTAGAAGTCAGAAAGGAAATCCATTCTAATGATAATTATAATTAAGGACTAGAAGTCAGAAAGAAATCAATTCCAATGATAATTATAATTAAGGACTAGAAGTCAGAAAGGAAATCCATTCTAATGATAATTATAATTAAGGACTAGAAGTCAGAAAGGAAATCCATTCTAATGATAATTATAATTAAGGACTAGAAGTCAGAAAGGAACTCCATTCTAATGATAATTATAATTAAGGAGCGGAGGTCAGAAAGGAAAATCATTGGAACTGTTAGGGACTAGAACTAAAAAAGGAAATCCTTTCCAATTATTAGGGGTTAGAAGTTTGAAAGTAAATGTTATTTAAATCTACAGATGTTTAGCCATTATTTTCCCTCTGTGCACGTAAATTCATGACGTCCTGTAATTGGTTGGTGGAGCCACAGAATGTTTTGTACCTTCTTGTTTACTTATAAAATGAATTTTCCTACAGAGGCAAATCCTCTCCTGCCATATTATTTTTTTTATTTCCGCAAAAATTTACACTACACATGAGACTTCATGTATGACCTGATTTAAATGATTAATAATAATAATAATAATAATAATAATAATAATAATAATAATAATAATAATAATAATAATAACAATGTATGGATTTTATATAGCGCAATTCTTGGGATCAACTCATTGCGCTCAACAAACACTCAAACACTCGCACTAATATGTGTTCACACACACACACACACACACACCTACCGACCCAGGCGCACTTATCAAGTTCATCGGTTCAAGCTTAAACAATACAGTTTTGCATGCAGTACATAAAAGTCAGGTCAGAATAATATACACAGCATTTAGATATTATGGTTGAAGAAGGCTTTTCTAAAGAAGTATGTTTTTAACTCTGACTTGAATTTAGATAATGCAGGCAGGTCACGTAAGCTGTCAGGAAGAGAATTCCAAAGAGTGGGCGCACTAAAGCTAAATGCCCTCTCACCGACTGTCTTTAACGAGCACCTAGGAATTTTCAGAAGTTTTTGAGAAGATGATCGAATAGACCGAGAAGTTTGATAGGTGGACAGAGAAGCAGAAAGATACTGTGGGAGGGTCCCATCGAAGTCAGAAAGAGAGATTAGCAACCAGATCACCAATAACGGTGACCCAATTCAAATGACTAGCTACCAAATTACCAATAACGGTGACCCAATTCAAATGACTAGCTACCAAATTACCAATAACGGTGACCCAATTCAAATGACTAGCAACCAGATCACCAATGAAGGTGACCTAATTCAAATGACTAGCAACCAGATCACCAACAAAGCCCACCAACAAAGGTGATCCAATTCAAATGACTAACAACCAGGTCATCGATGAAGGTGACCTAATTCAAATGCTTACAACCAGATTACAGATGAAGGTGACCTAATTCAAATGACTAACAACCAGATCACCGATGAAAGTGATCTTATTCAAATGACTTGCAATCAGGTTACCAATAAAAGTAACCGAATCGAAATGACAGGCAACCAGATCACCAATAAAGGAAATGAGAGGCAACCAGATCACCAATAAAGGTTCAGTCGAAAGAGGGGAACCACCACCACCACCCTCTCTCCCAAACAACAACAACAACAACAAAACCCACTGCATCTTATAAGATTCGAATTGAAGATATGGAAACCTGTTGCATCTTCAGCGTAAATTTCCCTACTGCTCTTCGTCTCCAGGTTTGGTGCATCGGGTAAATGATGGCCGATATCATTTGATTTGTTTCCTTGCCTGCCTTTAGCTCTTCAAAGCAGCATTCATCATATTAGCATCGAAGATAAAGTGGATTTAAACAGATAGAATCTGAAACAGAAACTAAAGTGTTTCAATGTCATTTTCATTCCAATTTACATTTTTCATCCCCATCTCATTTTTTTTAATGAATATTACATATCGGGATTCGTGATTCGTTAAATTTCTAGAGTCTTATGAAAATCTAAGAAATCGCGAATCCCGATATTACAATGACTCCACCAAACAACGTAGACAAAGAATCACAAGACAAAACACGACGCGTTTCGGCCTCTTAGGACTTCTTCAGGCAAGATAAACAACGCTCTGGACAACAAAAATGATGAATGAGCAATCACTCATCTTTGTCAAATTTGGCGCAAGATGAGCGCTTGCTGTCGCCTCACATTGCAAATAACTCGTCAGATGTTGTAAACGAACTTTCAACTGGTAAGGAGCGCTGTCAGACTTTGCCCTGTTGTCTGGGCGAGTGCTTTAACCACTTGGCGGCTTTTCCACCGAATGGCTGTAGCTCTGTGCAGGGTAGTATCTCCAGCGCTTGGGAGACGAAAACCAAAGGAATGGGCCCATAGCTGAGGGACTGATCGCCGTTAATGTGCAGAGTATTTCCTGTGGCAAGTATTGATGCGTGCATTCCCCTTCCATAAACGGCTGGGCGGAAAGGAAATGCGACCTGACAATAAAAGGATCTTGCATATCACGCGCAGACCTCTCTCTCTCTCTCTCTCTCTCTCTCTCTCTCTCTCTCTCTCTCTCTGTCTGTCTGTCTGTCTGTCTGTCTGTCTGTCTGTCTACGTCCTCTCTCTCTCTCTCTCTCTCTCTCTCTCTCTCTCTCTCTCTCTCTCTCTCTCTCTGTCTGTCTCTGTCTGTCTGTCTGTCTGTTTGTTTGTATGTCTCTCTCTGTTGTCTGTTTATATTTCTCTTTGTTTGTCTGTGTGCTGACCTGTCTACCTGTCTGTCCGTTCATCTGTGTCTGTCTTACTGTCTCTGTTTCTCTGTATCTTTCTTTATCTGTCTCTCTCTCTCTGTCTTTTTGTCTCTGTCTCTGTCTTTGCCTCTCTCTTTGTTGTGTGCCAGTCTGTCTCTCTGTCTCTGTCTGTCTGGCTGCCTGCCTGTGTGTCTGTCTGTCTGTCTCTCTCTTGAAAGCCCATTATCAGGGAATGCGCTTTGCCAGGAATATAAGATGGTAAGCATCCTAAATGTGTGTGTGTGTGTGTGTGTGTGTGTGTGTGTGGTGTGCGTGTGTGTGTGTGTGTGTGTGTGTGTGTGTGCGTGTTGTGTCCTCTCTCTCTCTCTCTCTCTCTCTCTCTCTCTCTCTCTCTCTCTCTCTCTCTCCTCTCTCTCTCTGTCCTTCCTAATGAACCGAGAATTTACCCCAGCAAATACTGATGGATAACTCCCAGTTCCAAAACTCGATCAATGAATGATCAATGTCTGCTGACTACGTCTGTGCAACTGCAGAGAGAGAGAGAGAGAGAGAGAGAGAGAGAGAGAGAGTTTATCTTTGTCTCTTTTTTGACATCTTGTCTCCACCCTATAAAGGTATACAACTGAAAGGGATTGAAAACAATCATCAAAATATGTTGAAGCAGACAAAAGTAACATATCTGTCACCTCCACAGTTAACACTATTACCACCCAAACCCCTCCATCACCACAGTGTGTATGAAATAAAACTTATATATATATATATATATATATATATATATATATATATATATATATAGTTAAAATAAGTATTAAAAAGGAATATTAAAATACTCCTGGAGTATTTTAATATTCCTTTTTAATACTTTTTTTAACAAATGTTGCTCCCCAAGGGTTGAGCGCTTTTAGAATCGTTTTAGGCTGTGCAACTACATTGATATATATATATATATATACACAACAAACTAATAAATTCCAAGGATAAGTACCGAGCACCGTTCCAGCAACTTACAGAGCAGCTTGGTGTTGCAATGACTGCAAGAAAATTGAATTATAAACAAAGCTTGCTCTTATGTCTTAGATTGAAGAAATAGGGGGAGATAAGCATACATATCTGCAGTGGTAGATGATTCTGCCTAACTAACAGTATGTGCTTGAGTGGGTGAATGGGGAAAAATAATAAAAAAAATATATATATAAATGCTTCTCACAATGAACCTTCAGCAAGCTTATAGTCTCCAAGGGGAGACACCCTCCAATAGGGTGGGAAACTCACTAACATATAACTCCTGGTCATATACCGATATTTCGAAACTTGGTGGTTTCTCCTCAGTGACCGCGGAAAGTGGTAATTTGACTCCTCTGCCTTTTCAGTTTTAAGAAGAATGCAATCCCAGAAAAGGCTGGTGTGCAATACTGTAGTATGTTTGTTGAGTTTTCAAAAAAAAAACAACCAAAGCTGCCACCTAAGAAGCAAATGAAAATCATGAAAGAGCAAAACAAGCTACATTTTCTTTTATTTTTTTAATTTATTTATTTATTTATTTTTTATTTATATTTTTTTTCCCCATTCACCCACTCAAGCACATACTGTTAGTTAGGCAGAATCATCTACCACTGCAGATATGTATGCTTATCTCCCCCTATTTCTTCAATCTAAGACATAAGAGCAAGCTTTGTTTATAATTCAATATATATATATCTATCTATATATCTATATATCTATCTATCTATCTATCTATCTATCATCTAATATATATATATATATATATATATATATATATATATATATATATATATATATATATATATATATATATATATATATCACAAATCAATTTCGCCTCCACCCCATACTTGCTATTCACCCTCAACGAAAAGAGGAGATTATTCAAAAACATCGCAGGCTAGAAAAAGCGAAATCATTCAAACCAAACGATGACCCTGTAACATGACAGTAATCTTTACTCGTAGGGTACAGTAGATTTGTCGTTTGCGTAATTATTTTCATACAAATAGAAAGGCCGCGAAGGTGTAGGTGGAGAGACGCACATTTTCATTATCTCATCCTCATCGATCAGTTTTGAAAAAGTCTCAGATTCTGTGGCCCTTCATGTCCTGCTCTCATGTTGACCTCAGTTTCGATTTTCTGTCCACGTCTCTCCCTTAATGAGCCTCCGTCAGGATCACCGGCATGGGCCAATTCATTGACGGACGTGGTGGCGCCCTCCGGATATTAAGCTCATTCATGCTGGCTGCGCGACTGAGCAGTTATTGTCGTCAGTATGGGGCTTAGTGGGTGTTATCCTGCGTATGTTGGATCAGAACGGTCACCGTTGAACGCTACCGAAGTGATTTGGCAGCAGTGCAGTGTCTCCTCCAGTGGGGTGCCTCATGACAGATTGGCATTGATTGTTCCCTGTGGACTGCCGATGCCAGGGCTGCAGCGGAAGAAGCTAGTGTGTGTCTTGTAGACAGGAAGCATCCGGACTGAGCAGCGTAAGGGCAAGGCCACTGAGGTGTCACGGAAATTAAGAAAAACATTGCCGCTCTCCCCCACCCCACCCCGTTACCTCCCTTTTTCAAAGCAATAGCACAAAAAGTGTGTAAAGTAATGTGTTTTGAAGTCTGATAAACGCTGGTGCTGTCTGATAGAGTCTTGGGGTGAGTTCCATTTGGTGTGGCCTTAGTATGTTAAACTGAATTTAAACAGGTCAAGTCTTGTAACCGGGAAGTGCATTTGGGAAAGGATCCTTGAGGAATTAAACAAGAGTATGTCCATTGATAATTCCGCTGCGTTACTTGCCATAATGTTGTGCATTTTGAATTCCTTGTTATATTCTAGTCTGCTGCTTAAGAGAAATATATCAAATATTTTATGGTTGGTGTGCTCGTGGCTAGTGCTCTTTAAGAATGACTTGCTTGACTGTACGCTTACGCAGATTCCGTAATCGTTTTTAGTATTTTTGCGCTAGAAGATTCCCACAGATGCATGTAGACGCATAGTCTATGTATGACTGACTAAGAGCTTGGAAAACAAGCTTGCTTTAGTGGAGGTCGAGAACCAGTTTGATTCTGGCGATTTGAGAGACAGTTTAGCACATTCTTTTTCACAGTGAAGTGACATAGGAATTACATTGGATGTTGTTATCAACAGTTACATCCAGTACTGTAAAATGTAAAACCTGTTCCACATATTTGTATTCAATCTTTAATGGAGGGAATATCATAAAAGATTTTGCTTCGTTTGTTTAGCTGTGAGAAGCATTGCCATTGTTCCTTGAAGGTGATGCGAGATGTGATTAGGTTTAATCCAGTTTACAAGAGCATTGGCTCTGTCTTGTAAAGTCTGCTAGGTTACAGTAGTTTATTGCGATCTGTAGCATCATCTGCAAATGGAACACTACATACAGCGGAAGAAAAAATGTGTACGTTAAAAAGAGTAATGGACCTAGGGCTGACACTTTGAGGACACCGTAGTGAAGGAGTTTAAATGGTGTCACAGCGTGCCCATCGTTATACACTTCTATCATTTTCTTTTTCTGTTTTTTTTTTTCTCCAGATATGAGTGAAAGGTGCTTAAGACTGTTTGCGGAAAAGGCATGTAATTTTAATATTTGAAGCAATTCGTGGCCAGTCACATCGAAAGACTCTCTGAAATCGATAAATAGGACACCGCGATGTCTGTCATCGTCATCGTCGTCTTCGTTGTCGTTAGTGTTGTTGTTCTTGTTCTTGCTGTTTAGCCATGATTTAGACAAGGCTGATTAAGACTGTATGATATAATTTTTTTGCCAAAACCCAGATTGCCAGGAATGTAACAACTCGTAATATGCTCAAACGATAGAGGATGTGTTTGTTTACGTGTTTTTCAAAGGTACAAAAAACGAACATAACTGAGATTGGTCTGTAGTTAGCAGGATCTGAGTTTTCGCTTGATTTGCATGTATAGGAATGACTGTAGCTTTTTTAAAAACCACATGGAAAATAATTCTTGTAAATGAATAGACATCAGATACATGTCATTGTATTGGTATTGAATGAAGCTGACAGCTTCGGATTTTGTTATCAATGTCATCAGTTCCACGGAATGCCGATTGTTTCAGATGCATGAAACAGGGATCAACTTCATATACGTTCATGGGTGGGATGCTCAGTTCAGACATTGTTTTAACTGTGGCTGATTTGTTTCAGTTTCTGAAGGTCATTACACCTCGAGTAATCTGCCTTGACAACTTTACCTGGAATAGATGCAAAACTGGGTAGTTCACAGCTCAGCTGAAACCTCTGTGAATAAAGTTGGTTTAGGTGAGCTCTGATGATCTAATGTACTGTTTGGGATTCTGTTTTGAAGACAATAAGTCTCAGTAATGTTTAGTGTCTGCTTCCAGTTTTATGAATTTATAGCATGTTGTTGGTTCTTAATTAAACCCATCTTCCCTTATTAAGTATCTGAACTGACTTACCACCTGAGAGAGAGAGAGAGAGAGAGAGAGAGAGAGAGAGAGAGAGAGAGAGAGAGAGAGAGAGAGAGGGGGGGGGGGGGGGAGAAAGAGAGGTGGGAATGGGTTGTAGAGAGGGCGACAGATTTCAAGGGAAGATGCGAGACTAAAGTTGCGGGGTGTGTGTGTTTTTGAGAAGAGAGAGAGAGAAGAGAGAGAGAGAGAGAGAGAGAGAGAGAGAGAGAGAGAGAGAGAGAGAGAGAGAAGAGAGAGAGAGAGAGAGAGAGAGAGAGAGAGAGAGAGAGAGAGATGCTAAAACACTGTAATATTACAACTCTTCCGTCATTAAAACAGCAGAGGTAAGAAAGAAACACAGTGAAGAGAGATAGAGAGAGAGAGGGGGGGTGAAGGGGGGGGGGGGAGAGAGAGAGAGAGAGAGAGAGAGAGAGAGAGAGAGAGAGAGAGAGAGAGAGAGAGAGAGAGAGAGGAGAGATTTCGCAGCAGGAATTGATACTGACAGCACAATCAGCGATATCAATTCAACGGGTCGTCTATAGCACAAAGAGCAGAGATGGGATGAGATGACGGGGATCATTATGCGGGTTAATGTGTTAGTGTCTTGGGACGGGGAATTGGGATTAGAATACCAAATGGGTGCGTGGGCTAGAGGCTTTGACGTTTACTCCGCTGACAGCAACGGACCAAGGCAGTTTCCTTATGCAAATACAGATGCGTTCAATCCAGTTCTCTCTCCTACAAAAGATTGAAATGGAAATAGCAGCTCAAAGGAAAAGGATCACCATCTGTGTACAAATTTATGCTAATACCAGACGCACGCTTTTCCACCTTGGCGCAGTCGTCAGCATCACAGATTTCTGCGTGGGAGGTGGTGGGTTCAATACCCATCAGGGCTATTTATTCAGGAGATTTTTTTTTCTGTCCCGGCTGCCCTCTGCTCTCGAAGTGGAGTTTGCTAAGGGCTCACACCGGAAGACTGGAACCGCGCCGTCGTTTTTTCATCCCCCAAACAGATGTGTCTCTGAGACAGCTGTTCAGATTTCCTGACCAACACGGCAAGTGTCTGTATTTCTCGGACCTGGCCGACCACGAGATATATATGAAAGTAAAACGTAGAGTACAGCCCTGTAATGCAGTTTCAGATCAGAATGGAACGCCAAAGTGTCACCTTCACCATTCTCATCCTCACTGACCAGCATAAAAACAAAATGTGTGCCCGTCGTGCGCTGCTTTCATGGTGATGTCAGTGGAACCACACAGTCGTGTTTCATCCTCATAGTGGATGTGTTGGTGAGAGAGGTGTTCAAGTTGTCTCACCATCATTGCAAATGTCTGTGTCTCTCGGACCTGGTCCACGCAAGGATATGTATCAAAATAAATGTAGAGTACACTCTCCGACCAAAGTGGCCCACATAATAATAATAACACTGATTATTTATGGCGCTTAATCTTACATCATAAGCCCTAAGCGCTTACAAATACAGAAAAGGTTAAAGAAAACATAGATAAGACCAATAAGATCAAATTTCAATAAGTACCATACAAATACAAACAAGGATGCATACTGACACCCGCCCCCCAGCACGCGCGTACACACACACACACACACACACACACACACACACCACACACACACACACACACCACACACACACACACACACACACACGATCCCACACACACTTTCTCACAACAACACACACACACAACACCACACCACACACACCACACACACACACACACACACACACACACACACACACACACACACACACACACACACACACACACACACACTCAACACACGCGATCCCACACACACACTCAAAACGCGATCCCACACACACTTTCTCACAACAACGGACACACACACGCACACACACACACACGCACACACACACACACACACAACACACAACACACACACACACAACACACACACACACACACACACACACACACACACACACACACACACACACACACACACACACACACATTCGGTTCTGCCTTTGAGCCAGTCTAGGCCCAGGCCAGACAATAACATTTACTGGATCTTCTCAATAACCGAGGACTCAAAACGCGAGAGAAAATGAAAACTATTTTAGTCCAAAAAGTTTTGTGGAGTTTGTTCTCAGTTTATAGAGTAAATGGTGATCGAGAACACACACACAAACCACACACACACACACACACACACACACACACACACACACACACACACACACACACACACACACACACACACACATCATGAATATTGAGAGAGAGAGAGAGGAGAGAGAGAGAGAGAGAGAGAGAGAAGAGAGAGAGATGAGAGAGAGAGAGAGAGAGATGCACACACACACACACGCACACGCACACGCACACGTACACACACGCGCACGCACACGTACACACACGCAACCGCACACGTACACACACACACACACACACACACACACACACACACACACACACACACACACACACACACACACACACACACACACACACACACACACGGCACACACGCACATAGGGCACACAACACACACGCATGCATGCACACACGCATGCACGCACACACGCACTCAGGCATAACCTTAACACATTCACACACGCATACACGCATTCACGCACACATGTACTCACACATAACCTAAACACACTCACAGTCACACACAGACACACACACACACACACACACACACACACACACACACACACACACACACACACGCGCGCGCGCGCGCGCGCGCGCGCGCGCGCACACACACACACACACACACACACACACACACACACACACACACACACACACACATACACTCACACACAAGCACACACACATACACTCACACACAAGCACACACACACACACACACACACACACACACACACACACACACACACACACACACACACACACACACACACACGCGCGCGCGCGCGCAGCATCTGTTCGCCATAAAGACATAGAGTAATGACCAAAATCTTTGCCAATGGACACTAAATCGTTATCGCCGTTGGAACTCGATGCCAGGGAAAATGAAAACTATCTTTAGCAGCAGTCATCCCTGTAAATTCTTCACCTTCCACACAAATGGCCACCTCACCCGATTGGGTGTTGACGAACTCAGGGGAACTGAGGAAAGATCTTGTGTGAGAGAATGGGTTTGGACTCGGTGGGAGTTATTGTCTGCTTCCAGGGCTATTTTTGTCAGGATGAAACACTGGTGTCCGGTGTAACGAAAAGTTTTAACTCCCCGAATGGTTTAACTCCCAGGGAGTTAAACTGTTTATTTGTGAAATTTTAACTCCCTGTGAGTTAAACTAGAATATAAAAAAACCTAACTCCCTCTGTGTTTCAGTTTGACTCCAGGGGAGTTATTCTGACACACCACCAGAATGACTCCCACCCACCACCCACCACCCACTCTCCGCACCTCGCTACCACCCATGCATCTTATATATATATATATTTTTTTAAATGTGTGTGTGTGTGTGTGTGTGTGTGTGTGTGTGTGTGTTCTTACACTAACTTGCCAGATCAAGACTTGTCAGGTAGAATTGTTTCTTCGATATTATTGGTTTCTGTGAATTAGTCACGTGTCCTGAATTTTATTTAAAAAATGTGTTTTCTGATTGGCTGGCCGACTTTCATTTTTAGCTTGGCACACGCACACCACCACACCTGTGACGAGTCACTTGACAACTTCATCAGGTCGGTCCCAAGCAACCACCCTCTTGTGCAAATTGTACAAAAACAGCCCCGCCCCCCCCCCCCCCCCCCCCTTTCTCTATCTCCTGTGTCTCACACACAAATTTCTAATCTATTCCAACCCTTTTTCTCCTTCCTTCTCTCCCAGATGTAGCGAGTCACTACAAACAATTTTACGTCACGTCGCGACTACTCGTCATTCTCTCCCCACCTTCCTTACCCTCTCACCCCCCCCCCCCCTCCCCCTCACTCCCTAATTTGGCGGCATGACACAATGAAAAATGGAAAATTTTCCATTTCTACATCATTTGAGTGTAATGACCTACACTCATGGGTGACTGATAGTCGCATAGATTCCATGAGAGAGAGAGAGAGAGAGAGAGAGAGAGAGAGAGAGAAAACGCCAAAGACGGAAGGTACAGTATTTCTACTAAAGGCATCAAACCATTAACTCATGTACATACAGACTTTACATACAGATTATATACAAAAAGGCATAGTAAAATATCAAGGACATGCATAGATGAACACATGAATATGTACACGGACATTTCCTTTCCCTATGATGATGATCATGAACATTAAATCCCCTTCTCTATTCTCTTACCGAAAGATACCTGGGAATAGGTGGGTGGGGAGTCATCTTAGTCAAGATCAGATTAACTTCCCCTCTGTTACAAAGTAACTCCCTGGGAGTCAGAAAACACGTGTACACATTAACTCCCAGGGGAGCATGTACAAAAACATAGCTCGGAATAGCTCAGTTGGTAGAGCGCCTGACTCGTAATCTTGGTGATCCTGGGGTTGCGGGTTCGAACCTCCGCCAGAGCGTTTCGGTACAGGGGGATTTTTCCCTCGGAGTTAACATTGGTTCTGACTCCATTTCCCATACAGTCCTTCGAATGAGACTATAAACCGAGGTTCCGTGTGTGAACGCATGCATAACATCTTGCACACACGTAAAATCCCATCACCAACTTTCGGAAGAGTAGGCCA
>CM031607.1:75449239-75451739 GCA_018398815.1 Conus ventricosus | reverse complement strand
CACGTTGTTTCCTGGTTTCTTACAGTATGCTATCTTTGCAGTAGCACTTCTATCTCTTTCGGCGAACCGATTTTATTCCTGTCCTCCGTTTTCTTTATACTGCTGTCCCCCCCCCCCCCCTTGCCCCCCCCCCCCCCCCCCCCCCCCCCCCCCCCCCCCCCCCCCCCCTTGTTGTTTTGTGGCATTCCTCAAGATCTGATGCAATTTGCAGCATGGGGAAAGTGCTTGAATAGCTTTTTTTTCCTGTGCGCTTACAGGTAATGCTATTTATCTTTTATACAATAATGGACATTTACATTGTAATTTCAAAGCACTTCGCAATACAGGCTGAAAGTAAGAAACATAATAATAAGTAGCATAGACGAATTACAAGATAGCCTCTACAGCTTAAAAGAAGTTTAAAACCATGAGACCTATTTCCGATGTTCAAACAAATCAAAAAGCATATTAGAACGCACAGACTGCTCCCATAAACCACCCAAGCATATTTATACAAGACTTGCCCAGCACACTTTCATACAAACTGACAGGCTCTGTCTGTCTGTCTGTCTGTCTGTCTGTCTGTCTCTCTGTCTCTCTCTCTCTCTCTCTCTCTCTCTCTCTCTTACACACACACACACACACACACACACACACACACACACACACACACACACACAACGCACGCACACACGCACACACATACACACGCACACACACACACACACACACACACACACAACACACACACACACACACACACACACACACACACACACACACACCACACACCACACGCACGCACGCACGCACGCACGCACGCATGCACGCACGCCCACACACATACACTCACACGCACACATATACTGTAACTGACTGTCTGTCTAACCTTTTGTCTTCAAAGTGTAAAATGGTATTATCAATGTGTTTGATTGTTCTGTTTTTTTTTCTCTACCATTTTTTCTCTACCATTTGTTTTGGTTTTTAATTTTTCTTTTAGTTTCCATTATGTTGTAATATAATGAACTTATTCGAATAAACAAAAAGCAGGGGACACCAGAATCGTCTAACTAATGAACAAAGAGTGCGTCCACTAAACTTGTTTTCTTTGAAAGCTAGAGGTGTGCAAAAATTTCTTTGTCAGCAGAACAGTAAAGAATTCCTAATGGGCTGTCAGTTTCAACTCGCTCGGATAAATACAGAGGAGCCTTTCAGGTAACGATCTGAAAACATACACAGCATAATCTGTCGCTGTTCTTCTGGAAACCATTGAAGCTCTTTGAGAAGGGACTTGATGTACATGGTCATAGGAGATCTGTAAATGACCCTGGCAGCATCATTCTGGTGCTGTGAGAGTCAGAGGATGGTTGGCTGGTGGGAAATTACAAGAGTTCAGTCTGGACAGGATGGAAGAGCCTACTAGCTTGTCATGTGACGTAGCCTCACATCAAGGCATGTGACGCTCCATCACATGTAGTTTAGTGATATGAATCATTTCCCCATGCCACTACTGAAAAGGAAGAATATTCATGTGGCTTGACTAGTGTAGCGGGCGTCCCCAAATAATTGTGAGAATGACTCATTAAAGAAAGAAGGGTGGTCATTGGGTGAAGTGACCACTGAGAGATAGTTTAATAAGGGCTGGTAAGGTGCTGGTCATGTGTTTTGAACACTGAGTATGCACTCACTAGGAGGAGGGAGGAAAGAATCAATTTTAGCCCAGCAGATGGCCTAGAGACTCGAACCTGTCAGGACGCTGGTCCTCACTGCTGACCAGTCATTACCAGCCCTTCGCCCTTCACTTTTCACCCCGTGAGGTGGTTAAAGATGGCCATGGTGTGGGGAACACACCGGTAGTTTAGCCCCAGCATTTAAAGACTCCAGAGAGAGGAGTTGAAACTCATCATCTCTCCTGTGACAGGAGAATTCAAGGGAGAGGAGTCGGAACTCATATCTCCAGTGACGGGAGAATTCAAGGGGGCGATACGATGTCTGAGAGAGACAGGGAATCATGATAGTATGGAGAGAGTCTTATATTTGATGCAGGCATGGCATCAATGATTACAGGAGTTATTTATTCTCCTGGTCTGGATCTTGGGCTAATGTAAGGTGAAGGCCATAATTTTACAGAATCTTGAATGAATTAGTTTATCTCTCAGTGTAAAGAGAGATACATGTATAAAATCTGTTTATAAATTGTTTGATGTGATTTAGTAAAGTGTTTTTCCCCGAAGGAGAGGGGGAGAAGAAAAAACATTCAGTAGTGCGCCTTTTGGTTGATTGGAAAGATTGCGTGTGCGTATGGAGTAAATGCTGTCATGAATGCATGTGTGCAAAAGTGACAGTGTGACAGTATGGAGCGAGTCTGTAAATGACCCTGGCAGCATCATTCTGGTGCTGTGAGAGTCAAAGGATGGTTGGCTGGTGGGAAATTACAAGAGTTCAGTCTGGACAGGATGGAAGAGCCTACTAGCTTTTTTGGCGGCATTTTCTCTACCATTTATTCTCTACCATTTGTTTT
>CM031607.1:75399239-75401739 GCA_018398815.1 Conus ventricosus | reverse complement strand
CATATATATATATATATATATATATATATTATATATATATATATATATATATATATATATATATATATAATATATATATGTATGTATGTATGTATGTGTGTATGCATGCATGTGTGCATGTATAATCCATGTAGTGTACGTGTTAAGGCTGCATCTTTTAGACACACAACCACTCTACGACAAGTTGTCTACCATTCAGTTTCTTCAAAATACTGTCAAACATATATGTTGAAGTGAATTGAAATAAGGTCCGGTGTAACTGAGTTCCATTAAAGATAACGTATTGTTATTCTATCATCATCATCATCATCATCATCATCATCATCATCATCATCATCATCATCATCATCATCATCATCATTCTTATTATTTAATATTATTAATATTAACGTTATTATTATAATTATTTTCATCATCATCATCATCGTCATCATCATCATCACATCATCATCATCATCATCATCATCATCATCATCATCATCATCATCATCATCATCGTCATCGTCGTCATTACCATCATCATCATCTCATAATCTATATCATTCATCATCATCATCTCATCATTTCATCATCATATCATTAGATCATATTATTATTCAATATTATCATTGATCATTATCATCATACATTATTACTCATACTTTTCCGAGTTGGATTTCTTTTCGCGTTAGTTCTAAATTATGCGAAGTGTTTCTTTCAAAAGTTATTAAGTATTAGTTGAATTGAGACTAATTTTAGTGTGTCCTCAACTACATGAACCATTTCACTCAAATTTTGTCATTTTTGAGTCAGATGAGATCGATTTACTGTATACCCCACACCTCAAAAGAGGGGCAAGGATAAACTGAATCCTGAATGGCCTCTGAATGCGCTTCCTATTTTAATTTCTCGAGTTCTCTTTAATAAAACTACGCTCGTCCTTCTCGTCTTGTGATGTCAAACAAACGATGTAACCTTTCTCAGCTTTTGAAAGAGTACTAAAAGCTTTGTGGCCAAATGTCTCCGGGTACAGGAAATTGATTCCCGACCACTGGGAAATGAAAGAAGCTGCATTATTGATGAGTTGCAGAGAAGGAGGAGGTGAGAAGGGGGCTGGGACTGGATAATTTGACACTCCTCCCTTCCCTTCGTTAGAAGACTTCTAAAAGACAGTTCCTGGCTATGGCAGCGACGGCAGGGGCGATGGAGGTGTGTCTGTCTGTGTAGTGAAACAAGAAAAAAAATGCTGAAAATGCTGGAGAGAAGCGAAGCAGTTCTTATTATCGTGGTCGTCCTGGACCCTGGCATCAACTGCTGACAGTTCTTGTCATACGTGACAAGAATTACGAAGAACAACTTGTCTTTTTTATGTATTCCCGTATGATTTCCCCCATCAAGTTTATCAGTTATCTTCATTAACATAAAACGTCTCTTCGTTTAGTCCATCCAGTAATGCTGTGTTTGTTCCTTGTATATGTCCGAAAACGTCTAATCGCAGTGATTAGTTAGTGTGTCTACTTCCAGTGATTATATTCCTGTTAACGCTTTCTCTTCGCACATTTTGTTTTTACAAGTGTGCACCATTGATTTCACTGAAATTGTGAAAAGACGCAGAACACACTCCAGAGTTAGTGAAGACAAGGTAAAATGCAACTGAAATTTAAAAAAAACAACAACAAAAACAAAAACACACAAAACAACCCAACAACAACAACACTATACGTAGTAAGGGGCTGACTAAATACTCAATACCAAAACTTTTAAGAAAAACACCTTTTTTCCCAGACTTTGTAAATAACACCCTGTAAACATTCTCAAAATATGCTCCCTTTAAATCTGTGGGCACACACACACAACACACACACACACACACACACACACACACACACCACACACCCCACACACACACACACACACACACACACACACACACTCTCCCCTCTCTCTCTCTCTCTCTCCTCTCTCCCCTCTCCTCTCTCGACTCATTTTGGGTTCTTTTAAACAGAACTGGCATTCTGATATGGAAACCAAGGAAAAGTATCGTTTGGTTCTTCTCCTTTAAGAACATATTCCATTCGGAAAATTTTCTTAATGTTATTTAAAGATAAATGGCAAAGAAGTTGTTACCAAAGATTCGGGTTACGAACCGTAGGTTTCAATGCAAACAAAAAGATGGTTCGAGGTGGAACATCCACAGAATCACCATGCCCTTCATGTGGATATACAAATTGAAAGAAAAGCACTTCTATTTCAATGTACTGCACATAGTGATGTGCGTGAAAAAATGTTCCTTTTTTACTTTGGATGTTTTTTAAAAAGGCAAAATTTGCTTCTTTGTTATTGTCTGATGACGACTGTATAATCAAGTCAGTCGCTAAGTTTTAATACAGAAGCAATGAAATAAGACAAAAGCATTTGTAATAATTGTATTTTTAAAAAGGACTTAACTAAAAACTATGACTAAAAGCATGTGGGAAAAGTTTAGTAAACATAGTCATCGCCTAAAAGAGTGGATGTTTGG
>CM031607.1:75369239-75394239 GCA_018398815.1 Conus ventricosus | reverse complement strand
GCCTAACTATAAAGCACGTGTATGTGATCATGCTGCGCTCACTATGTCTGAATGTTTTATTTCAATTCTATATGATGCATTTCTTATCCTCTCCCCCCCCCCCCACCTCCCCATGGGTCTTTGATGGTATTTTTTCTTCAAAAGAACCGGCGCTGCGTAACCTCGCTATTTTTTTTTAATGCTTTAATAGCATACAGAACAGAGTACAGAAAAGTTAATTATTTATAAAAGGTCTGCGCAGATTCAATAACATTTGGACGTGCATCTGACATGCTCATTAAATCAAAACTTTTGGCACTTTTTTGATCCACTTACTTCCTTATGGCCCCGTGGGCAGGTTGTTATAATGCGGTTTGATCATTGTTGAGTCTCCGCGGAGCCACCGTAACATCTATCACCTACTCACCCTACGCATCGACAAACACTCTTTGAAAGAGACGGCAAACACTCAAGTTGTCAGACCAGGCATGGTGCTCTGAAGACAGATTGTCGTATGCATTTTGTATTGCATGACCTGAATTTCCATACACAAAAAACATACAAAAAAACCTATTGTATGATTAGGCACATTTGAGGCATGCAAGTGAGTTAGATTATGAAGATAGTCTTGAAGATGTCTGGAATGATAATGGGTACTCTTCTTCATCGGACAAACGCCCTGATTTATAATGTATTCGTGTTATCGGTATAGCAACAATTTTTGAATGTGCCATTTATATGGTATATATTGCACAAAGTATAGTTCCTATTCCATTTGTGTTTCTTTTTGTCGTGTGATATTTGATGTAGTTGCGAAGTGATGTAACTGCAAAGTGAGGCGACTGCAGGCGGAAATCTAAACGAATTTGAAAAGTTATTGATAAAGCCCACGAACCAACGTACACAAACGAATCTCAAGACAAACACGACGCGTTTCGACCTCTCAGGTTTACTTCAGACAAGACACACAACACTCACGACAACGAAAATGAACAAGCGATCACTTAAATTCATCCAGTTCGGCGCAAGATATTTGTTGATTCCAGTGGACGAAAGGCCTCGGAGCAGGCCGTATGAATGATTCTGTTACAAGATGGGTTACAATCGCTCCCATATGCTGCTGTTGAAGGGTTTAATGTTTATCACATATTTACCTGATTTTTCGTTCTCATTTTCTTTCTCTCCCCCCCCCCCCTTCATACCCTCACCCCACTCCCCCTTTTTTCTGTTTCATTTTCGAATCTTTGCCAAGTCATTAATTGATGAAATGACAGAGGGATTTTTAGCCTGCATTTGTTTTCCCCCACTACTAAAGTGTTCAAATATGTATATGGATTGCCGATCTTTAAAATACCTTAAGGAACACCATGCATAACTCAGAGAGTAACCTCGTCAGGTCTGTTGCTTTTAGTGATTATTATGTGGATCATGTTTTTGGTGAATCATCTTCTCAAAGACCTCTACTAATGCGCGGTGAGCCAGAGAATTTGTAGACTGAGACAATAACAGCTACAATGTTTTTCTGTACATTTCGAGAGCCAAACATCGCTTCCTTTTATTCCCATTGGGGATTTCACGGTGCTGAAATTCTCGGCCTTCTGACGGCTAAAACAGCGATAAAAGCCAGGGATAAACCATCGCAGAACTGTCAGTTTCTTCTGTTCACTAGTTCTGCAAGCTGTTGTGTTAGAAGACCGCTTCTGCAGTAACAAGTATGATTAATGTTTGTGTGACTGAAGCTATTATTCATATCCCTATAATTTCTGTTTTTTTTTTTTTTTTCGTTTCTCATGACTGAAATAATTATTTATTATCATTGTTATGTTTGCTCTCTCTCTCTCTCTCTCTCTCTCTCTCTCTCTCTCTCCTCTCTCTTCTCTCTCTCTCTCTCTCGCGCGCGCGCGGCGCGCGGCGCATGTGTGTATATGCGTGTGTTTGTTTGTTGTGTGTGTGGTGTGTGTGTGTGTGTGTGTGTGTGTGTGTGTGTGTGTGTGTGTGTGTGCGTGCGTGCCCGCGCGCGCGCTCGCGCATGCGTGCGTGTGTGTGTAGTAGTTTGTGTGTGCCGATATTCATTTTATTTTACTTTTTTTCTTGGATGGGGAATGGGTTTTGTCTTTTATATAATTTTTTTTTTTTTTTTTTTTTTGGGGGGGTAACTGTACCCGCATAAAATAGCCTTTTATAATTTTCTTTGATAGCTGTACTGCATGGTACATCCTATGCAACAGGGCCTGTATGTAATGTTTCTGTGACGAGTCACTTGACAAGTCTACCCGATCGGTCCCACTCACCCTCTTGTACAAATTGTACAAAACCCAAACAGCAGAATAGATTTCAAATCTATACCAACTCTCCCCTCTCAACCCCCCCCCCCCCCCCCTTCTCGCCCTGATGTCGTGAGCCGTGTCAAAAATTTACGTCATTCCGTTCTTTCTTTCCTTTCCTTAATCAAACCCTCACCCCACTCCCTCCTCTTGCAGCCTGGGCTAAATCGCAACAGTTTCATATCGTGTTTTTTTCACTGACCACCATTCCAGTAAGTGTATATATATATATAGGCATCCTTCAGTCTCTGGACTATGGAGTTGCTCTTTATGTGTCTATTCTGGTACAGCGACGGGTGTGGCTGGCCAGTCCGACGCAGGGATGACAGTCCCTGTGGCAGAGGGCACAGATGGAGTCTGATGCTGGTTTATCTGCCTGGCCGTATAATACGCTTTGGGAAGTTACGTCAACTAAAACAACATCAACCATTAGTTTGACCATGGGGTATTGTAAACACTGGACCCAGCCTCTGAAGGGCAAGCAATATTGATTCCAGTCCTCTGTGATGTAATAAAAAAAGGAACTGTGTTACTGACGGGGTTAAGGGAAAAGTTTGTCACTTCTGTTTTCTATTGGAGGAACAATATTATCCATGTGTTCAGTGCAGTGCACGGTTAGGCTGTTTCATGTATTGAGAAACTACTCTTTCGTGTGTACTCGCTCCCTCTGTCTGTCGAAAATGCAAAAATCCCAGCAGGCAATGTTGTTGCATTTCTCAGAAAGTTTTCTTTTAAACTGTCTGTATTTATTTCTGCCCCCACCCACATCCACTCTCCACCTTATGCATCACTTTCTTCATATTCACCGCATCTCAGGCTCACCAAACAGTAGGATATTCAACTGTCTGTGAAGTTCAAGCCATTTCTGTCCTCAGTTTTTTTCGTTTATTTGGAGAAAAAGTCTTTTCCGCTTGATTCATCTGTGAATACTTGCTGCCTATTAAGTACCAAATTTCTAATTGAAATATTTCGAGATAAAAGTGTAAAAACAAAAATAACAACAAAAACTGGCACATTTTGTATATTGACACTTGTCTCTTTTCTATTCTTTTCTTTCTAGTCATGTTGATAAACAAGCAAGAGGCAGAAGCATAAGGAAATTACCTTGCCATTCAAAAATGAAGTTACTTTTTAAAGTTTCTCATTCAGTCATTCACTCATTCATTCGTTCGTTCATTCAGTCATTCATTCATGCATTTATTCATTTATGTATTGAACAACTTATCGATATTTCATTCATGGTATTTTTTTTCCTCTTCTATTTGTTCTCTCTCGTACATTAAATTTCATCAACCATTGTATTTTCTTTTTGTTATTTCCAATATAAATTTCGCTTGTCTATAAGTTTGTTCGTTCGTTCGTTCGTTCGTTTGTTTTCATGACAGCTCCGCACCGACTATTTTGGCCTGCAAACCAGTGTCCATTTTGATTGTTTGTTGCTCTTTTTCGTATCTCATACTTTATGATCATTCGCTATGAAAAGGGTTGTGGGAAGAGCAAGACAGATCGAGAGGATTGAAATTACGCAGAGGAGAAGGGTGGGAGTGGCTAAGGGGATCAAATCTTAATTCTCTCCGTTCTCCAGTGGATGACTTCGTTTCCATCATTCCACACGTCAGCAAGAATTCTGATTGAAGAGTGAGAGATGTCTCTGTCATTTTAGATAAATATCCATCATCGCCATTTCACCCTCCAGGTGTCACATTGTTATTAGCTCCAGAGAATCATCCTTCATGCTGCCATACGGATGGACAATTTTTCCTGCAATTCGGATTGTGTCGTAAATGATTATGTGGGAACTGAACGCACACAAAGAATTTCAGGAAATTAGATAAAAGAAAAAAGAAAAATGATAACCATGAAAAATTGTCTCCCTTAATTTTCATGCAGTGTTTGAGCTGTCCAGATCAGTTGTTTGCGTCATTCATTTAGAAATTGACAATTTGTTTCCTTTCCATTCCATTAAAGAACCCTGACTGATTTTAAAAAAAAAAGATAAGTTGGTATATGAATGATAACGAATGAAAATTGTATTGAAGCGTTGATACAAATGGAGAATGTTTTTGTTCTTAAAGACAGCTAAATGGAATACTCTCTTCTGGGCTGATTTGTAACTCTTTTGCAAGTATTTCTCCTCACCTTAATTTTCTTTAAACACACACACACACACACACACACACACACACACACACACACACACACACACACACACACACACACACAAACACACACACACACACACACACACACACACACACACACACACACACACACACACACACACACACACACACACATGATCGAGTCCAGTAGTACTGTATTTCAAATTATCTGTTACCATCAGAACGAAACCAAAAATCAGTTTAGTAGGTAAGTGTGGAAAACAGACTATGTTTATTGTACACTTTCTTTCATATATCCTCTTCATATTTCCTCTGTCTGCAGGTGTGACTCCCTCCATCCCCCACCACCACCCCCCAAATTTTTACTCCTTTCTTTCGTTTCAGCTGTGTTTAGACATTTAACAGGATTTGAATAGTTTGTAAATTTGCCATCCAACTCTTGTCATCTCCTTCCTTTCTTTCCATTTTCAGGTGTGGGTGCGGTTTCACAGTGTCTACACCGGTTCTCTTCTGATGCTGAAACTGAGTTTCTAAACTAGAGTTTTTTCCATGCATACAGACTGTCAAGACATCCTGAAAGCTATAAAAAGAAAACAACAAAAAAATTGAGTGAGTGGTGGGAAATGAAGGGTGATGATAGGGTTGGAAATAAGAGGGGTGATGAATGAGAGGGACCGGGTTTGAGAGTGGTGTAGAAGATAGGGGAGGGGAGAGTGGCATTGTGAAACTTGGTCTGGAAAAAAATGGTAACCTGTTTATGAAGAGGAAGAAGAACTAGATTAGCTCATGTCTGTTTGGCGTCGAAGGAGGCTGCTTTTCATCTTGTTGGTTCCTTAACTGTTCAGACACCCACCCACCCCCACCCCATTCCCATCCTCTTCTCCCAACCTCCTACCCCAACTCGTTTCATCGCCGACGATCCCGCCGCCACCTTCTCCCTCCCCTGTTAACATTGTTTCGTTTTGGTTTGAGTTGTCCTCCATCTCTACAAACGGCAAATGAAACAAACTGCAGCGTTACTGGAACACGACAAAAAAGCAGAAGAGCACACAAAACAAAGTGTGAAGTAACGCAGATTTAATGCACGACACAAAACAGGACAAGAAATTTTCGGCAATATGCCTTCCTCAGCGACAAAAAAATACAGACATAAACATGCACAATACTCCCCTTGTGAAGCCACAGTGGTGAATTAACCAATCATTCACCACTTTGGCTTCACAACGGAGTATTGTGCATGTTTATGTCTGTATTTTTTGTCGCTGAGGAAGACATCACCACTTTGGCTTCACAAGGGAGTATTGTGCATGTTTATGTCTGTATTTTTTTTGTCGCTGAGGAAGGCATATCGCCGAAAATTTCTTGTCCTGTTTTGTGTCGTGCATTAAATCTGCGTTACTTCACACTTTGTTTTGTGTGCTCTTCTGCTTTTTTGTCATCTCTACAAAGTTTTATCTGTCTATCTGTCTGTTCGTTTGTCTGTCTATCTGTCTCCCTCCCTCCCCCTCCATCTCTCTCTCTCTCTCTCTCTCCTCTCTCTCTCTCTCTCTCTCTCTCTCTCTCTCTCTCTGATGTTAAAAGATTATAACACCTAGGTAACAGAATCATCATCATCATCATCATCATCATCACCACCACCACCACCACCAGCATCATCATCAGCATCATTATGTGTTCCATCGTTCAAAGCTGTTCTGAAGAGAGACTATTGCAGGGGCCTTCACTTCCAATGCCACTCAGCTCACATGCTTCTTCTATCATCTTCCATTTTTTGCAGAGCACGTGCATTTCAGCTCTGTCAGGATGCTTAGGTGCTTTTCATAGCAACTAGCACATTACTTTTTTTTCCGCAGTCTATACCACTTCTCTCTCCCCCTACCTCCCCCATTCCATCGTTGTATGGCACACAGTGTCCTACGCCGGTACCAGGAAGACAGGTCTTGTTGTAATGGCATACGCTTCCTGGCGACTTACCTTGCATCGTCTGGCAAAATTCCAACACACCCTATCGGTGGAATGAATGAAAACCTGTTGTTTGTGTGCTCCCATAACACACACTGGTGATACTGGCAAAGAAATTAGGCAAAAGGCAATGCCGAATGTTTATCACTGGTGGCCACTGGATTCGAACTAGAAATATCTAAATGCCAACTTGGCACTGTACAAACTAAGCTAACCAGACAAGCCAGAGTATTTCACTTTCAGTCAATTAAATTTTAACTGGTGTTGCAGATAATGGAGCCTAATGATGTCTGCAATGTTAGTTGGCGCGCGCGTGGTTGTATGGAAATTATTGGGCTGGACGATCAAAGCGTTCGCTGGTGAATTCTTTATTTGTCTGTGCTGCCACACAATGCATTTCCTTTTACAAAGAAGAAATGAAATGTTTCATGTCTGTGTTTTTTGTGCTACATCGTTACTGCTTGGAAGATGAGGTGTGATTCTGCACATGTTATGATCCGCTGACCGTGGATAAGGTATCTGAAAATTAAATCGATGGTTATATATATGGTCTTGAAGAAGAGGAAGAAGAGGAAGAAGAAGAAGAAGACTTAAAAGAAGAAGACTTAAAAGAAGAAGAAACATCTCATTAAGAGATGACATTACAAAGCGTAATGATCACACCACAAGATTTCACATCAATGTCGTAGACGATTTCTTGCATCGCAGCCATCACAAAAACCGTGTTAGGACCATTTGGGTGTGTGTTGTGCGTGCGTGCGCGCGCACGCGCGCGTGTGCGCGCGTGTGCGTGTGCGTGTGTGTGTGCGTGTGCGTGTGCGTGTGTGTGTGTGTGTGTGTGTGTGTGTTGTGTGTGTGTGTGTGTGTGTGTGTGTGTGTGCTGAATAGTGACTTTAGCAGAATGAATGATAATGTTCTTCGAAGTTTTTGATCAGAATAGATTTAATCTTTTCGCGACGTACAGTGCGATAGTTACGCCAACCCAGTCGACCCGTTCACGATGAGCCGTTCCGTGGTTATGGCGACGCTGGCGTACTCCCTGGACGAGACGCAGCGCCGTTTCACCACAACTAAAAAAAAAAGAAAATTCCCTGTTCTCTCATCTACGGTCTAAGGGATGCAGCTGCCCTAAATATTTAAAACAGAGTTCTAGCAATCGGAAAAAGTAAGTTTGCATGCACTAGCAATGACCCTTGCGACCCCAGAGTAGTCCGTACAAAGAGATACTAACCAAACAAACCTAAACAAGATCGTGCTCTCGTACGTTTTAGTAATGTTGCTTCTGTAGTAGCTTGCTATTTTACTTAAAATATATTTAAGTATATGTTCACTGCACAGCTAGTGTTTTACCCTTACCGGTGATATATGACAATAGGTTGTTACGTTCATATTAGGGACGTAAAATCAAATCAAAAACTGCAAAAATCGTGCGTCTGCAACAGACGTAAGCACGTGCGGGCACGCGGCGGCAGGGAAGTCACGTTGCGCTGCCGCGCGCGTCGCGAAAGAATTGAAGAACTTCATCTTCTATAAATCCCCTGTGAAAGTTTACGGCAAAAGAATGATCTCATCTTCTAAAAATGTCCTTTGACTGTTTATAGGGAGACGAAAGAATTGAAGAACTTCATCTTCTATAAATCCCCTGTGAAAGTTTACGGCAAAAGAATGATCTTATCTTCTAAAAATGTCCTTTGGCTGTTTATAGGGGGAAAAACCATGCTGTCTGAACATCTAAATGTCAATAGAGCGAAATTATTTTGCTCTGTTGACATTAAGTTCAGACAGCATGGGTTTTTTTTTGTTTGTTTTTTCCATGCAGTGTTTAATTTGGAAATAACCGGAGAACAGTCACCCCCATGCAGATATTTTGAGATGACCTCACATAGTTTACGACTTTGGAGGGATCGTACGTCAATCTGATAATGAAGGTGTGCGAGTAGAAAAAATGAAGGCCCTGGGAGACCCATCACTCAGACGACACAGTGGTTTTTTTTACTCAGAGAAGACGTCCTCAAGAAGGATATCCCTGGTGAGGTACCCACACTATCCCAAAGAGGAAAGTGACTCTGAAAATCACCCAGCAGAAGACCATGGGGTGAAATATCTTTTAAATCCGCCAGGAGAATCATGGCTATTGAAGCCACCCAGCAAAATGAACGAGACACAGTCAAGTCCTCCACAACGTGAAAAGGGAAAGAGTGGTGGAAATGTAGAGTGGTGTTGGTTGGGGAGTCGAAGAAAAAGATACACCCGAAGGCGCCAGCGGCATTCGGAGAAGTACTGTCCTTAACTGCCGAACCAGCCAGCTCGGAACAATCCTGCACCATCCTTGGAAACCTACGCTGTGTTCACGTAGAGTGCAAGCACGCACAGAGCATACCCTCAAGACGTGAAGGGACATAACTGCGACACAAAGAATTACCAAGGAAGCGCTCCCGAGGGTGAGCCAGCCCGTGCTTCATGACTGCAGAGCCCTCTGGCGAAAGATGCCACCATCACGCGAATTGCTGTGCACATCCTGCAGCCGTACTCTTCACCGTACAGGTGAAAACAGTACAACTCCAAACACAACCATAAGGTAAACGTAAAACTCAAACACAACAAGGTTCGACACAAGTCTAATGCCCGCTGAAGAGGGTCACGGGTTGCTGTCTTTTCTGCGGTCAACAAGACGTTCACTGTGGTAAATGGGTCTTTTCTTTCCGTCGCTGAGCCTTTCCCCAGAGTCGGACAAAAGCCAGACAAGAAAAAGACACCTTCGAAGATGCGATGGGACCCAGAGAAGTGCTGTCCTCAACTGCTGAACCAACCAGTTGGGAGTAATCCTTCACCAGCTTTGGAAGCTTGCTGTACGTTCACATAGGGTGCAGGCACGCGCATGGCATTCCATTAAAACGTCACGGGACATAACTGCTAGTGGTTGAAAAGGAGGGTGGTGGTGGATTGGAGAATGGAAACGGTGTGGTTGGAGAGAGGGATCGGAGATGCAGGAGCAAGGGGCGGGGTGTTTTAGGGAGACGGGGTGTGTGCATGGCGGAAGGGAGGGAAGGGGAGAGGAGAGTAAGGGGAGGTGGAGGGATAGTGTTGCGAAATCTGCACTGGGAAAGGTTTCCTGCGTGGGAAACGCTTATGTCGCTGCGTCTTGGGTCAGCAGGATTAGATTCTGTAGTGTCTGTGGATGTTGAGGAGATCTGCCTTTTATGTCTTTAGCTCCTCCATGTTCAGAATTTTTCCCCCTAGCACTCTTCCCACCTCCCACCGACCCCTATTCTTTTCATCTGCCATCTCAGTGACAACACCTCCTCTTACATTTTGTTTTTGTTTTTCTGTCCTCCCCCCCCCCCCCCCCCCGCCCCCCTCCAGTGTCTGGTTTGCTGACTTGTTTTTAAAATTTAAAAGAACTCGGGCAATGATGTTTTTCTATTCACATTAGTGTATGTTATATAATTTCTTTATCTTTTGTTCGATAATGTTTTCCGTCAATGCCGTTTATGTTTGCTATCTCTATAGATTTTGCATGTGTTATTTACTCGTAAAATCATCTAAAAGTATTTTATGAACAGAATCAATTTACGTAGATATAATGCAACAATATGTTAATGCAATGGCCAGTTGATAAACTGCCTTTTGACATTTATTCCTTCGGGGCGAGGTACAAATACATGTGGTTCGTGCGTCTATATGTCTATAGCATTGATTTTCTTTCGACTTTCTACGTCATTTTGATTGGGTGTAAGGTATGCATTTAATAAGAGACACACTTTTGTTGGATGTATTTTGGCTCCAATAAACGTCTTGTACCTAAATATGCAAGCGTTCCATTTATCTAAGCTGTTCTTTTAAAGAAAGACTACCGGAATGATCACTACTACCAATTCCACAAAGTTGTCTTCTCCTTCCTTCCTTCCTTCTCATGCACTTTTTTTTCCATTTTCGAAAGCTTTTGTAGTCTGGTACTTTCATGATACCTAGGTGCTCTTTTAATTCACGTTGTATTTTTTTCTGGTCGAATGAGAGTTCCTCAAGGCTGTAATGTTCGCACAGTGTCCCCTGGTGACACAAGAAACGCACACGCTGTCATCAATGCACGTCCATGCCGATGAGTTATTCTGACCTGAGCCTGCTTTGTCTGGCATCCTATCTATGTAATGCATAGGAAACCGCTGTTTTTTTGCATTTCCATTATACACGCAGGCGATAAGGAAAAAAAAGGTTGAGAGAAAAGGCCATCTGGCTGGCTGATCAAACCAGACAGGTTGAAGAAAATGGATAAATGTTCCAGATGCAAGGGCTTGAAATTTGTAATGGAACTTCTTTCTAAAGCCACAGATAGTTGATGTATTGCCCTGTGTCTGGAAAGGGGAATATGTTGTTGAACAGTGAAGAAGCTACATGCAGTCGTCTTTGTACTATCCACTCAAGCTCTACGCTTTCCTCTGGCTTTTTTCTTGTTTGGTCCATTGTCGTTTAGTTCTTCCTTACATCCAAGTTTAACGCTATAGTCACCAAAATCGACGTAGCATTGGAGACAGCCACCCCGGAAGAGTGAGAGATGGTGGATGAGGGATCTGTCTAGAAGTACACTAAACCACCAGAACGACAACACGTTAATCTCACTTCAACCTCCTTTTCTATCAATGGAGCTAACCAGGCTCACAAGTGCCATTTCACTTTCAATCACCATCATCGCCATTACCATCAGTCACTACGATGACGTTGATGATGATGGCGATGAGATGATGATGACGTGATGATGATGACATGATGATGATGTGATGATGATGATGATGATGATGATGATGAGTGATGATGAATGATGATGAGTGATGACAATAAATAGTCGTCATCGTCGTCGTCATCATCGTCATCATCACCATCTTCATCATAATCTTGTCACTATAGGTTTTCCTTAAGATGAGTGATACGCTGGAATTAATCAGACTGTTCACGTCTCTCAATCGTGTGCGACAGGATAGAGGCGTTGTGGCCATTCAGATTTTACCACGACGTCCATTTGGGGCTTCTTTAACTTGGTCATCCTCTGAGACATATCCATCCGTTCACTTAACCCTACAGAAATAGTCGCCGAGTCCTGACCATCTAATAGCGTCTCATTAAGTGAGTACAGGCACTTGTCTGCGTCAAAGAGGCGACGTGAAAGGCTGAACCCTTTCCCATTCACACATCTGAGGGCCCTTGGAACCTAGTTGCTGTCTTGGGAAATACCAGCTGAGGAAGTCGATGCAGAAAAGCGACTACTGTTGGTGGGTAGTTCCCCGTGGTATTCTGCAGTCATTGAAAGGATTTGTAGCTAGGATGTGTGTGTGTGTGTGTGTGTGTGTGTGTGTGTGTGTGTGTGTGTGTGTGTGTGTGTGGTGTGTGTGTGTGTGTTGTGTGTGTGTGTGTGTGTGTGGTGTGTGTGTGTGTGTGTGTGTGTGTAGTACTTTAATTTTACGTCTTCACAACATGATATAGCGCACACACACACACACACACACACACACACACACACACACACACACACACACACACACACACACACACACATATATATATATATATATATATAATAATATATAATAATAATATATAGAAAAGATAGATAGATAGATAGATAGATAGATAGATAGACAGATAGATAGATACACAGCACCACACACCACACACACACACAACACACACACACACACACACACACACACGCACCACACACACAGAAAGAGAGAGAGAGAGAGAGAGAGAGAGAGAGAGAGAGAGAGAGAGAGAGAGAGAGAGAGAGAGAGAGAGACGCTTCAGATTCAGACGCTTCAGATTCGATTTTATTGACAATGGCCTACATATAGCCTTTATGTCAAGAGGGTGTGCATTCATATTTGCAGCGCCAAAACAATATAGTGCAAAGAAACAAAAAGGTGTAACTAAGTAATACATACATACGTATACATACGGATGTACGTACAAAAGTACATACAAGTATGCGTACAAACATACATGCACACATGCATACATAATTACAAGCATTCATAATTACATACACATATACATTCATAATTACACACATAAATACTTAATGACATATATCCATGATGACATGCACGCATCAATATTATGATTTAGCGCTAAGAACGACAAAGGCACTGAAACCCTTTTCCATGTCCATTGAGGCGATTCTTTGGACATGAGCAGCCACATGGCAGCAATTCGTGTATGATGGCTGTTGGTTTGGTTTTTTTTTCCTTGGACAGAGTATGAAATATTGTGAAACGCTTTCTATTTCAGTCTCTTTAGTGAGCTCCATCATGCACAAAAACATCTCTGCAAATGTCAGTTTTACTGCATAGAATTCCCACACCTAGCTGGTCATAACGTGGGTCCACGGAGCGCTCAAACCACATCTTTATGTTAGAACAGTAGCAGACACAAAATCATTTGAAGAACTACTATGATGTACGGACGGTAAAACCGATTGAAATATAAATGGGAGTGGTGAACCTGGTTAGCTTAGTTTGTAGAACACTAGCCTTACAATAGTGAGTTCGACTCGAGTGTGTGTGCTTTGCTGGTGCGAACGGAGGCACTGTGAACAATTCAGCAGATAAGAACTCTATCTGGACTGAAAAAGACAGCAGTGGTTTAAAAAGTATCTAGCCATGACTAGAGTACCGAAATATGTAGGCTGTAACAAAAATAGAAGAAGACTGCAGAACAAACAGGGAGACGATTGCTCTGTAAAGGGGCAGAAAACCCTTTGATAATCCTATTAAAAAAAAACAGCTTAGAAGAACGGAACACTATGCATGACGAAAATGTTCACCAGAACCAAAATACACCTGAACAAGATCAAGGCTTTGAACTTCCCCCATCGACAATCAGATCCTGACAACCGTTCACCCTCACACAACAGTCGCCCCACCAGGCCTCGCTGCCACAACAGCAACAGTGAGCTGACGAAGACCCTGTCGAAAATATTCTCCAAGTAAGTTTTGATTCTGGGTCATTAACTACTTTTCTAATGTTGAATCCAGAAATGCAGAAACCTATATTCTTATTTACACCTGACAAAGGTATGCCTCTTATAATTGCATCCCTTATGAAAATAAAATAAAAAGCCCAGCTTGATGTGAAAAGTAATGGAAAACAAATGCTTAAGATGTGATTCTATATGAGAAAATGCATAACATTAAGTAACTGCCTAGACGTCAGTTTTACTTAACTGAAAATGGAAAATGCTCCTGCATTCAAGGCAGGTAAAATTATTCTGTTTTTGAACACGAGTATTTTACAGCTACGTAATATTACAGAATACGTAAAGAAAAATGAATAGCTAAAATGAACGATATAGGGGAAATATCAATATAACACACAAGAAAAAGAAAACAGATATAGTAACTTGGTGGAACGATTCTCTAACCTAGTTATGACGATGACAAAAGTTAAGACAGAACTCATCAAAACTGGACACTGAGAAAAATGGTAAGGGGAAGGAGGTGGTCACGGCGAAGGTGGCTCGTGAAAGGAGTAAGGGGTGGGGGGGGGGTGGTAGAAATGGAAAGAGGGAGAAGGGAGTCTCAGCTTAAGAGAACCAAAGAGATGAAAGCCAGTTCTCAACATGACGCATTTGCTACAGAGAAAAATTCTGCTCACCTTGAGACGAACAACAAAACGGTTCCATAGCATGGAACATTCCCCAGTGTGTTTTGTAAACTCTACCTCTTCATCTCCCCTCTTTTACCTCTCTCTCAAACACCCACCGTGACCCGTTCTCGCTCCGTACCTCCCGCCCCACTCTCTTGACCCACCAGTTCCACTCCCCAATGCAATGCCACCATTCTTTTCCACCACTCATTACTTTTTCGCGTACAGAAGACATGACTGTGTGTGGGTTATTTTGTTGGTTGGCTTGAATAGTCTCGATCCTCCTGGCGGACGTATAGATAGTTCACTCAGCGATCTTTTATTGGCTGGCTTTCATAGCCAGAATCTTTTTGAGAAATTGTACGTACTTCACCTATGGGTCTCCTTCGTGCGATACCTTCGCTAAGCTAGACGTGAATGTGTGAATGAGACATCTCCACAGTACCATCCTTACTTTACTGGCACTTCTCCATCTGCGGATTTGTTGGTGTAGAGTTCCTGCGAGTCCTATTTAGACTATGAGAGTAGGCTCACAACGATCTACATGGAGTGACCATCCCCCAGTAGATTTGAAAGTCAAGAGTACAGAAAGCAATACTTTCCCTGAACACCTTAATATCCACAGAGCAAATCATGAATCTTAGCAATAAACTGCCCCCCCCCCCCCCCCCCCCCCCAAAAAACCCGTGTACTGGAAGATTAAGTTCGACAAAGCCGTTCTGACCCTGCGGAAATCCTGATAAACATTCTTACTAACTCTGCCACAGAAACTATTCCAACAATTTCCAACAATATACAGGCGCTTACACAACGGTTACTGGTAGATACTTACATTTTATTTCTGAAACATGAATAGTCAACACTGTAGTGTCATTATTAAGCCTGATATTTTCTTCTCGTACTGAGCTGCTTCTTTCAGAAAATCCACGCAACAGTCAGATTAATTCTCCAATACGCAATTCACATCCAACACTTCATGGCGTATATCCGCAAACTGTAACTTTCAAACCGCATTTTCGAACAAAATGAGTGTTGACAATACCAGTTGAATTTTAAAAAGGAATGGAAAGTGAAAGACATGGCGTTATTGGTCAGTTCAGTAGGTGCAAGCACCGAGTTTGCATTGAAATGTTGCGGCGTTCAAATCCTGTTTTCCCGAGCAAAACATGTGTACATTACACCTCCCTATAAACTCCTCTTTCAATATCACCCTACGTGTGTTGAAGAAGTGTGAAAAGAACAGCAGCATTGTCAATGTATTTTACTGAAGATACAGGATCACATCTCGACTCGTGTTCCATCTTTCCGCATGAGTTGGAGTCCTGATCCTGTTCGCTCGTTCAGGTCACTGGTCATTTCCTGGCAACAGTTCAGTTCAGTTCAGTGGTTTAGGTAATTATTTTCCATCGCCAGATATTGGACACTATTTAAAAAAACAAAAACAAAAACAACAACAAAAACCCTCCACTCTCAACTTATCATCCATGTTAGTTACTTTCAAACCCACATCTGATATATGCATATTTACCTAAGTGAAATACCCTAGTGATACACAAAATTGTTGATCTTTACAAACATTTAGCAAACTGTGACTGCGAAATAACCATGGCAATTTCAGCACATAATGAACCATATAATACGATATTGACATTATCAAAGTTAGTGACCTCAATACCTTTCTCCTGACAGAGCGAGGTCAACACTGACGTTCGAACAAAAGATCATGCACAGAAAAGACATTTCCTGGCAAGAGAATTGTTTCGTTGACTGACGTGCCCTCTTGGGTAACCACGTACGTAGCCTTTGCCTGGCTGTTAACCACCGTGTGCGTTTTTTTCAAACTTGATAGTTTGACACTATATATCAGCTACGTAGAGGTGTGATTAGACAGCCAGCCCGTGACCAGCAGCATACGCCGAGCTAATCAGATCAACAGGAAGTGACTAATGCCTTCAGTGTGAATTAGAAATTAAACAGAGAAAGCGAAACAAAAAAAAAGTGTTAAGAGTGGAGGGATGAGGCGGTAGTGCAGAGGTGGCAGATAAAAGGAATGGAGGAAGGACAGGGGAGGAGAGCAAGGGGGGGGGGGGGGGGTGCGGAGACTGAACATACGGGAAACAGATGAAACGGCAGTTTTCTTCAGTACCACACAGATACTACAGAATCCAGATCTGCTGATCCTTGGGAAGTAGCGACAAAGCAGATGCATAAGCCAAGGAATATTCCCAGCAAGAGTTCTGCAACCCTGGTCACTCCCCTCCAGTCCAGCTCTCCACCACTACGCTCTCACCCACACACCTTCTTATTTCACAACCTCAGCAACACCATGGTTTTCCACTTTACCTCCCTTCTCGCCTTGGGAAGAAATGACAGGCTTGTATGAAACACGTGTTCAGACAATCAGTCTTTACGACGGGAGAGAACCCAGACAATAGTGCGTGCAACTGCACCCTCACCTCTGGAGCTGACCAGAAGGAAGGAGAATGACCAGAGTTGGGTGGCGAGATCAACAACTCTTCACGTTCCGTTGAATGTCTGGACACTCTTAATGTGAAAGAAAGAAAGAAAAGTGGAAAGAAAGTGACAAAATGAAAATGAAAGACAGATATGAAGAGAAGGGTGACGAAGGATACGAGAATTAAACAAGACCTGCTTGCCACGCCTCTGTAAATGAATGACTTTTTTTCAGTTTCATTCTGGTAGTGGCACACGGCCTGTGCCTAATACCATCAATGCAGTTATCTTGTATTTGATCAGCTCTGTATCTCCTCTTTCTCTGTGTGTCTCTCTCCGTCTTTCTCTCTGTCTGTCTGTCTGTCTGTCTGTCTGTCTGTCTGCCTGTCTCTGTCTCTCTCTGTATGTATGTAAGTGTATATGCAAGTATATGTGTGTGTGTGTGTGTGTGTGTGTGTGTGTGTGTGTGTGTGTGTGTGTGGTGTGTGTGTGTGTGAAATAGAGGGGGAGAAAAGAGAAAGAGATCATTTACATTTATTCGACGTTTCTGTACATTTCGTTATGAATTGAACCGACAGATTGACATGCATTAAAAAAAGCGGATACCGATATCTATTCACGTTGAATCTTTATCCTCCGTTAAGGGATGAACCAGAACATTTTTTTAATACATTTAAGCCTTCAGTTCCAGTGAATGTACTCGGAGTGATTCATCTAGAAAACAACCAATTATCTCAACTTAAAGGAATTATCTAAATACATTAGAAATGTCTGTTTATACATTCATTCATTCGTGTAACAAATAGACTTGATCGAAAATAAAGAATTGAAAATTAGAGAAAGTAAGAGAGAGAAAAAAGAGGTAACAGTAACCAAAATTGTACAACTCGGGCATGCAAGTACTTATTTAGCAAATTGAAGCTTGCCACGGATTTAACCGGTATATTTGACAGGAACGTTTACATCAAGTAATAGAAGGAAACGCATGTGCAGCTTTGCTCTTCAGATCACGATATGTACACTAACTACCATAAAAAAACAACAAAACAAATAACGAAAGTCTAACTTTTCCCAAGCGTGCTTTCACACTACGCAAAACTAGATTGGGAAAATATTCTCAGTTGATTGGATGGAACTTCACATAAACGCTCCTGTCACTTATCCTGGTTAAATCGGAAGCAAACTTCAACTTGCTGGGTTGTAAGCAGTGGCTGTTCGATGTGATTTAACCGAAACATGGGTAAAAGCCTAAATAAGGAATCTGTAAAGGTAAGTGCACTTGTGGGAAGTTAACGAACAGACAAATTTGAGAATAATTCACATTAAGTTCTTTTTTTTTTTTTACATGTTTCACTCACAAATTTTCATAATCAAGTATATTCAGGTATAATTCTAAGTTCACTTTACTCACAACCTTTCATAGTAATGTATATTAAAGTACATTCAGACAATCATATGCTAAACGATTTTTGTACATAAGCACTAGCACAAGTTTTTACCCTATTAATCAGACACAGAAGTAACATTTATGTTTGTTAGATAACATTGACATTTTGTGATTTAAATCTGAAACTGGCCAACGCTTTTGTAAGAGCCTGCTCAAAATAATCAGTAGCATTTCAGAATACAGGTCTATGTTCCTGAACTCTTTCAACAGACTAAACTTCTATTTTTATTATTCTTTATTCCCAGAAGCTAATTTCATCTTTGTTAAATTAGAAAATCCCCTTCTCCACTTATTTGAACGTTCAAATATTTTGATGTACTACTATTCTTGTACCTTTAAAAAAAGACATTAAAACGGTCCAGCAAGTTATTAATCATACATTTTTGCACAGAGAGGGAAAGGAAACAGTGTGCAAGTTCTGAATGAACAGGCAAACAATTCATTTTGACAGCTCAAACACTACATGTGAATGACAGGATCCACTTTTTTTTTTGTTACGTAAATTTTTATTTCCTTTCTTAAAAACCCCTTGTGTCCCTCCAGGTGCTTCCACGATTAGGGCCAAATTGCTCGGAATATTCTCGATCTCTCATCGCTACATGATTGTGATTCTGTGGAGCAAAATAGCAACGTAATATCTTGTTTAGTAAAGCGGTAAATGATGGACATCTAGTTAAAGCGATAGCGACATCTCTTACTCCTGGGTTAAAATTTTCTGCTAGCATTGAAATGACGAAGAGAAGCTATCGACAAGAGTGGTGAGATAATTCTGAAAAGATCTTCCTTTGACACCACCCTTCCATCGCCCCCCCCCTCCCCTCGTGCTGTTTGATTCCAATACCATCATTCAACCCTCTCCCTCTACCTTCCCAGTTATTCCATAGCGATAAAATAAATTTTGATAACAAAAAAAGAAGAACAAAAAAAACAAAATATTGACAGTCGAAAGATTTAAAACCGATATTCGGGCAGAAAAAGTTAGCCCTTTGTTAGAGGCTGTCATAGAAAAAACTTGTAGACTGAGAATAAAAAAGAACACACTAATTGATAGAAAATAATGAAGAAGAAGGATCGAACGGATGAGGAAAGAAAGACTGAATAACTGAATAAAGAAATGATTGACAAATGAATGAATGAATGAATGAATGAATGAAATGAATGAATGAATAATGAAAATGAATGAATGAATAAAATGAATAAAAAGAAAAATGTCACATTTTAATGACTGTAAATTCCTGATACTTGTATCTCTCTCTATCAAATATATTATACAATCAAAAAAAAAGGGCCCGATATGAAAAATCTTTTTTTCGCCCTAAAATATTCCACTTGGAATATATAGTGTTCCAAAGCGGGAAAACGTTTTCAAAGAGGAAGAAAACGGAAAACAATTTTTTTATTTAAAAACAGGCAAGGATTTTCCTCAACTTCATGGACATTCCCAAATATTGCTGATGGCGACCGAGAGATGAGGTCAAAAAGGGGGATAGAGATGTGTATGGAGAATAGAAATAATATTGACGATCTCAAGGAAAACTTTTTTTGTAGAAAAAACGTAACATGTCGGGCTGGATTTGAGTTTCAAGCTGATAGAGCAAGTACAACTGATATAGCAGCTTTTCAATGCCAAAACAACCTATCGTGCATTACCATTGGATATGAAAATAATAATGCTCCTTGAATAGAAAACGGGTAATGACAAACTTGTCCATTATTAACGCATACCTGATTTCACAGCAATAGAAAATAGTAATGAGAAACGTTTTCCTAGGACTCAATCATGAAAGCAATGTATGTTTCCACACCAATATAAAATAGTAATGAGAAACCTTTTCCTTGGAGTCAATCATGAATGTAATATCCGTTTCGAAGCCAATATGAGATAATAACGAGAAACGATATAGCACCTGTTTCCACAGAAATATGAAATAGTAATAAATTAACTTTTCCCATGAGTCCATCATTAATGCAGTACCTTTTCCACAGAACTATGAAATAGTAATGGCAGACTTTTCCCAGCAGCTATCATTAATGCAAAACCTGTTTCCACAGCACAGAGGACTGCAACCAAAGTCTATCTATGGGTTTCCCAAAAGACTGGATCCAGATGTTTGATACACATGGGTTTTAAAAACCCGAGGACGATGCTGTTTAGCGGACTTTACTTCCCAATGCGTATACACTAAGTAGGGCTGTGGTCCCTGAAATAACTTGGAGCCCTGATGTAGAGAATGTTTTAAGCAATCTAATTATCCAAGAGATTAGGGGCAGAAGCCTTCTTCCCGATTAAAAGGGTGCAAGTAACTACTTATGCAAACAAAACATCGCGCGCACACCACACACACACACGCGCGCGCACAACACACACACACACACACAAGAGAGAGTAAAACAGAAAAAACTTCAAAACCCTTCAGTCTATCAATATATATATATATATATATATATTCAATTATAAACAAAGCTTGCTCTTTTGTCTTTGATTTAAGAAATAGGGGAGATAAGCATTCATATCTGCAGTGGTAGTTTTAAAACTGCCTAACTAACAGTATGTGCTCAAGTGGGTGGAATGAGGAAAAATAAAATGAATGCTTTCTCAAAATGAGCCTTCACCAGCTTGTAATCTCCACTAGCGAGAAAGCTCACTAACACCCTAACACCTGGTCATATACTGATATTTCGAAACTTGGGTTTTTTCTCCTCGTGACCGCGGAAAGTGATAATTTTACTCCTCTCCTTTTCGGTTTTTAAAGAAAAATGCTATCCCAGAAAAGGCTGGTGTGCAATACCGTAGTATGTTTGTTGATTTTCAAAAACCAACAAAGGGGCCACCTAAGAAGCAAAGGGAAAATCATGAAAGAACAAAAAAAGCTACATTTTCTTGTGAAAAGTAGAAAATATAAAAAGATAACCTCTTAAGACACAAGTGCTGAGTGATATATATATCAATTTCTCACAAGCGTTCCCAAGACTAATGAGCAAAAGAACGCAATGGTGCTGCGATAGATAATCTCATGCATGAAACGCTTCTCTTGCTGTTGGAAATCAGTCACTGCTGGTGTAGTGACATTCCCCAATGGAAATAAGAGATGAGATGTTTTGGATCACAAAATGTATGGAAGTGTCAGTAGCTGATTGGGTGTCGACTATTCTCTCCCCACACTGGCCGTTGGGGGGACAGATCCTTCAGAAGGTGACCCACCTGTACTACGATCCACGTCATCACATATACATTAGCAAACATAAAAGAGTGAGCTTTCCCATAGCATCAGTAAGGCTCACGTGTCTTAAAAAAGATCTGTTAATTCGCCAGGAAGCGAGGAGGAGAGGGGGGGGGGGGGGGGATAGCGGGATTTAAGTTTTGTGATTCAAGTTTTTCAGAAGGGCTGCCTAGGTTTGATGGCGTGCAGGACCATTTTTTCTAGGATGAACGGAACGAGTCTTTTTATGTCGTTTCGTTATCAATTGTAGCGATACCACGAGTCCAGAGGGGATAAATAACTTCAAAAGACAATGAAGTTGTTAGAGTTCGCCGGGAAATACAAACACATCACAGTTGAAATCTACAAAGACAGTGTGGCCGTTGACTCGTTCGAATCGGTATGAGTGTGTGTTCAAAAGTTTAAACATGCAACCACTGTTTCAATGGAAATGTTGTGTTTTTACAGGATTAAACTTCAAATAGAAACTGGCTTCCAAAATTTCTGTTTGAAAACATTAAGGTGGATATTACTATATTATGGACACTGAAACAAGTTCCCCAACTTCTATTAATAAAGGTATGCGGAGCAGATAGTAGTCATCCACGTAAGAGTGTTGCGCTTAAAACGACAACTTTGGGAGTTTATCACTGGATCGTAATCTTACGCTCTACATCACTTGATCGTTACATCCCAAAAACAAAGCAAACAAACAAAGCAAACAAACAAACAAACATATTACATTGTCAGAAGCATAGATTTGAATGATTTATTGGCAAAAAGCATCTGTTATCTCTGCAAACGACGCTTGGTTTGTGGCGTCAGTAATTCCTTGTTTGAAAACAGAAACATCGATTAGGTTTCCGCGTTTTGATTCATCCAAAATAATGTAAAAAGAATGTGTATAGAACTATTCTAATTTTTGTGTGCGTAAATAATTTTGTCTTTTTTTTTCTAAGGAAAATATAAGCTTATTCTTGAAGGCATGCGTATCCGTCTCTAAACATGCAACCTGAATTCCATGGCTGTAGTGTAGCAGTTTGTCTGGAGTCAGCTCGTCCTGATACCACCGAAAATCATGAGGAAAGGACCTTTTTTCCAGGCACACGAATGGATCTTTTCTTCTTGGCTACAGCTCAACCTCTACGTGACAACTTCATCCCCCCTTCTTTTCCCTTTCCGCCTTCCTTCTCTCCCCGCACCCTCTCCTTCTTGCGCATTTGCTGAACAAATCAGCGGACGTTAAAACGCGTGTCACACGTGATTGCTGCCTCGACTATTCTCCTCTCTACAGCCTCAGCTTCTGGTAAAAAGCATATTTCAATGCCAGACATCTCTACATAACACCCCTGTAACAGAGAGGAAAGTAGTCTTGCATGATGGAAGATCGGCTCCAGCCCCGAGGCGCCTAGGGCTTTGATTACTGTCAGAAAAAATGCGGGACCAGAGAGAGAACGCTGTAGACCGAGAGAGTGCGCCCTAGACCAGGGAGAGTGCATCATAGAATAGAGAGATTGGACAATGTCAAGCAAAGAAGAAAGAACCATGCAGTATTGATTTTCTGCACATTGCTTGTTCACTCTCGCTGTTGATGTTGTAGAGAGTATTGATCTTCTGTGGATTGCTTTTTTCACGCTCGTTATTGATGTTGTTACCCCTGCTGACCAAATATTCTTTCTACCAACATCTAGGTTTTTTTCCTCCATTTGTGAAGAGGAACTCAACAGACAGAAAAACAAGACGTAGATGCACGTAGAAAAACATGCTTCATGTATAAACATAAAAGCCACGTGCAATATACATTAAAAGGGTTAGGTCATATGGACTAAGGATATCAATCAATCATATTTCAATGACTGTGACATTCTTGTGAGGCACCAAGATCATCTGATACAACATGATCCCTCACTCTTCCCCCACCTAAAAATGTAAACAAGTTTAATATAAATCCTTCTTGATTTTGATGTATGGAAATCGTTTTCGTAGAGATTTGGCATAATTCATTTCGATCTGATGGACATGTATGCATATTTTGTCTGTAGGCTAGATCCTTAAGTAGCACGTTTAGATAAGGGCTTTGTATTGATTCTACATGTATAGATAATCATTTAACTGTGTCAGTTTCAAATCTGACATATTGTCTGCTTTTGTGTTCTTATTCATTCCAAATAACACAATCTCTATCTTTAAAGATGATCTTCAAGGCTGGAACGCTTAATGTTCGATGCATTTTAAAGTTTTAAAAACTTATACCTGTCACTGTCAATGGCTTGTTTTTCTATACAATATTTGTTACATAAATTCTATGGCATGGTGAACATGGCAGCATTTCAAATTCGTTTCTTCAATTTTCTGAATATCTTTAGAACAGAGTCAAACCTGCGTTTAATCAAGATTTTGTTCATATTCAATAAGCATTTTTGAGATGAAACGTCAACATATTCCAATATTCCTTCACAATATTGTAATAGATACGTGTTCTACATTTTTGGATTGTTCCGTAGTTCTGTCATTGCTAGTAGTATTATCTTATTGTGTATTTTTTTTTCATTCTGGCATGTCCTTTACTCAGTAGATCCAAGATTTCATTTATCTTGGCAGAGGTCTGCCATCTCCCGGGTGCCATCCTTTTTGTTCCTTTCCCCCACTTTCTTTGCATCTCCTCTCCTCTCTTCATCTTATTTTTCTTCTCCTTCATCTTCTTGTTTTCTCTGTCATTACTCCTTTTCTCTTACTTTTTCTTCTTCTGATTTTGCCTTCTATTTCTTGTATTTTTCCTATTTTCCCTCTTATTTTCTCTTCTTGTTCTTCTCTGCCTCCTTTTCCCCTCCTCCTCATTTTCTTTCTTTCCTCCGCCCCCCCCCCCCCCCCCCCCTCCTTCTCCTTTTTCTTTCTTGTCCACTCCTTCTCTATATCTTCTCCTCCCCTTCCTCCACCTCTTCTTTTCCCTTTTTTCCCTCTTTTTTCATTCTTATTCCTCTCGTCTTATTTGTTCTTTTTCCCTCTTGTTGTTTATTTCCTCCTCTCCATCCTTTCGCTGTGTCTTCTTCTTCTTCTTCTTCTTCTGCTGCTGCTGCTGCTGCTGCTAGTGCTGCTAGTCTATCTCTCTCGGTCTCTCTCGCTCTCGGTCTCTGTCTCTCGCTCGTCTCTCGGTCTCTCTGGTCTCTCCTCTCTCTCGTCTCTCTCTCTCTCTCTCTCTCTCTCTCTCTCTCTCTCTCTCTCTCTCTCTCTCTCTCTCTCTCTCTTGCTGTTGTCGCCATTTAGTGAAATTGATTGGCATTGTCGTCCTCATCAATGTGTTCTTCCTAACTTGTTCATTTCGGAGAGTGACACTACAAAGGACGGAATAACAGAACAAAGCACACCAGACAGCAGCTAAAATCCTGCTGGATGAAGTTCTGGGTGGCGTAACTGTCAACAGCCTTGCTGAACACACATATCACAGCACAGTCTCCGTAGTAAAGTGTCAGCAGAAGCTCAAGACGCTATTACACTACAGCTATTACATACGATCATGAAATTATATAACTGATAAATCCCAGAAGTGCTGGAACTGAGTAATTACATCCCTTGTTCTGTCTGAATGCTGGATGTAGACCAGCATTTGAAAATATACTGCTTATCTTTACTATTTTCATGACATTCTGGTTTCGATTAAAAGATCTTTAATGCATGTATAGAATATCTGCCACACAGCAAGACATGACACACCAAGTTGTCCCTAAGTTTGTCCAAGAGTATTGGCAGTGCTGCACAAAAGCGTGTCATCCGTGAATCTTTCCTTCACTATTCTTCTCCCTCGACCTTGGCATCCTGCGAAGCAAATTTTTCTGTATCAGACGTCCCCACACCCTGTAACAGAGACATTATGTGCTG
>CM031607.1:75361739-75364239 GCA_018398815.1 Conus ventricosus | reverse complement strand
TTGCAAATACGTTCCCAAACTAAGTGTATCAAGTATTGGCTACGTCTTGTAAAACTTCCACAAAGCAGAATTAATAAACAAGCATATTATATGTTAATTAAGACAACATGAAAATGGAAGACAAAACTGGGTTTCTGGAGTAAAAAAAAATCTCCTTTTCGAAACTGGATTTGGTTTGTATGGAATAACCAGGGTGTTGAGACGACAAACATTTTATTCTAGAATTTAAAGAGCGTTTGATATCCTCCTACCCAACAGATCTGGCACTCTGAATTAGAAAATAGTGAGAGATATTCTTGGTTCTTGCGCTTTAATAGTGACTTACAGCCAGAAAAGTATTTATCGGTTGTAACGCGAAATGGCATAGGGATTCATTAGCACGCTTTCGAACAAGGACCCTTGGTCTATATGCTAAAGAAAGATGGTATGGTATATTTAATAATGAACATAACTGTATCTGTCCAATTTAAAAAAAAATATAGAAGATGAATTTCACCTTTTCTTTCAGTGTGTGTGTATGAACAGGTACGGGGAAAATGCGATGTTTTTAAATCAGTATTAGCAGAAGAACGTGACTTAGTCACTCTGTTACAAGAGTGATAGTGAAACAACTTAAATCTATTGCTAAATTTATCGCAGAAGCAAATATTCTCGAAAAAGGAAGCTTTTCAATACTTAAGTCGAATTAATGTTCTTTCTTGTTAAGTCCTATTGTCCTCTCAACTGATTGACTTGGCCTGCTGGTCGCTTGCTATTTATGGTGTTGACTAATTTCTATTTGCTTTCTGATTCTCTTTAATTTTGATTTATCTTAATTTTGTTTCAAGCAGTGTTCCCCATGTCAAATAGCAGTTTTGCTGATGACATTAAACTGTATTCATTGTCATTCTCTCTCTCCTCTCTCTCTCTCTTCTCTCTCTTCTCTCTCTCTCTCTCTCTCTCTCTCCTCTCTCCTCTCTCTCTCTCTCTCTGAGTACGGTCGCGTTGATATCTGCGATCAGAAGATGACGCTGACCTTATGGGAGGCAAAGAACCAGAACTTGAAGATCTCACCATCAGACTGGAACAGACAGCAGGTGCACACACAATGGCAGTTTTTGAAAAAAAGAATATAGAGTCTTTGGTGACAAGTGCACTCAACAACCGCCAACCTTCACTCTCATGAGCGACCTTTAAAGACAGAAAGAAGAGGACTGCTTTCAATATCTTGGGCCATACTCAGCAAGGGCGACAACTCAACAAAATAGGTCAAAACTAGATTTTGCTCGGCTGCATCTGCCAGTGTGATCTGAAAGAGTAAATCTATGAACTTGTCAGTGAAGCTGAAACTCTGCGAGTCTTGGTTGTCCCTGTTTTCGTGTACGGATTCGAGAACTGTGCTTTTACGTTCGCTCAGGAAGAAAGAATGCCAGCATTTGAACGCAGGTCTTCAGACACTTCTTCGTATCCCGATACGGCACACAGGACTAACAAATGCATCACACAATATACCCAAGCAGCAAGAACCACTCTTTGTGACAGTAAAACTTCAGAAACTTGTCTGGAATAGCCGTGTCTCTCGCCATGAGTCTTTGTCCTTAACCATCCTGCAGGACGAAGAGGAGATCCTGGCTGGATAACATCGGGAATGAACTGAACACAGCACGCACGACCTCTTATGCGCGACTGGACAAAGAGCGATGACGCCTCCTGTATCCAGCTTTGTCAGCACAACGGATGTCTCCAACGTCCCATTCACCCACTCAAGCACATACTGTTAGTTAGGCAGAATCATCTCCACTGCAGATATGAAGCGTATCTCCCCCTATTTCTTCAATCTAAGACATAAGAGCAAGCTTTGTTTATAATTCAATATTTTTTTGCAGTCATTGCAACACCAAGCTGCTCTGTAAGTTGCTGGAACGGTGCGGTCTTATCCTTGGAATTTATTAGTTTGTTGTATTTTAGTCCCTTGCGGATTCATTCCAAGAACTAGCCCTCAGCACTTGTGTCTTAGAGGATATCTTTTATAGTTTCTATTTTTCACAAGAAAATGTAGCTTGTTTTGCTCTTTTATGATTTCTTTTCCTTCTTAGATGGCACCTTTGGTTGTTTTTTTGAAAACTCAACAAACATACTACGTATTGCACACCAACCTTTTCTGGATTGCATTCTTCTTAAAAACTGAAAGGCAGAGGAGTCAAATTACACTTTCCGCGGTCACTGAGGAAAACAACCAAGTTTCGAAATATCGGTATATGAACCAGGAGTTATATGTTAGGGTTTCCCCCCTATTGAGGATGTCTCCCCCTTGGAATATAAGCTTGCTGAAGGCTCATTTTGAGAAGCATTTATTTTATTTTTCCCCTTCCCCCACTCAAGCACATACTGTTAGTTAGCAAATCATCTACCACTGCAGATATGAATGCGTATCTCCCCCTATTTCTTCAATCTAAGACATAAGAGCAAGCTTTGTTTATAATTCAATATTTCTTGCATCATTGCAACACCAAGCTGCTCT
>CM031607.1:75351739-75354239 GCA_018398815.1 Conus ventricosus | reverse complement strand
TCAACCTAACACACACACGATATCGTTTCTTCACAGGCCGCATACCCCAAGCCAACCCCATCCTGTACTCCACAGACCCTTACTACCTTCAGCGCCGTCGCCGCTCTCTGGCCGCCAGGTCTCCTTTCCCCCACATCCACCGGCGCCGCCAGCACAACGACGAGAAGGCACTGTCCCGAGCCAAGCGCACCAAACGGGACCTGTTCGACGATAACCTCTACTACAACGTCGACCTCCCCTACGACCGAGAGCAAGAAGAGGAGGAACAAGAAGAAGCAGAGAAGGACGAAGAACTGCAGGAACTCATCACGTACCTCATGGCCCTGTACCCGGCTGTGTACTCCAACGACCGCCCCACCGCCCAGTTCCCAGCCTACCTCTGGCAAGGGCCCAAGTACCCTCAAGACGAAGTTGACGAAGAAGAAGAACCTTACTGGGGGGCGGAGCCGCCGGCTTATGAAGAACCGGCACCCGCGTGGGAAGAACCCGAGCTTCAGGATCTCTCCCCAGCCTGGGAACCTTCCTTCTACCCGGAGGAGCTGGAAGAAGAGGAGCAGCAGGAGGAAGAGCCGGATTTTTACCCTGTGGCGGCTAAGCGGGAGATGATGAGCTTTGTCCCGGGACAGCGCCGAAAGAGGTACTTCTTCCCCTTCGCTCGTGAGCCGTACACGCACTGGGGAGCCTTTGTGCCGTCGCAGCAGAAGCGGGAGTACTATGAGGAGGAGGATCCTTACCAGCGTTTGAGAGAGCTGGCCATGGTTCTGGCTGAGGATCGTCAGCAGCCGTCCTACTTCGACACCCTGGATGTAAGTGTGGTGATAGGGTAGTGTTGGTGAAGTAGTAATGTAGAGTGATAATACCTGTACAATGTAGCGTAATAATATGTTCGATGTAATGAAATTGAGTTTCGTGGCGTGGAGTGTAGTAGAGTCGCGTTTTCTTGTGTGATGTAGTGCAGTGTACGTAGTGTGGTGCAGTGTAGTGTAGTGTGATGTAGCGAAATGTATTGTAGTGCAGCATAGTGTGGGGCAGTATAGCGTGGTGTAATGCAGTGCAGTGTATTGTAGTGCAGCATAGTCTGGTGCAGTATAGTGTGGTGTAATGCAGTACAGGGTATTGTAGTGCAGCATTAGTCTGGTGCAGTATAGTGTGGTGTAATGCAGAGCAGTGCATGTAGTGCAGCATAGTCTGGTGCAGTATAGTGTAGTGTATTGCAGTGCAGTGTATTGTAGTGCAGCATAGTGTGGTGCCGTATAGTGTGAGGCAGTATAGTGTAGTGTAATGCAGTACAGTGTATTGTAGTGCAGCATAGTTTGGGGCAGTATAGTGTAATGTAATGCAGTGCAGTGTATTGTAGTGCAGCATAGTCTGGGGCAGTATAGTGTAGTGTAATGCAGTGCAGTGCATTGTAGTGCAGCATAGTCTGGTGCAGTATAGTGTGGTGTAATGCAGAGCAGTGTATTGTTGTGCAGATTAGTCTGGTGCAGTATAGTGTGGTGTAATGCAGAGCAGTGCATTGTAGTGCAGCATAGTCTGGTGCAGTATAGTGTAGTGTATTGCAGTGCAGTTTATTGTAGTGCAGCATAGTGTGGTGCAGTATAGTGTGGGGCAGTATAGTGTAGTGTAATGCAGTACAGTGTATTGTAGTGCAGCATAGTTTGGGGCAGTATAGTGTAATGTAATGCAGTGCAGTGTATTGTAGTGCAGCATAGTCTGGGCAGTATAGTGTAGTGTAATGCAGTGCAGTGTATTGTAGTGTAGCATAGTCTGGTGCAATATAGTGTAGTGTAATGCAGTGCAGTGTATTGTAGTGCAGCATAGTGTGGTGCAGTGTAGTGTGGGGCAGTATAGTGTAGTGTAATGCAGTACAGTGTATTGTAGTGCAGCATAGTATGGGGCCAGTATAGTGTAATGTAATGCAGTGCAATGTATTGTAGTGCAGCATAGTGTGGTGCAGCATAGTGTGGTGCAGTATAGTGTGGGGCAGCATAGTGTAGTGTAATGCAGTACAGTGTATTGTAGTGCAGCATAGCGTGGGGCAGTATAGTGTAATGTAATGCAGTGCAGTGTATTGTAGTGCAGCATAGTCTGGGGCAGTATAGTGTAGTGTAATGCAGTGCAGTGTATTGTGGTGCAGCATAGTGTGGTGCAGTATAGTGTGGGCAGTATAGTGTAATGTAATGCAGTGCAGTGTATTGTAGTGCAGCATAGTCTGGGGCAGTATAGTGTAGTGTAATGCAGTGCAGTGTATTGTAGTGCAGCATAGTGTGGTGCAGCATAGTGTGGTGCAGTATAGTGTGGGGCAGTATAGTGTAGTGTAATGCAGTACAGTGTATTGTAGTGCAGCATAGTGTGGGGCAGTATAGTGTAATGTAATGCAGCGCAGTGTATTGTAGTGCAGCATAGTGTGGTGCAGTATAGTGTGGGGCAGTATGGTGTAGTGTAATGCAGTGCAGTGTATTGTAGTGTAGCATAGTGTTGTGTAATGCAGAGCAGTGTA
>CM031607.1:75334239-75346739 GCA_018398815.1 Conus ventricosus | reverse complement strand
CATAGATCTTAATGAAGTTCTTACATCCTAAGCAACCGCATTGATTACAATTCTGGTCGATGGTAATGTCTTTTATAGACTCCATGTCTTTATTTATTGACTCCATCATTTTAAACAAATAATAATTCGTCATGCTCTATTTTATCAAAAACAATTTTAAAATTAAGTTTTTAAAATATTATTGCATTTGAAATGGATCAAAATTATCTTTTGTTATTGGCGGTGCTGGCGTGCTGTTGTGTTCGGCTTTGGTATTTAGTGGTGGAGATTGTTTGGGCTCTTGTTTTTGCCAGCGTTGTTTATATATTTTATAACCGTAATAACCGCCCCCAGCAGCAGCAAGGACGCCAAAAATGACAACAGTTTTAAGTTCAATATTCCATGAAGACTTTGGTGCTGTAGGTCTTGAATCATATGGAGTTTTTATGGCTGGCATTGAATCAACTTGTTTTGGCGTTGGCGGTGTTATGTTTTCATTATGAGCCATATTCTGTGATTGTAACTGTAATTTTTTTTGTCTGTTCCACTCAGCTAATTTTTTTCCTGCTTTAAACACGCCCAGGATGAGGATGCTTTTTACTGGTCTCCACCTGATTCTGCTGATTTTCTGGCTTGGTTACTTCTCTCCACCTGATTCAATGTTTTCTGATTCAGCTGATTTTCCGACTCGGTCATTTTGAATGGAAATAAAATCTATATGATTAAAAGTAATTAATCCCATGATTAACGGCGATAACAATGTTCCAAATCTGTAGTATAAATCACATCCTAGAGACTCTAATGACTTTGTTAAAACTGGATCTTGCGTTAAATCATACGTAAGATCTTGTTCAGAATCAATGGGGGCAAATCTACTGACTAGTTTAGTGTACAAACTAAGAACCGTTTGCCCTACACTTTTCACCATTCTCGACCCCAACTGCGCTTCATACTGTTATGATACTTTATAATGTCTTGCGGCGACATCTGTTGGATCTGTTCTATGCTGAATTCAGTTCCGAGGAACTGTTTTGTTTTTCCACATGCTGCCAAAGAATACAGCCTTTCCTTTTTAGGCATAATAGCTTGGTCATCAACTTGGTCATTCATAAGTTCAGGAAGGTTTAGGCCGCCCTGTAGCTGTAGTAGATCATCGCTGTTCATGTTTTTATAATTATAATTATTTTATTTTTTAAAATGAGCACCGAAAAAACTATTGCCAACCTTGTATACCATTCTGCTGTTATTGGAGGCCTTAGTATAGGATACACAATGCTTGGTAAAAGCTTGTTAAAAATAAAACCGGCAGATCTTGGCAAACTAGGCTTTGAGGATTCAGCAAAACTGATTGCTATCATTGCAGCTTCGTTTGCCACGAAAGATTTTCTAGTTAAGCAAGGAATAATTCCAGACAATATAAATATGTAAGAAAAAAATACATTTATAAAAATGGCTTCACTCGTAATGATGATAGGTGGCGCTGTGGTTAATGCGCTTGCTTTTAGCGGAAGTAATTACGCATTTAGTAAACTGCGGGATGACGGCGAGAGAAAAAGACATAACAAAGCTATGGAGCAACTAGCCGCAGCACAAGATCGCTATGAAAAGCAGAGAATTGAGCAGTTAGATTTTATTAATGATACTCTGAAAAAACAGGGACATGCAGCTTACACATTTAAAGACGTTGATCAGGCAATAAAAGAATATTATCTTGTAACAGGCAAACCAATCGAGACATTGCCCCCACCAAAATTCAGTGACTTTTATCAACCATCAGAAAAAAAAAGATGCAAGAAATCGCGTTTATTGTCGTTGGTATGACTGTTGTGTATTTTGTTGCGCTTTAATATTGGTTTGAATAAAAATGAACAAAATCTATTATTCACCAAAAGGATTTTGGGAAAAGGGAATCACGGCAAAAAAAAAAGCTAAGCCAAGCACCCGGGAAAGTCAGTGAACAAACAGCAAAAAGAAATGGTTATCTAAACAAGCGATCTGGCAAATTATTTACCTGCACCCAAACGAATACAGAGCCCAAACACTTTGTGAAAAACAATACCGAACGACACCCATCAAATGACCTTCTAATTTACCTCTGATCGATTAGACGAAAAAGATTTAAAGTACGCACTCACAGTCATTGACATAGCTTCAAGATATAAAGATGCAGAACCGTTAACCCAAAAGAGGGGTTTTCTGCTGTTGCTGTCGCCATACAACTGATATACCAACGAGGCCCCTTAACTTATCCTCGCATGATTCAAGTCGATGATGGAAAAGAATTTAAAGGTCAAGTGAATAAATTATTGTTAAAACATAGAGTTACCTTTAAAAAGAGGCATTCCGGGAGTTCACAGATCACAGGCTTTAGTTGAAAATTTTAACAAACAGTTAGCTGAAAGACTTTTCTCCTACAGTATCACAGAGAGCTTATTGACAATTCTCGTAACACAAAATGGGTTAGAAGACTGCCCTCATTTTGCGCGCAATGATAATGAAGAATTTAAAGGGCTAAAACCAGTACAAGCAATCAAAAGAAAAACAATAAAGTTGCTGAAGGAGATCTTCATCCAGCAAACTATTACCATTGGTTTGAAAGTAAGGTACCTTTATTTACCGGGGGAAGCAGAAGGGGACACTCGCATCAGGGCAACCGATCCAGTTGGGAGTGTTGATCCATATGAAAAAAGAATTGTAAAGATGAATCCGCCCGTGTATTATTTACGAGAAACGACGCAACAAAACGACCAGCCCTCAAAGATCTTTTGTAAAAGGGAAAAACTGCAGATAATCCCCCCGACACGTTCCGCTTTAATTAATTTACGTAAATTATTTTAGTTTAAAATGGAAGCTCAGAAGGAAGCGCAGAACGAAACAAGAATGGTAAAAAGGGAAAAGACCTGAAAATGATACGGGAATCATTTGATGCGTGTAATGCTATTGGGGGGAACATTTTCGAAGATTAATCAATGCTGCTAAACCCCTCCAGATCACCCACAACTCAAACCCCCAAATGGGAAAAAGAATATCTTGAAATAATAAAAAAAATTCGAACGCATCAAGCAAACATGAGAAAAGATTTAAAAAGAATTGGATGAAGCTAAAGATTGATCTTATAGATAAAAGTTGAAAGAAAAATATAAACCCGGAAGAATGTATACAATTATGCCGTCCTCCAGTGCCCGATTGCATATGAAACTCTGGATTAACAAACAAAACGTTTAGTGTTTGTTCTATCTAATGACTTCTTTGTTACAACCGTTGTGTTTTATCTCATGTAAATTTGATCGTAAATTTTACGTTGTCATGAGAAAAGTCTTATTGCCAAACAATGCTTTTTTGTAGTGTCATGTGATATTTTTGACTGCACAACACTGCGAGATATTCCTTTGCTTCTTTTTAAAGGTTTTCTCCTGGCTCGAAATACTGTACATTTTCGACCTTAAACCAACAAACTCCTTAAAACCTTTCCAGATAATTCATCCTTCATCTTTCCTAAACCTTCTTATTGTAATTGAATGTAAAGGCGAGTCTTTAGGTAATCAGATGTATCATACCATCCCGCATGTCCTTTAGCTACTTCTATTTCCATGTCTTTATAGATGTCTTCAGTAGGGAAAATCTATAACAAAACTGTCGTATCTGTGTAAAGTACTTTGGACTCTGGATACAAGGGTTTAAAGTAGTCATAAAGAATTCCAACATTAAAAGCTTTGATAATTCTAAACAGTAAACCCCATAAATACAGGTTTGTCCAATTTGACTTTTTTTTTTTTCATCATTATGCCAAAAAGCGGATCATGAAATCTTCTAAAGTCCTGATAATTAGGTTTTGAAGTCAGCTTAATTGCTTCGTTCTCTTTGGTAACCATCTGACATCTTTGCGCTTGTGCGGATTCCCCCATATCTTTCCGAAACAGCTGTTGTTCATCAGCTTGAAAAGCTTTTTCTGAAGCATCTGTGGATTTAGTTCTGAGATCAGTGTTCTTCATGATGTATGGTTTCAATGAACTGTTCTTGATCAAAAGCAATTATACGATGAACTGCTGTCAACTTCAAACCATGTCCCTTAAATAAAATTGTAGAAGTCTGTAAAGACAGACATAATTTTTTTTGCCCGCGAAGATTAGGCACAAGTTTAGGCGGCTCTCTTGGATTCGTCTTTAGACTTTCAGCTGCTAATGGATAGTCATTATGTAGGTCATGGAGTTCATGGGATATTCTAAGCAACTTCTAGAATAAGACCTCTTTTACGATCAGCTGTAAGAGTATGCAGAAGTTCTACAAATTCTTGAATGTTTTTAAAAACCACCAGTGTACATTTTAAAGTTGCGTAATGGAAGCATTGCCCCAAATACCCCCATCCATACAGATGTTTGCATCTAAATACATGAGAAGTTAGACCTTTTACTGGGATCAAGTCGTCCAAGTATTTGTTGTTTCTTTACCAGTAATGATGGACGCCATACTAATTCCTCCACGCAATCCTTTTTCAATCATCTGAATCATTGGTAGGTCAGACAATAAATAAAATCTGTACTCTAGTAAACTTTAAGAAGCATCCCAACTCATCCCGGGCGCAGAAATGTAATGCGCGGGATCCAGGCTATAATGTTTCATGCAGGTCTTCCTATAATTTTCAAAGACGTCGCCAACAAACATACATCAGCCATCAAGTGGAGTCATGATAGTCTCCATCGTTTTACAATCTAACTTTTGCCACGCATCTTGAGCATGCTGGTAATCCCGAATCGCTGATGTCCTTTCCCTTGAGACTAGAAAAAAAACGCGCCTTTAGGAGGAAGTGTATCTTCGTCAAACCTTTCCCAACTGTCATGTACTCATAAGGGTAAACGCCCTTTCTAAAAGAGAGTTGGGTCAAAAAAATTCTTCCGTTATGGGGAGGACTTTAAGGACATAGCCAGGACCTCTAATGAACCCATCATGTGCTGCATAGAGTCATAAAAAGAATGTTATTTAAAGTGAAACACATGTACTTTTCTGATGACTGTGGGAATACATGACACCCTGAAGGAGTCGGTTACTGCTTTCATTATAAGATGAGAGGGGGGTAAACCTCACAAGTTATGAAAGAAGATGGGCAGCTTCCATGTTTTTTTGGTTCAAACTTTAGTTGAAGATTGCATTGTTATGCGCCGCTCCTCTAAACCTTTCCACTAATGTGATCATGGTCCCCTTACTGTCGGATTTGTTTTCCTCACTGAGTTTTCTAAACCACAAATTCCAACAATGTGTGGCTGAGTCAATACTGTTCTTGGTCTTCAGTTCATATGATTTCAGATAAATTCAGATTATTTAGAACAGTCATTACGCACTTTCTGCATGCGTTCTAAGAAGTAATCTGTCGAGCATCTGGTCCTCTATACAATCTGGCTTGAATGAACGCCATTCCGACCTGAACATAACGAATAAGCAAAATGAACAAATCTGATGATTACTCATTAAGAAACTGTTTTTCGAAAGTTTTTGTGGCGCTGGCCCTATCATAAGGAATAACACTGAGTGATTCGAAGTCCATGCGTAAACTACGTATGGAGAATTTAGCAGTCGGTTTCCCATTTCTTAAAACTAACTTTACTTTACTGCCTTCCTGGGGGCGGTAATTTAGTTCTGTATTCAGGGGCAACTGGGCCGATACAATTTTCTTATGTTCGGCTTGCGTCTTGAGCAAGATGGAATTCTTGTTAAACATTTCTGCATAATTCTTGTTAATGGAAGCTTGAAGTATTGCCGCAATAAATCTACTCATTGTTCGTTATCAAAGTTAATGCGGAACCCCCGCTGGTGAAAACAATAGTAGTAAAGGTCAACATGATTTTTTGTCTGGATCACCTATTTGTTGGGCTGTTTCTTGGACACTTTAAATTGGGTAGTAGATTTGTTTTCCTCCCTCCACATCCCATGGTATACAGTTAACATTATTGGTTTGTTTTGTTCTTCAAATCAGATCCTGGAATCCACGCTAACAGGAAAGGACACCCCACTAAAGTTAAAAGATCATTGATGTAAGGGTGATAGTAAGAACAACTCTCTCTTGCGTTTTTGCGACGTAATGCAGCCTTTGCGAGAACACACCACATAAAACATTTGGTTGTCTGAATAATTCCTTATGTTAGAACTGCTTTTTTTTGCGACTAATGCTGAGCAGCGGAATGTAAACTTGCCAACAATCGGCGCAATACTTAGACTGTTTTAATCTGATCACTAAGACTTCGGCCCTCCTGAAACCAACCGCGCCCTCTCATGCTTAGCTTCTTCGGCGGCTTACATCAATCTGCTGTTAAGCATTGTAGGTTCTGCCCAACCGGGTGTTAAGGGTCGATAAGAGAACGAATAGTCTTTAGTTTAGTGAGACCCAGACTTCAAAGATTTTCTTCATTTATTGTTACATAGTCGATTAAAACAGCTAACAATACTTTAACTGGCGGTCTAATGTTATTTTAACCTGTGAACTTTGTGAAATAGCAAGAGCAACACTTGCCTGTACGATTGCTGGATCAATGACTTTAAATCAAATCTCATTCAGGTGCTTCTTTGATAAATTTTCTTGCATTGCTTCAAAGAATACCTCTGGACCTTCATATACTTATCCATTGTTGAGTTTCTTTTCTAACTCAAAATATTTATTTAAATCAAAAAAATAATTAATCAAATATCGACGGTCTTTTTGTGTTAGTACTCATAAACAAAAGTAAACCAACGCCCTTTGGCGTTTGTTAATGTGAGCTGTTTAGAACAAGTTAATGTTTCTTACTTTTTTTAACATTCCTTTTTTATTCTGCTCGTTGTCCTGGCTGTTGAGAAAAAAGTTGTCCTCGCCTTTCTTTGAAGATCAAACTTTTGCTTTTGTAGTCATCAAAATCCGCCTGTAAACGACTAAATTCTTCATCCGTGATGTTATAGAGGTCACTAAGCTAGCGCATTAGTATATAATCAGCTGAAGGAACAAGATTAGCTGTTATATAGTTGAACCATAGCTTGTGTGCTTTTGGAGTTTAGTTTTTTTTAATTTTTTTTGCTAGCAGGCACCTACAGCTAATGAAAAAAAAAACACAGGCCGAGAGCTAAAGACAAACCGCCAAGAGTTAAAGCAGCGGGTGCGCCTATGCCCGTTGCTAAAGACCAACACTCGTTCCTGCTGATGCAGCACAATAGTTGATGCTCCAGTATTAACATATTAACAGCATTAAAGGCAGCTGAAACCTTCGTTTGGTTTTGCTGTATGTTTGAAAGATCTTGCTCTAGTACGTGCTGCATTTGTGTAATGTTTTGTTAATCGAAAGTTTATAATGCTAGGGTTTTTTTCCTACTATCCCTTCGTTTGGCGACTCTGTAGTACTCTCGGATAAAAGCTGAACAGACATGCTTTTTTTAAAAAAAAAAATATTTAGAAATGTCTAATATTTTCTAATTCGTAATCTGAATATTCCAGCAGCGCATTCATAATAAATAAAAACAAATACACATTAATGGTATTTATCGGCTTCTTCTTCTCATAACCATTTAGAATGTTTATTACGTCTCTAAACAGTTCCCCACATCCATGTAACTTATTATACCACCGTTGACCTTAGGTCAATCCATAAACCGTATTTCGTTGTTAAATAATGATCAATTCTAACACTGTGAAAAAATGCAGATCATTAAGACGCAAGGTCAACTTCGATTCGCTACACCTCCCGCCTCCAAACAGTTTTTTCTTTATTTTCATCAAAAATGCTGATAAGGTATTAAGCCCGCTAGCGTTAGATTGGTTAGGACTAACATCCATTTGTACATTGCAACTTTAGTTATTTTAGGATTAATACAATTTTCAGTTTGTCTTTCGAATGGTCTCTTCATTCTTCACACAGCATATAAAATAACCCTTTAAGAGCGATCTTGCTGTGGCACTAAAACTGAAAATTCCGCATAGAGAGTCTGCCTTGCTTTTAGGATATTTAAGAATGCATGAATCACTCATTCGTAATATATTGCTAATTAATTGACTGATATTGTTGCTGGATCAAGCCTCGCTAAAGTCCAGGGTTGCACACAACGTCAAACTCTAACGAGATGCCAAAATGCTGTACTTTGCTTCGGTGTCTGTTATATAATAATAACTTATTTGTAGTCAATAAAAGTAGTTCATATACAATCTGACTTTTTAAATGCTCCTTGAATATGGGGCATGCCTTTTTAACAACTCAAAATCTAGTGGGTATGAAAAAGCGATTTCCATATGCATAACTTACGGCTACAAACCTTTTCCTTCTTTTTAGCGTCTGCGGCGCCTAATTCTATGTTTTAGTGGCTTCTATCAATTTCCGATTCCTTGAAACGCAAGATTTCAGCCCTTTTCATTCCCAGGCAAGCCATAGATCAGAATAGGTAGAAATATACTTGCGATTGTGTAAAGAAAATATGTCCTGCCCCTCAAGTATTTATAGAAATTTTCTTAACGAATTGCCCGCCCCAATTTCTGTACCAACCGTCCTGTTTGGGTACCTGTTGTTGAAGCGAGTTCTATTTTGAAAAGAAAAGACGCGCAGAGCCTGGCACAATCACTTCATCCCGCTTCCTAGGTCTGGAAAATTAGACAGTACAGAATTCGATCCGCATCAATAGTAGATTTGAATTATTTGGAAACAGTAATATTCGCGCTTATTTCCTCTTCACGCCAAAGGGTTCTTTCCAGTCTCTAGCGGTCAAGAATCGTAGCCATATAACTGTGACATTTATTTTTATAAAACAAAATAAAAAGTTTAATTATTTAAAAACATGGCAGCATGAAGGTGAAAGAAGATATGCTGTTTTAGATCCTGGAGACGACATGAGTGATTCCCTTGGGAGCGGCATCCTCGGGCTCTCATTTGCATGAATGAATTTAGTAGAAGGGCAGCAAAGTCAGAACAACAGAAAGATAAAGGTCAGATCCATTAAACCAAAAAGTTTAGGACTAGGAGACCTCCCGACACTATATAACCCTGAGATTTTGAAGTAAAAGATGACCATTTGTAAGTACAAAACAAGCAAGTACAACGTGTTCAGCTTACATAAAAACGAGACTCATCACAGTATGTAGGCATGAATACCATTAGACAACGACTTAGGGCGGAAGATCAGAAATCCGCCCTTGGCTTACTAAAACAAAATTAGAAAGGGCTGCCTCGTTGTCTAAACTTCAAAACACACTGCAAGAAACCTTCCGACAAGATAAACCAAATGCAAAACAGGAACTTAAAGAATTAAGTCAAAACAGCAGACAAAGTAATGCAAGCAGAAACCCGTTTATTCAGAAGAAAACAGCATTACAAACTATACACGACCCCCCGCTACCCATGCGAGAAATATACGGCCCTTGATCATGCTTTGAAACCCTTAGAGGGCGAATAAACCAAATCAATTATAGCAAAACAGGGTGAACAAGTGAGCATTAAAAAGAGAAAAAGCAAAACTCGTATGAGGCTGAAGACGCCAACATAGGGCCAGGTGTGTTAAAGAAAGAAAACCCAAAGACAAAACAGATCTTGAACAAGAAAGATCAGCAAGACTAAAGTGTTGTCCTACTAACCGAGAACAATTACGAATCCTCAAGTGATGCAGAATAAGAGAAACTATCGAAAAAATTATAATATGAATACGCGACGTCTAGCAAACGAATAAGAACATTGTTTTATAGAGCAAGGCGTCCACGTTAGCAAGCGTTATAACACCTTCGGCGATTTGCAAAAGTACACTGGTGATGGCAAATACCAGGCGGCGGTGTGTATCCGGTCAGTGCCCTTCCATCGCCCCCTGATACATCCTGGGTAAAAAAAAACAGCTTGGATCATCTTGCGGGCATATTAAAAAAATTAGCCATACAGCTATAGACTCTTTATTTAACCGGGTATAATTAAGGGGTGTCCCGTTAGCTGGCTTTTGGGTCTACTGCAAGCAACGTAGTTGGCTTTAGGCCGAGCACTTATGGCATTATTCTCTTTAATAGTTGGGTTACTCCTTTAGTAAAAAATAAAGAAGGATAATCCTAGGGCCAGTTAATCCAAAAACAAGTGCTGTCTTATCATATTCAATGTCATTATTTTTTTTGGCTTCTTCAACTCCTTCGGCTTGGGCCTTGGGGGGTTGGATGACTTAATTCTTGGTGTTTGTTTACTGCTTGCAATATTTACTGGCTCAGAATTTATTTTCGTTTTTTTTTTTTTTCCCGACTTTCTGTTTTCCTTGCCTGCCACAAGGATTTCATTATTGTAGTTTATATTGTTCCATACCTGGACCTGAGGTCAGAAGGCAGCCCCAAAAAATGTATAAACCAGTGCCAACAGGCAAGTCTACTTGTTCGATCTTGCGTATTGTAAAACAATTGGAACCTTTTAATACTTGAAGGGTTTAAATCACAGAAGAATTAATGGCGTCCTCTACATTTGCTAAGTATTGTTTTTGTGCATTCAAAACCAGTAGAAGGAATCAGTTATGCTCGTCTCGTTTGTGCGTGCGAACCCTAGCAAACACCAAACGTAAAGTACGAATAGATTCGTTTATTCGTTCTATTCCCGCTTTAGTTTAGCCCTTAGAAGAGTCCTAAGATAAGATGACGACCATGCTGTTTTATGCTCTTGCTCTAATGGACCCGAGGTGAACAGCTGTGCCTTAAAGAGAAAAAAAGGATGTGTAAGGAGGATGCCAGACATAGTTATACTTTCTGTGCACAGCCGCACCAAAAATAAGGGGTGCCTAGACCCATGATTAAGGTCCAACGTTTGTCTAAATCTGTCTTAACATTAATCTTGAATTCGTTTACGATCCTTTCAAAAGCCTTCAAGTCCAATATCGGTTGCTGAATGGATTAAACGGTTTGTCATTTGGTAATGGCGCTCGCAGTTCATACCAAATACGTCTGAAGGAGTAATAAAAATGAAATCTATACACTGACCACACTCAAAGGTTCGAGGATGATTAAAATGATCAGCATACGTGACACTCACACCCAGTTGATGCACAAACCACACAGCAAAGTTTTTAACTGGTTCTGATAAAACTTCATCGATGACTAAACCACACATTCGGGATGTGGATCGTTTTTAATTAGGGGGTTAAGATATTTGGCCAATGAGTACTCCCTTTACTTGAAAGGTGTCAAGACTGGGTCACCGAAATGTCAAGAGTATGCCAGTTGTTAATTTTTTAAGATTGTAGTGCGGCCCAACAGAATATTTTTGCATCATATAATTTGAATGCACTCCATTTTTTAATCTTGGTTATTACAAAAAAGTTTGTGACAAATGAACCACTCAAGAACAGCACTTCGTTTTTAAACAGCTATTGATTAACAAATTGCGGAACCAGAAATGGTACGCACCTCCATGAAATATTCTACCAAGTCGTATGGTTTAATACTAAGTGAATCAAGAAGAATAAAAAGAATAGAAAATATGGCGGGGAAGAAACTTAATTAGCCGGTATAAACAATATACCTGATGGTATTACGGTTTTGTACACTAAAAGAAGCATTGAGTTAACTTGACATTACTCTCAAACTTAACAATGCAAAACTAAAAACAATATTAACATTCAAACCTGAAGAAGCCAATTAACTATTTTGATAACGATCTAGCTAAAAATGAATAGCTTTGCACTGACAGTCAGACGCTGAAGTTTTATTGTTAAACCACAACAAACTACTTAAGAGGGCGAAAATTCCCTCGATCTTGCATTACAATCATTACACCTAGTTTATTTTAATGAGCTAAGCACTGATGAAAAACTTATATGATGGAAGGCCCTCAACTGTTTTAAGAGCTCCTCCGACAGGGAAAGCTGCATAATTGCGATTAATGAAAATATACAATACCCTACTATACAGTTTAAAAAAAGATTAGTTATGTGGAAGGGTCGGATCATTTAAATATAAAAATTGCAGACAAAACAGTTAAAATCGTGAAATGTGATAACCTGCACATTGTTTAGGAAATAAAAAATAAGCCTGTACAAAAAATGTCGCGTGGGCCCAGAGAACCAGAGTTACATGGGTGGCGCCTGTGAGGTGTATAACTTTAGAATTAAAAGACCTTGCAGACGTTGAGGACTTTGAACAGAACGGTGAAATAGGCGCTTTGTATGGTTTTGAGTACACTAAAGATGGTGATTATAAACGCAAAGAGGTTGGCGACAACAAAAAGTTTCCTAAACTAGAAAAGCTGCGCAATCTAGAAGCAAATAATGTTGGCCAGTATGAATATAAAATAGTTCGAAAGCCTGACCTCAAATGGCACTTAGAACCATATTTAGAATGGGAAATAAAATTTGAATTCATAAGCCCATTTACATTTTTTAGCCGCCAAAAAAGTTTCAGAAAAGCATTCAACTCTGGCCCTTACATGTAAGTCTTATGCCAGACGACAATAGCCGGAAAGAAATTGAAATAACACCGTATGGGAAAAAACAGTACATCCTCCACAGAAGAGAAACGGTTTTAAAGAAGCTTCTACAAAATTACAGTTCTTTCCAAGCAGAAAATT
>CM031607.1:75306739-75329239 GCA_018398815.1 Conus ventricosus | reverse complement strand
AATTTTTTTTGGGGGGGAAAGGGGGTTGGGGGGGGGGGTTGGGGGGGGGGAAAAAAATTTTTGGGGGTTTTTTTGGGGTTTTTAAAAGGGATTTAAATTTTTCCGGGTTGGGGCCCTTTTAAAAATTTTTTTTTGGAAATTTGGGTTTTTTTTTTGGGGTTGGGGGGGGGGTTGGGGGGAAAAAAGGGGAAAAAGGGGTTTTTTTGGGTTGGGGGGGTTTTTGCTTTTGGGGGGGGGTTTTTGGGGGGGGGGGGAAAAAAAAAAAAAAAAAATTTTTAAAGGACGATGTTTCCTCTGGCCCCGGCCCCTAAAGGGGTGTCTAGAGGTACAATACCACAGGGGCCCGGTTTTTTTGTCGGCGACTAACCCCCAAGTTTCGTTACAGATTTTGGGCCCGGAGGGAGTAAGTGCCGCTCCCCAGACGTTCCCAAAAAAACTTATGCCTGGTTACGCTCTGATTGGTTTTAAAACAGAAAACAACATCAACGACAACAGCAAAACCCCACACACACACACGCGCGCGCGCCCCGAGCGGGGAGAACGCCCTGCCTTGACGCACGCTTTCATACATAAAAACCGTACAAAAGTATGCTCTCCCATTTTCTCTCCTCCCCCACGGACGAATGGGAATCTCTCTCTCTCTTTCTCCTCCTCCACACACACCACACGCCGCCCTGTCACAAAATTTTGGGTTTAAACAAAAATTTTTTGAAAAAAGTGGAGGTTACGACAAGGGAAACCCCAGTTAAATTTTTGCCCCTTTGACGTGAATTAAAAAGGCCCCTTTAGTTTAAATTGGGAAATTTTAATTTCAAGGGAAAAATTTAAAAAAAAAACAAAAAAATTTCTTTCGCATTTTTAAAAAAAATTTGGGAAATCCAGTTTAAAAAAGGTTGACTTAATTTTTAAATCAACAATTATGAAGCTACGTGGGTTTTTAAAATTTGTTTGGGGTTGTTGTTTTCGTTGTTGTTGTTGTTGTTTGCTCCCGAATATGGCTGTAAACAAAATGAAAGGCAGTCTCGGGCCCAAGCATGGGAGGCAGAAACCAAAAAAGTATTTTTAAAAACCGGGAAAAAAGCTTTAAATCTTTTTTCCATGTGTTTTACTCCCCCCCTTTTTTCCCCCAAAGGGAAAGCCCCCTTTGAAGTAAAATCGCCCGGGGAAAAATGAAAAAACTTTTCATGCGCAAAAAAGCAAAAGAACATTCATCCCAACGCATTTTGTTCCAAAATTTTAAGCTTCCCCTTTCAGGGCCCCGTTACACATGCCACAGCAACAACATTTCGAAAAAAAGACTAACCATCTCAACATTTAAACCCAAATAAGCTTACGACACAGCCCTTTTTTTTTTTTAAACAAAGTTAGACCCGTTAAACAATGAACAGAAATTAATACAAGTAAACCCAAGTATGTTGATATGGGAAAGGGAAATATAAAGAATAGGGAAAAAAAGGGATTTTTCAAAAAAAAATAAAAAAGATAAGAATTTTTTTAAAAAATCACGCCCCATAACTCAAACCGGGAATTTCTTCCACGTGCACTGGCTCGCAAAGCCTAAAAGCAGACAGGGAAAACACGTTTTTAAAAAAAAAAGTGAACAACTAAAAATAAAGATCAGAGGAGAGAAGAGAGAGGTAGAGAAGAGATTTCAAAAATTCGGCCAAAAAGCCAAATGTTGAGGTATATTTGTTCGTTTTTTTTTCCAAAATTCTCATGCATTTTGTCGGAAAGGGGATGATTTTTTGGGGGCTGGAACGTGATTTTTTCTTCTTCCTTTCGTCATCGTCGCGTTTTCCCCTTTTTCTTCTTCTTCTTTTTCTTCTTCTTCACACACACACAAAACACACAAAACACACACACAACCCCGACCCCGCGCGCACGCAGCACGCACCCCACGCAAAGAAACACCACAAAACCCAACACACCCCCACACACCCCAAAACACAACACACACACACACAAACACAAGCGCGGGGCGTGGGCGCACACATATCCCCACAACGCGCACACACGCATAAACCCTAGCCCCAAAAACACAAACACACACAAAAAGCGCACGCCAAATCCCCTTGGGGCCCCCGCCCAAACCATAACACATTTTTGCATTTTATACAAAACACAAACAAAAAAAAAAAGAAAAAAAAAAAAACAACCAATGGTTTGGGAGGGGACTTTTAAAGGGCTGAGCAGGCGCCCTTGGGTAAAGGGAGGTAGACCAAATTTCTTTAAAGGGGAGCCACGGGACCCTCTTCTTCAATTCTCCATCTTTGGGTTTTTTTTTCATTTTTTTTCCATCAGCTTAAAAAAAAAAAGCGTATTGGGGCCCCCAAAAAATTGGGGGGACCCTGGGTGAAGTGTTTAATGGATGCCGCACGCAAGTGACCCCCTCCCTTTTTGGGAAATAAACCGAAACTGACACAACTTCTTCCCCCTTCTATTTGTGTGCTTTTTTTCCCGCCATGTTTCCCCGGAGATTTGGTGGCGTTTGTCAGCCCCTTTTTTTCGAATTATGATGGGTTTAAAGGGTCCCCTATGGGTTTAAAAAATTTTTGCGCGAGTTTCAAGCACGGGGGCTCGAAAAGGCCCCATTTTCTTTTCCCCCTCTCCCCTCTCCCCTCCCCCTCTCCCCTTTTGTGGGGTCGCGCATGTAATAGCTGATGGCCCCCATTTTAAAAAAAAAGAGCCGGTCTCTGTACGCGCGCCCCCGGCCCTGGGTTGGGGTGTGTGGGTGTGTGTGCGTGTTTTGTGTGGGGGTTTTTGTGTGGGTGGGTGTGTGTGGGTTTATGCGCGCGCCGAGCCGGCGTTTTGCCTTTGTATGTGCAAAGGGATTGGACCTTGGGAGTGATACCCCCTACTTCAGGGCATACAAAAACCCATTCTTCAAAACTTTTAAAATTTATGGAAAAATAAAAAGTCTGAAGCCTTTTCCCTCGAAAGGGGGAAAGAAAAATGTGAAGACGAACCCCAAAAAGTTTAAAAATAAAAGATACCTGTTCGTCTCATTTCCCTACCCCCCCCCCCCCGTCAACCCCCCCAAACCCCCCTCACCAACCCCCCACCCCAGGAAATTTTTTTTTTAAAATTTTGAAAATAAAGGGAAGGGAATTTTTTAACGGGGAGAAAAAAGAAGGGGCCCCCCACTTTTACCAGCTGAATGACAAAAGTCCTTTAAAAAAAGTTTAGGAAAACTTTTCCCCCGACTTCCAACCCGGGCCCCGACTGCCACGTACGATCGGCTGTCACACTTTGGGGGCGCTGACAAACCCACGTGGTAGCCCCTGGTGAACTAGAAAACACTTGTAGGATGAACCCTTACGAAGGGCTCTGTCTCCAAAAGAAAGCTGATTTCCCAAGAAATGGTTTTTTCAAAGGGCATTCCTTTAAAAGTTACGGGCAAAGGGCGACAAAAAGACGACGACGACGATGACGAAGACGACGACGACGATGATAATGAATTTAGATGTTAATGGGAAAAAAACCAAACCCCCACCACATCACCAAAAGCATCAAAAAAAACAACAAAACACAACATCTACTATTCTGTAACTAATTTTACACAACCCGCAGTATATCATTCTGCTTTTCTGCCCCCCAAAAACTGAAAAAAACCCTTAAAAGAAAAGGGAATTTAATAAATAACAAAAGGCCCGCCCAAAATTTTGAAATGTTTAAAAAAAAAGCCAATAATTTTAAAAATCGACGATCCCATCGAAACAATCAATCAATCAGTCCCAAACGATCAATCAATTCCTAGTAAAAAAAAATAGAAATTCCCGAATAATTCTTTCAAACATCCCTTTTGCTTTTTCCCCATTTTAGGGTTTAAAAAAATGTCGAGGGCACCAAAGCGAAAAATTGGCCCCTTTTCTGAAAGTCGGCGTTTTTAAATTTTCTTTAAAAATAGGGAAAGAAAAAAAAAAACAACTAAAAAATCTTTTTTTTATAATCAATAAAAAAATTTTTGAAAGACCCTTTTTTTCCCTCCCAAATTATAAAAGTCGAAACCACAGTGTCCCGAAAAGGAAAAGAAAACGAGCAGGTTTTCTCACTGAAAGCATCTGGTTTTTTTGCAGTTGAAAATTAAAAAGTAAAAAAACTTTTCTTTCATTTATTTAAAAAAACGTGAAAGTAGCTTTTTGAAGCTCTTAAAAAAGCAAGTTACCATACTTTTTGTCTGTCAAGCGAAGAATGGAAAAATGCATTTATGATTCCGGGGAGCAAAACAATCAGCTTCAATGAAATTTCCTCATGTGTTTTATATGCGCCCTATGTTCTTTATCAGGTCTTTTTCCAAATCCCAAACGGGGTGTTTATGGCGAGAAAAAAAGTCCGCACGAGCTATCTTTCCCCACTGTAACTCACTTTCTGTACAAATCCCGTACCCGGCCACAAGCCACAGTTAGGGGAAATGGCACTTTAAAAAAATATTTATCCAAGGGAAGCGTTTTTTAGGTCTAGCAGAAATTTAGCTACATTTGTTATCGAAAATGATTTTACGAACCAAAAACCCGCCAATCATTTCACCTATTTTGGGGGGGGGGGGGGGGGGGGGGGGGGGGGGGGGTTCCACCGATGACGTCATTTACAATCTTCAAATGGATACCTTCCCCTTTGGGTTCCCCCTTAACCCTTTCAGGCCCCCGCACTCACCTTTCACCCTTTCCTTTGGGGCCCGGTGGTTTCCTCTTCCCCTTCATTTTTTTTAAAACTGTCGCTTGAAAAAACCCTTGGTTGCCCTTATGGCCACAGAAAAAAAAAATGAAAAATCAACTTTCCCCGGGACAAAAAAAAACTTCTCAAAAAATCTTATTTTTGGGCCCTCTACAAAACTCGAATCCTTAAGCAAGGGGTTGGGGTTTTTAAAAATTTTTGGGGATGCGCCACATGACCCCGGGCAATAAAAATATATCACGTGCCTCTTGGTCCCCGGCCCAAACCCCGTTGGGAAGCAAAAATTTGGGTCTTGGCCCAAAACGTAAAGGGAGGCGACACAAAAACCCGCCCTTTCTTAAAATGGGCCCCCCCTCATTGAAAGGTTTGGGGTTTAAAATGTATCACAGTGTTTGGATCGTGTTTGTGGGTGTTGGGGTGGCCCAAGGTACAAATGTGGGATTTAGGGGAAGGAATTAAAAAAGGGGGGTAACTGACAATCCGACATTTACAGAGGTGAGTTCCCAAAGATTTCCATTGTCCCGATGTTTGTAGCTACTAGTCCCCTCTGTCCCGTTGTTTCTCTTCCGTCTCTTTCTTCTTTTCTGTTTGTTCAAACCCGTCCCGTGTGTATGTGTGTATTCACGCCCTGATGTCATCTCCATTCCCCTTCGTTATCTGTGTGTTTTTGGGTTTGTGTGCGTGGGCTCTCTTTTTCTGTTTCCCGTTTCTTTCTCTGTTTGTATGTCTCTTTCCCCTCTGTCCCCTTTTTATCGGGCTGTCTTCTGTCTATCTTCTGCTTTCTTTCTTTGCAATGGTGGGTTTTGTGGGGTGTTTGGTGTGTGTGTGTGTTTTTGTGTTGTGGTGTTTGAGAAGGGGAAAAAGAAGAGAAGGGAGGGGAAAAGAGAGAGAGAGAGAGATAGAAAAGAGAGACAAAGACTGAGACACACACACACAACACACAAAACAACAAACACACACACCCGAAAAGAGAAGAAGAGAGAGAGAGAGAGAGAGCGGAAAAGAGATGGTTTAAGATACAATTTTTTTTTTAATGAGGATTAAAGAAAAAAGTTTTACAAAACTTTTTTCATCGTGTCCTTAAAAAGGAAAGCTTTTAACGAAATCGGCACTTGAAAAAAAAAAGTTAAAGGGAAGCCCAAAAGGGAAAAAATGCATTCAATGGGAGGAAATGTATAAAGTATTTTAGTTCATGAAAAAAATATTTTACTAAGTAGTAAAGTTCATCAGTCAATTTCAAAACAATGAACACACACACACACACACACACACACACACCACACACACACACACACACACAACACCCCCCGCATACAAAAAATTGCATAATACATTTTTTTAGAGAGGAGAAGGGGAGAGAGGAGAAAAGAGGGAGAGAGAGAGGGGAGGGTTATTTTGATGATGTTCTTGACAAAAACGATCAATTAAATGTTTAAAATTGTCATCTACACATCTAGAAATATGGATGATACACGCAGTCTTAAAGTAGAAACTCACGAAGTTCAAGGGTTACCATTAACAACTTTTTTTTTCGGTCATCATAGATTGAGACTTCATGAAACGCATTTTCAAAAAGTTATTCAAACTCTGCCAAAGCAAACACACAAACAAACAAACAAATAAACAAAAATAGAACAAAGCATAAGTATTTTGGCCCTTAAAATCTGGCGGGAAAACATGTGCACCGTATCTATCCCTTGATTATAATTTTTAGATTATAATTGACGTTGGGTAACTGCTTGAAATTGTTAATTAGAGCCCAAATACGCGATCTCAAAATTATGCTTTCAAAATCTACATGTCTGACGACCCAAGAGTACTTGCAATGGACTATCTCCCACTTGAAAAAAAAAGAAAGCAGTCATTATGGATTGAATAGTGAATGCGTTTGGTCTTTCTACACAAGTAATACGATCTGTGCGAAAAAAAAAGTCTAGGTAGCCTACATGGAAATCCTGTAATTACAAATCGACCCTTGTGAAACAATCTTCGCTCACCAGAGAGGAATATAAAAATGGAATAATTTGCCAAATAACAGCAAAAATCAGAACACTATCACTTCTCTAGAACAGTCGTACAAATCATTTTTTTGTTTCAGGCATTATGAACTTCAAGACACAGACAACATAACATGTTCATTCGTTTTCTTCAGGAACAAAGATCTATCATTTTATGTGCATGCATCACTATTTAGATTTTTAAATTCATCACAGTGCCCCCCCCCCCCCCACCCCTCCTTCAACTGCCGCATTGTTCTATGATATTTTGCTCTTGTTCCAATTTCTATATTTGTGTATTTTGTGTGTGTGTGTGTGTGTGTGTGTGTGTGTGTGTGTGTGTGTGTGTGTGTGTTGTGTGTGTGAGTGTGTGTAAGCGCAAGTGCTTGTATGGTGTGTGTGTGTGTGTGTGTGTGTGTGTGTGTGTGTGTGTGTGTGTGTGTGTGTGGTGCACGCGCTTGTGTGGCCAGTTTGTCTCAATACCTGTTCTTTTTCCCTCGGTAGTTGTCTAGGGAGCCTGGCTGGCAATGACATCACTGGAAGAACCATCACCATACCACAGGAACGAACCGCAGCAGCTCATTTCAGCCACATCACCACCGGAAGTACAAGCGCCAACCATAGGGTGGGCCAACATTCCAGACCTCCTGTTGGCCAGCATCATTGAGTCGCTGCCTGTGCTGGACAGGCTCAACGCCGCCCAGGTGTGCACCTCCTGGCATTCTGCCTGTTCCCATCCCACAGCTGGCGCCGCTTTGACTACGGCGTGTGTCAACACGGCAACACGCAAGGCCAAACGAGGAAGCTGTTTGATGAACTGCGTGAAAAACAGGTACAGTACGTGGATCTCATTGAAACGCACGGCAACAAATTCTCACGAGTTCATGTAGTTCTGTTCCATCCAGAATCCTTCAGAATTCTTGAAAAACTGGCTGAAGTATGCAGAGGGGTGAAGGTTTGTATCCTTCACGTTCACGGTACCTTGCGATTGACGGAAGACTACAGACGCACAGTTTGTCTGTTTCTGTCGGTGAATAGAAACTTGCGTGAAGTGCATCTGAAGAATGTGGAATTTTCGGCTGGAACTGAGCGTAATTCACCGTTTCCTCTTGGACCTCCACATACCCAGAGTCTTTGTAAGCTGTCGTTGGTAAATTCATTTCGCGAGAACAACCTTTCCGCGCTGATGTACCTGATCAACGTCACGGAACTGACTGTTATGCCTCATCAGATCCGTTTCACCTGGCTGTACCACCTGGCCAGGGCCTCCCTTCACACCTTGAACATCGTCAACATGGTTGGCGTGTGGAAGTATGATTTCCATATTCTCCTTGAAGAATCGTGGAAACAGATCGCACAAGGCCAGCAGCTACGTGTGAAGTGCTACCTTGTGGATCTCTACAACTGCTCCAAACTGCTGTGTCCAGGTGTTCCTCTGGCCACGCTGGTCTGCTGCGAGTACTTCACTCTCAACCTCAAACCGCTTCACCAAGTTCTGACCACGTACGCAGACACTCTGACCATGTTTGTGTACTACAGCCAGACAGAAAGATCCTACCACAGTCGTCCACTGGCAGCGGATGATCATATCCTGGCCATCGTGCAGAGCTGTCCCAAGCTGACCACCCTGGCCATCAAGACAGTCTCCACTCCAGCACCCTCCTCCTCATGGTGCAGCTCAGCCCCAACTTCCGAGAGCCCCTCGTCCGGGAGGACATGATCCACTACCAGCTCTACATTCCAGAGGGGATCAGTCTGGACCCGCAAGTGCGACAGTACACTGAGGCTAATATCGGTCCAGACAGATTTGTGTCGGCCATGTCTGATCTGATGCAGAAGGACTGGAGCCCCCTGCCCCGTAAAGAGTACTTTAGAGTCTTGAAGGACAGGTATATCTCATGGTAGCCAGGAGGGTGTACTTTAAAGTCTTCAAGGACAGGTATATCTCATTGTAGCCAGGAGGTTGTACTTTAGAGTCTTGAAGGACAGGTATATCTCATGGTAGTCAGGAGGGTGTACTTTAAAGTCTTGAAGGACAGGCATATCTCATGGTAGCCAGGAGGGTGTACTAGTTTTCAAGGACAGGTATATCTCATAGTAGCCAGGAGGGTGTACTTTAAAGTCTTCAAGGACAGGTAGATCTCATGGTAGTCCGGAAGGAGTATTTTAGGATTTTGAAGGACAAGTATATCGTATTGTAGCCCGGAAGAAGTACTGTTAAGTCTTGAAGAACAGATATGTCTCATGGAAGACAAGCAAATACATCTGGGCCTCGCTGGAAAACTGGAAACACACAGGCAAATTTTATCTGTTTTGGCCAATACATCCCCAAGAGTGTTGTTTACGTTCATGATCGACGAATGCAGATAATTTTGTTCTGCTGACTTAGTTGACGCCAGGACATATCATAAAATGAAACGTAGCATACACCGGAATTCCGTAATATCGTCGACATCATCCTTATCAATCATCAAATGAAAACGAAAACAGGTCCAAGTTCTGATGATGATGATAAAAATGCGTGTTTTTTTTTAGTTTTTTTTTTAGTACTTCCCGAAATATCTCCAAACGCTGAACATGAACAAAGCACACACGAATTAGCAACTCTTTTTTTCGCGCGCGCGCACACACACACACACACACACACACACACACACACACACACACACACATACACACACACATACACGCACGCACACACACACACACACACACACACACACACACACACACACACACACACACACACACACACACACACACCTTGTCTAATATCACATTTAGTGAAAAGACGTTAAATTGAAGAAGAAGAAGAAGAAGAAGAAGAAGAAGAACAACAACAACAACAATAACAACAACAACAACAACAACAACACACACACACACACACACACACACACACACACACACACACACACACACACACACACACACACACACACACACACGCACACACACACGAGCGGCACCACTACCACCGAGGGGCACACAGATGAGGAAGGTACCAGGGAAAGACTGCTTAAAAGAAATATTTTCAAAATGATTTTTGAAGGGTAAGGGTGATGGACTGTGACGATTGGAGATGGACAACGAGTGGCAGATTTTGTTTAACAGGAATACCGAAGCTGCTTCCCCATGTCTCTCTGCTCCAAAATGTTGTACACCAAGACCCTGTCATTAGTGGCACATATGGAACCCTGTCATTATGGAACATAAATACGCAGACGTTCACCGTTCCATATATAGAGTCGTTGATGTGCCGTGACAGACATCATACTCTATATCTAGAGTTCGTTTCGGGTGTCGTGAGAGACGTCATACTCTATATCTAGAGTCGTTGGGGGTGTCGTGACAGACGTCATGTCTAAATCTAGAGGTCGTTGGGGGGTCGTGACAGACGTCATGTTCTAAATCTAGAGGTCGTTGGGGGTGTCGTGACAGACGTCATATTCTACATGTAGAAGTCGTTGGGGGTGTCGTGACTGACGTCATGTTCTAAATCTAGAGGTCGTTGGGGTGTCGTGACAGACGTCATGTCTAAATCTAGAGTCGCTGGGGGTGTCGTGACAGACGTCAATTCATATCTAGATGTCGTTGGGTGTCGTGACAGACGTCATATTCTATACGTAGAGGTCGTTGGGGGTGTCGTGACAGACGTTCATATTTCTATACCTAGAGGTCGTTGCGGGTGTCATGACAGACGTCATATCTATATCTAGAGGTGGTTGGGGTGTTGTGACGGACGTCATTTTCTAAACTAGGGGTCGCTTGGGGTGTCGTGACAGACTCATATTCTATACCTAGAGTCGTTCGGGTTGTGTGAGAGACTCATACTATATCTAGAGTCGTTGGGGTGTCGTGACAGACGTCATGTTCTAAATTAGAGTCGTTGGGGGTGTCGTGACAGACGTCATGTTCTAAATCTAGAGGTCGTTGGGGGTGTCGTGACAGACGTCATGTTCTAAATCTAGAGGTCGTTGGGGATGTCGTGACAGACGTCATATTCTACATGTAGAAGTCGTTGGGGGTGTCGTGACAGACGTCATGTTCTAAATCTAGAGGTCGTTGGGGGTGTCGTGACAGACGTCATGTTCTAAATCTAGAGGTCGCTGGGGGTGTCGTGACAGACGTCATATTCTATATCTAGATGTCGTTGGGGGTGTCGTGACAGACGTCATATTCTATACGTAGAGGTCGTTGGGGGTGTCGTGACAGACGTCATATTCTAACCTAGAGGTCGTTGCGGGTGTCGTGACAGACGTCATATTCTATATCTAGAGGTGTTGGGGTGTTGTGACGGACGTCATTTTCTAAATCTAGAGGTCGTTTGGGGGTGTCGTGACAGACGTCATATTATATACCTAGAGGCGTTGGGGTGTCGTGACAGACGTCATATTCTATATCTAGAGGTGGTTGGGGTGTTGTGACGGACGTCATTTTCTAAATCTAGAGGTCGCTGGGGGGTGTCGTGACAGACGTCATATTCTATATCTAGAGGTGGTTGGGGTGTCGTGAGGGACGCCATGTTCTATATCCAACGGTCGTTGGAGTGTTGTGACGGACGTCATTGTTCTATATACAGAGGTCGCTGAAGAGCAATAACAGACGTTACCGTTCTATGGCTAGTGGACGTTGGATGTCGTGACAGACATCATATTCTACATCTAGAGGTCGTAGGGGTGTCGTGGCAGACGTCATATTCTATATACAGAAGTCCTTGGGTGTCGTGACGGACGCCATGCTCTATATCCAAAGGTTGTTGAAATGTTGCGACGGACGTCATGTTCTATATAGAGAGTTCGCTGAAGAGCCACAACAGACGTTACCGTTCTACGGCAAGAGGTCGTTGGATGTCGTGACAGACGTCATGCTCTAAATCTAGATTTATGTGGAGAAAGGACGAACTCATTCAATTTGAGTGTGTATGCAGGATCTGTTTGGTGGGGGTTTACATTCTCCCCAGAGGCTTTATGGTGTGGAACTGAATAGCACTGTGTTACATGCTAGTGGACTGCTTTAACTGAGTAAAGTTCAGGTTTCTCTCCTTATGCAGACGCCATAGTGTGCCCCCCCCCCCCCTCACACACACACACACACACACTTTTTATGTACGTGTCCTTTCTTCTTCTTTTCTTTCTATTTTTTTGTGTGTGACTCAATAGCAAGCAACAGTCTCTTTCATCTTTGAAAAGATATAGTTCTTTCAGAAACGGGATTTTGATCGCCATACAGCAACAGAAGAGGGAGCTACTCTTATCCAGTGAGTAAAAGATGGTGGAATGTGAATGAGCTTGGAGGAGTAGTGGTCCGCGGTCGTCATACTCATTACAAGCACTTTACATATGCATCACACAGTAAGCTTCGTCTGGTAAGAAGATGATTACGCTAGATCAGGCAAACACGAACGTCCTGGCTGCTGCCCTTGACTACTTCCCCCCTCCCCGGTTTTTTTCCCATTCCGAGATTGTAATGTTAACCACACATGTGAGTCTTATAGACAATTGCTTCCAAACCTCACACGTAAGTCTTGTAGACAATTGCCCTCCAAGTGGCTGTACCAAAGTGGACCTTTTCTCTCCGACAGTACTTCAGGCTTTTTAACGTATGATCTCCCGTGTGTGTCACATCTCAAGTATTGATCTCCCGGTGTGTGTCACATCTCTAAGTATTGATCTCCCGGTGTGCGTCACATCTCTAAGTATTGATCTCCTGGTGTGTGTCACATCTCTAAGTATTGATCTCCCGTGTGTGTCACATCTTAAGACCATCTTCGTGACGGATGTGTGGTGCTAAATTTGCAGTTCATTTTATTGTAAAGATTTGTCCCATCACAAGCATCTTTGACCCTTATCAATTAACCGATCGATTCATCTGTTCATTTATTATTTACATCTTTTATACATGTGCTGTTTTCTTTTGGCACGATCTATTTTCGCCCACATGTCTGTGCTCTTTTTCATGGATATTCCATTCTATTATTGTTGTACTCTCCCCCCATTTTCCCTCCTTATTTTTAACGTCACAGGCATTCCATGATACCTGCTCCATAGCTTTCTTCCAGTTACCTTTTAAGTGTACTTCCCTTGTTTTCTCCAACCCCGTCGATCCCCATCCCACCGTCACTTCTTTTTACCTCTCAAGAATGGATACACCTTTTGGTAGATTATAGTGTTCAGCGAGAGCTTCTGTCTGGATCTCGGTATTCGTATTGTTTGATTGTTGACTGGTATAAACAGGTTTCTAAATTCCAAGTACTCAGACTCGATTTGTGTGTGCGTGTGTTGTGTGTGTGTGTGTGTGTGTGTGTGTGTGTGTGTGTGTGTGTGGTGTGGCGTGCTGCGTGCGTGCGTGCGTGCGCTGCCTGACTGCGTGAGAGAGAGAGAGAGAGAGAGAGAGAGAGAGAGAGAGAGAGAGAGAGAGAGAGAGAGAGAGAGAGAGAGAGAGAATGGGGAAAGAGTTTTGTTGGTGGGAGAGTTGGTGTCGAAAACTGTGCTTTTGTCTGCGTAATAATAACGGTGTCAAACGTCTGTATCTTATTTTGCTGTTCTGTGGTTAGTTTGGTCGGAGTGTTTATATTCATCTGGGTCTACATGGGTTAATCAAACGTATTTACTAACATCACACACACACACCACACACACACACACACACACACACACACACACACACACACACACTCGCTCTCTCTCTCTCTCTCCACACACACACACAACACACACATCCACCACACACAACACACACACACACACACACACACACACACACACTGTTACACGCTAAACCGCTGACTTCCTCAGTACAAGGTAAGTGCAGTCAAGCCTAGCTTGTAATAGTTCGTTGCAGATCAGTGGCAGGTGTTCAGCTTGCAGTCGACAAATACACCAGGCGGTATTGAAACGAACAGGATCCTTTATTTATACAAAATTGAAGAATATAGGAACAAAAAACAATCCACTGACCTTCAGGTTCAGTAAGTCGTACATGCAGCAGGCAATAGTTTACCAATGGCAGCTTCTCATCGACTAGACTCAAACTCAGTGAAGACTCGAACACTTTTATGCTCGACAAAGACTAGAACTCTTCAAAACTCTCATTTCTCTCTCCGTCCCAGTCGCACAGCTCTCATCCTTTTATATGTTATTTAAAGAATAATCGCGAACATGCTCAATTATTCTTTTCCAGAATATTCTGCATATCATAAGCTTAACCAATGAAATCGTGACGAGCGTATGCGAATGTAAATTCGGTCAGCTTCTACAACATTCTCGAACCTTTGGTAATGCACTAGCAACTTACGGAAACCTGGTGAACATTCTGACATGATCCTCAATATTTTCCAAAAAATCTGGTGAACATTCTGACATGATCTTGAATTTTCCAAATGATTTAAATAAATCAACAATATCACTACATTGACTGAAAAAAAAGACGAAAAAAAAAGCGATAAGTAAAAGGAGGCTTGCAACTCGTCATTATTGCTGTGACGTCTTTCGCAAAAGTTCCCCCTCTCTTGTCTCCCTTTTAAATTGTAACACACACACACACACACACACACACACACACACACGCACGCACGCACGCAGCACGCACCACGCACACACACACACACACACACACACACAACACACACAACACACACACAAGAGAGAGAGAGAGAGAGAGAGAGAGAGAGTAGAGAGAGAGAGAGTGAGAGAGAGAGAGAGAGACAACTTAGTTTTCGGTTTTCACTTATATTCCGGTACTGTATCATACCAAACTAAGTAAAAAAATGTATTACAGAAATTGAGCTGGTGAAGGCTCCATGAAAACATTTATGAGAATTGTGTTGACATTAAGATTAAGTAATTAGCATGCTTATGACTTCTTTTTGTATGTCGTTATTATTTTAGTCATAAAAGGCAGACATTAAAGCTTAAAAAAAAATGATTGATGCTTTTCGAACACTTCGTTGAATCATGTTTCTGCCTTCTGAATTCTCTGTGCTAGTCATTTCTTACCACTTGTCAGTCATTCTTTGTGATTGGACTTTTGTTGTTGTTGTTGTTGTCTTTCTGCTGTTACTCTGCCTTTGAACGTTTAACATATATTTAAAAGAAAAAACAACCAAAAACGCCAACCCACTATAAATTTCTCCTATGTGCTCAAGGCATTTATAAAGATAACATATTTACTTTAGAATGTATGTGTGGGAAAGCACGCTGTTCATTAAATGAATCTGACGAAGAAAGTATAAAGAGTACAACGTATGCATGATTACATTTCAAACATTGAATTCTAAGTCTACAGTTATGACGATTTTTAGCTTGTATTTGGACTTATTGCAGACTTAATGCCTTTCCCTTTTACTCCAGTATTCAATATGGACAACTGTCTTTTTCAGAGAAACACAAAGTATGAAATCATCTGCTTGATAAAAAAAAAGAAAAACGAACAACTGAACTAATAGGATGATTGCTCTAAGATGTGAATAATTACATTTGACTCTTCTAAAAACCTGAATTTCAAAGCGATTGCCGCGGACGTGCGTACGCGCGCACGCTCAGAGAGAGAGAGAGAGAGAGAGAGAGAGAGAGAGAGAGAGAGAGAGAGAAGAGAGAGAGAGAGAAGAAGAAGAAGAAGAAGAAGAAGAAGAAGAAAATCGGGCTCTTTGTCCTTTTTCTTTCAGTTTACTCTGTCTTTAAACCTTTCGTGCAGCCTTTACTACAAAACATTATGCTTTCGAATTGTTTGGTCGCCTGATTGGTCCGTTACGGGGCCTATACCCCCCCCCCCCCCCCCCCTGCCCCCCTTTATTTTTGCAGACAATGTTTTTTGGATAGCGTGGACCCTAAGGCATTCAAGTTGGCTTGTCTGCATTCTCCCATCCTCTGTTTGTGGCACTGGTGTGCTCACAAAGTTGCGTATTTTCACCGTGCGGTGCTCACGGCTGCGGGAGGGGGTACTCTCACTGTTTGATTTAATCATCCTCTCAGGTTATCATTTTGGACAGTCTGACCAATTAGATATTTCAAACATGCTATTCTCAACACTGCTCAGCTCATTCTGGCAATGGTGCACTCACAATGTCATTCAAAACCACGATGACGTATACCGAGATAGCAAGGGAGTAACAGAGATGTATTCACCCAACATGTGCTCACTTACAATGGGTTTGGGATATTTACCAGTAGAAGGAGTGCACAAACACTCAGACCAATTGATACAGATTCACTTGTCAAACTAAGCGTGGCATTTCATCAATCAACAGTCATTCAGTCTTTATCAACGAAATATTCGTCAACATCATCAAAGTCCATTTCAAAGCTCCAATCTTCCTGAGTCTCCTCTTCCTAAGCCTCCTCTTCCTGCTGGTCGGACTCCTGCTCTGGTTCCTCCTCCACAAGAATGTCCACAAGCTCCTGTGGCACGAAATAGCCACTGGTCCACTTGATCTCCAGCCTGCCCTCCACCAGCCATTCTCTGTTTGGTCTGGAATGCTTGTCACTGGCTTGTCTGCTGCCTACTTGGTGATTCACCCTCTTCACATTCATCTTCAATGAGTCTCTGCATGGTGGCAGCAAACTCATGTCTGTGCCATCATAGCTGTTGAGGATGGATGAGGTCACGCTGTCAAAGCGCTGAAGGAACTTCTGATGGCGAAGCGCGTTGATGTCCCTCAGTGAAGGTGACCCGTACAGGCGGCACGTGAACTCCTCTAGCATGTCAAAGGGAGACTCTGGAATGGAATCAGACGTCCATCATTAAGGCCAAGCTGCAGAACAAGTGGAAGCGGCGGCATCCACGCCACAACAGAGCAGATCCGTACTACCTGCTGACTCGACGAGAGCAGGTAGTCATTTTCAGGCTCAGGCAGGCCACAACCGCCTGAAACACCACCTATTCATTAAACTCCACATCGGCAACACAGAGCAGTGCCCCTGCAGAACAGGCAGCCAGACAACAGAACATCTGCTGCAGTCCTGCCCGCTCCACCAAGCGCTCCGAGAGAAAACCTGGCCCGACCCAATACCAGCGGCCCAGAAGCTCTACGGAGGACTGGAGAACCTGCGATGTACTGCCACCTTTGTTGAGGAGAGGGGGGATTCCATCTGAAGAAATGAGAAATAAGACAACAACAACAACGAATCAGACGTTCCAAGCTGCAAGAATAGTTCTACAAAGTCTGGACTTTTCTGCAGCAGCTCGAGAGCTGCCACTTTCCCCTTCCTCACAAACGCACTGGTAGAGTCACAGCCTGTGTATGCATGTAGTGCCGGGAGAGCCTCACACAGGTCCTCTCCAGTGTCTGCAGTAACACCTTTCACATCTAGAAGTCTTCTTTTATCACTAGTGCCAGTGTCAAACAGAACAGTTTGGCTGATGCTCTGGGAAAACTTGAGAAGCAACACAAATACATCTGTGTCTGGTGATGCAACATATATAGTTGAGTCACTGGGAAAGCTTGTGAAGACAGTGCAGAATGATCTTTGTGTCTGCCTCTTCTTGGTTGGAGGACAAATCTTCAACTTCTTCTGAAAGTGTCCATCCATTGACGCTGGTCAGTTTGACGCACTTGTCCTCACAGACAAAGAGTACTTGCCTCCCCTGTAGTCTGGGTGCATACTTGTCCTTCTTCCATTCCTCCAGCAAGAATCTGGTGAAACTGGTCTCGTTGTCATCATTGGATTGGAAGGTCTTCCAGTCTCTTGGAACCTTGGTTGCTGGTCCTTTGACCGAGTTTTTCTTTGATGCTCCGCTGCGGTTTCTCTCAATACCTTTGATTGAATGTTGACGGTATGTGTCTGTGACAAAGTCAACTCTTGACACATGGGGCAGCTGGTCAAAGATTCTGTCAGCAAGTTCCCCACAGCTTGGAGGTAGTGCCACCTGCTGCTGGTGCATGGCATTGCCATCAATAACGGTGCTGTCACTGGCTGGCTTCTGGGCAATGTGACATTCGGTTTCTAAGTGGTGCAACAGCGCAGCTTTGTCCGTATTCGTTGGGGTCCCATCAGACACAGCGAGGGCCCAGGGAACAGGACCAAGCGGAAACTGAAGTGCACGTTCCAGACTGATCTTGTGGGTCAATGCCAGCAAAAGAGCTGCGAGAAAACATTCCTCTCTGCTGTTACTTGCTTTGTCTTCTTTGTTGTGCTGGTCACTTTCACAAATTTTGCGTTCTTTGCGAAAGTCTTCAAGTTGAGTTTCTTGACAGGCTCATTGAAACTAACAGTTCTCTCCAGCAGCCTGTCCTTAACGAACTGCCTGTATGCGTTCTCTCCAACTCTGTCAGCGTTGAGCAGATCATTCACAACGTCCTTGGGTGCTGGTGCTCCGGAAGACAGGCAGAACAACTCGTCCTTGTTATCAATCTGAAAGGGGGTTTACAAAGTTCCGCACTGTTTCGACTTCACTTTACATGATTTGAGACGGTCTGAGATCTTTGTGGGCAGAGCAATCCTGGCTGTCCATGTCAGCTTGTTCAAGTGTTGCTTTATGGTACTGACTTCTGGCAACTCTTGTTATGACCCACCTGTGGTAGGCTGGCTGGTTCTGGCTAATCCCAATAAGGCCACTCTTGCTCTTTGCATGTTTGTTAATTGTCTGTTCAATTGTGATGTCAACAGCTCTTCTAGATCCTGGTACTGGTGACCTGTTCACACTGAAACCCTTTTCTTCCAGGAGTTTTTCTGTACCAGGATGAGACAAATGCAGATTGAGCATGCTCTGCAGTACACGGCGGTGTACCGTGCATAATTGTGGTGATCATAACTGAAGAACAGCTTGATCATGTTCTGCAGGCTGGCTAGATGGAGGGGAAGGTCATTGGCTTTGGTTGCTCTTTGCAGTTCCAGCAAGTTCCTCACTCGATCTTTGTAGGTCAGCCAGAATTGAGATGTTTTCCCCATCTCACCGTTGCGCACCTTCTCTCTGAACACGGGAAAGGGTTTGAACAGCTCTTTGCACTTTTCATGTTGGAGTACCCTTGACAGCATTTCGTCTGAGGGGTGACTTGCAAGCCTCTGAAGCATGGCTCTTGTCTCATCATCGTAGAGCTCTGGCTCTGATGCTTCAAAAGCCTCAAGAAGAAGGCGTTCCATCGCTTCCAGCACCCGCTTGTGCACCCTGAGTGCTCTGTGGTAATGTTTCCCTAACATCACTTGTTCAATAGATCCACTGGCGCAAATTCCTGTCTCAATGATGATGTCCTCAAAACCACGGCAACGAAAGACTTTTACCAGTGGCCCATGAAGGTACATGTCAGGTGAAACATACCCAGTCTCACAATTATGTTTTGAACTCTGCTTGGTTCTGCCAAACAAGTTCAATGCTTTGTTTTTGCAGCTGCCAGATCAAATGTGACAAGCGTGTAGTCCTGCCCTACCAACTCTGAAGCTTCCTTCGAAAGTTGCAAAATATGTTGCGCAGTGCTATTGTCCGTATCCCCTCCCCCACCCGTGAGCATCGCACAGTGAAAATGATCGGTAATTGGACGAAAAAACGTAATTGGGGCGGTCGGGGCGAACGCGGGGGGGAGGGGAGAATGCAGGATAGTTAGGTTGCGGGGTTTGGGGGGGGTAAGGCGTTGCAGAGGATGTGGAAGGCCAGGGGGGGGGGGGGGGGGGGGGGGGGGGGGAGGGTTCATTTCCAATGTGACGGACTAAATTGTTCTCCGTACACTCTTTTCATTTTTCGTGTTTCGTCGTTTATTCCTTGGTATCAGTCTAATTGTCTGGTGCAGAGTCACAGCGTAAACTCTTGTCTGGCGCACTGCTGTTTGATTTCTTTCGTATTATGATTTTAATAGTTCCATTAATGATTCATTTTATTTTCTTGAAATTTCAAAATTGTCACAGACAACAATGCTTAGTGGAAAGAAACTCGTGGAGAGCGTGGCAGCAGAGAGTCCTCAGAAGAGAAGCCCCCTTCAAGCAAGTGTTTCGGCCCTTATCTCCTGACACTCTAGGGAGGTTGGGCCACACCCGGTTCATGACTCCGGATGTCCCTCTGCTGCCCCTTTTTTCCCGTCTTGGGACGAGCCATGACTGGGATTCGAACCCATGACCCTCTGGACATGCTCATTTTCCACTTAATGACTCGCACTCTAACCACTGAACCACTGGGGCACCTGCTATTTGCAGGGAAAGTTAAGCCTTATGAAGTTCACTTTTGTTCCTCCTTGACCAGATCCAGCTTGAACGCCTCTCTGCCGCTTCTGCCATCGCTTTCAGGGCTCTGGGTGTTTCCCTCCCTGCAACTGACAGCTATTTCATGAGGCTGTATGCAGACGTTCCTACAACCCCCCCCCCCCCCCCCCCCCCCCCCCCCCGCTCCAATTTCTGCAGTGAGGACTTTGACCCGATAGCCGAGAAAAGGTCTCGTGCAACAGCTCGATAGCCTTCTCTCCTCAGGCTGTTTGCCAGATCAGCATACTTTTCAGTCTTGTAGATTTGAGCTGCCTCCATTCTGTTCTCATATGGCACCGTGAACTCGATCATGATCAGCTGCTTGGTTGACTGAGAGTGGACTACTATGTCTGGTCTCATGCCACTCTTGCTGATGATGTCTGGGTGACTCTTCCATTCTGGAAGGTCTGCAGTGCACTCCCAGTCATCTGCGCCGTCCAGCAGACTCTGCCTGCATGTTCCGAGTGGCACTGTTGTTCTTGGCCATGATTTGCTGCCTCCTGCCGTGAAGAATGTTGCGGGTGCTTTTGGTGTCCTAATTTCCCTTTTGTGGTGTTGGTACTAGCCCAGACTGCTTGTACAATCTCTTTGAGCACTTGGTTGTGCCTCCATGTGTACCTTCCTTGAGCCAGGGCTATTTTACATGAGCTTAGGACATGCTCCACTGTTTGTTTTTCATGGCAGAGGGGGCATACAGGATCGTCTGTTTTCCCCACTTCACCAGGTTTGCATTTGAGGGCAGAAGGTCATATGCAGACCTGAGAATGAAGCTGATCCTGAGAGGGGCCATGTGCAAATGTCATTCCAAGTGAGACTTCTTTGGAGTGCATTCTCCCACGTTGTCCATTGCCCTTGCTGGCTCTGCTGGACCGCTTTTGGGAGTCTTTTTTGCTCTTCTTCTTTTCTCATCTCCTGAATCATCATGTCTCTTTTGGCTTTTCCTTTGGCCGTTGACCACCATTCATTTTGGTCACCCCCAGTCCTTGTCTGTTGGTCTGTGTGTGTCCTGTTAATTCTCTGATCTTGAGACTTTCTTTTGCAGAATCCATCGCCTCTTGAACTTTCCATTTTCTGCCTGTCTTCAGCTGGGGCTTGATTGCTTCTACCACCTTGTCTCCTGAGTCTTCCAGCATGCTTTAAAGTCTGATCTTTCCTGCTTTGTATTCCTCCAGGATGGATTTCAGTGGTAGTTTCAGCTTTGCTTGCGACAGTACAGCGCTATGTCAGTGAGACCTGGTGGGACACCAAACCATTTCCTTGTGAACTTGTTGATTTTGGCTTCCATTGCCTCCACTATGCTGGTGCAGATGTCGTATATCATCAGAGGCCATAGGAGCTTTGGTATCAGCATGAACTGAGACACCAGACCTTGTATTTGCCAGGGAGTCCACACCGGTCAATGGTCTCCAAGCCTTCTTCCGCCATCTGCTTGGTTTCTTTGCTCTTTGTGTGTCTTTCAGGGTATCATCATACCATCTTCCAAGGCACTTGATGGCTCTTCTGTGACTGTTAGAATGGCCTGGTTGGCAAAACTGAAGACTACAGATTCGGCCATTTTTTCTTTCCTCAGTGAGAGACTCTGTGATTTCTTTGGCTTGAACTTCATTCTGGATGAAGCAACTATGTCGTCCATCCTCTCCAGCACATGACGTGTCTCATCTTCTCTGGATGAAATCACTGTTGTGTGATCCATGAAGGCCTTGAGAGGGGGCATCTTGTATCCTTCGCCAAGGTCTGTTTGTCTTGCGTTGCTTGTTGCTGCTTTCAAGATGACTTCCATTGCCAACGCGAGCAGTATTGGGGAAATTGCACAGCCCATTGCAATGCCCACTTCCAGTTGATCCAATCTGTTGTGTACTCCTTGGTAGAGAACCGCATTGAGAAGCCATCGAAGCACTTCTTCGGCATGTCGCGGATGTTCTTTGGCACATGGTACATCTCAAGAGCCAGCTGTATCATCTCATGGGGTACAGATCCATATGCGTTTGCCAGATCAAGCCACACTAGTCCCCGGTCTCTATTTTCTGTTTTTGCTCTTTGGATTGCGTCCCAGATCATTGTGGCGTGTCTACACAGCCTGGGATGCCACCTTTCTGGACTGACACATCCAAGTACTTGTTTTCCATGAGGTACTTGGTCAGCCTTGCTGCCATGACAGAGAAGATTTTCCCTTCGACGTCCAGTAGTGATATTGGCCTGAACTGGCTGATGTCACTCTAGTTTTGCTCTTTGGGGATATACACACCATCTGCCATCATCCACTGGCCCCTTATCTACTGGTTTCTCCAAGCTGATCGCAGCAGCCTGTGGAGCCACTCCAGCACTTTGGGACATTCCATGTATAGCTGGTAAGGTATTCCGTTTGGCCCTGGTGATGATTTGGCACTGGCTTTGTCGACCACCTTCTTGATTTCCGCCAACGTTGGTGGCTTGTCATTGAACTGTTCCTCAGGGCTGGTTGGCCACACCAGACCTTGAATGTCGAGGGTGCTTTGCTCTGTGAGTCAGAGTATGTTTTCCTCAGATGCGCTCAAGAACTCCTTTGTCCACACTTAGGGTCCCAGATTCGGCTGCTCAAACAGTTTCTGGCAAACTGGAAGGGTGTCTCCAAAGAAGCCTCTTGGGTCTTCTTTTTTGGTGTGCTCTCCTCTTCCTCACAGCTT
>CM031607.1:75291739-75296739 GCA_018398815.1 Conus ventricosus | reverse complement strand
CCACGCTTAACCCGTTTTACCACCTGAATTTGTTTCGCTTGATGTTGAATTGTTCTGAAACGTGTTTCTATATCAGTTCTGCCGTGAACTTTGTCGTGTATTACACCACGGGGACCAAGTACAGAGAGACGTTGCATGCCTTACTGGGCATTAGAAAGGGGAAGCAGAAGATCGGCCAAAACAAGCACACCACTACCTCAGTCCACTAAAAATGTGATTCAACTTTCTCTCAGAACAATGGACTTCATCAAAACGATGTCTTCCAGTTCTGGTGATTGGTGATTTTATGCGAGCTAAATAGAACTTGAATGTTGTCTTGGATAGCTCGTCTTTTGACATTTGTTGAACAAAATCATTTTTGCAACTGTTTGATTTCTGTGATATGTTCTTTGAGTTATAGACACCAAATTCTCTCTCTCTCTCTCTCTCTCTCTCTCTCTCTCTCTCTCTCTCTCTCTCTCTCTCTCTCTCTCTCAAATTATAGTTAGTGTCGTAAAGTTTCAGAGATTGAAATCCTTTCAAATCTCGAAGGTTGTAAGAAAGCAAGCTTATTCAACTCTTGAAGCGAGGAGATGGTAAAGGGCTCGCTAGTTCCTCCATGTTGAAAAATCCTGTACGCGGGAGTCACGAAAGTGGAGGCACTTTTATCATATTCGTGACAAGAAAACTGGGCCGTGAAAGAAGCCTGTCAGCAAGAGCGATCAGTTGAACCTCCACGTAGTCTTTCCTTGTTGGCCATTCCGCTATTACACCGCTAGAGGGTACCTTGAAAATTAAAACTTCGCTGGGCACCTCCAAGCCCACGTTTCATTCAGTGCAGGCCGAGAAAAGGTCTCGTGCAACAGCTCGCTAACTTCACACGCAAAAGCTCTGCGTGATTTCAGCGGTGTCGGCAAATTGGCGGTTCCCCCATGCAACACGCGTGCAGGAGTTAAACAGCTGAAGGTTGTAGCTCGGCCATTTGTCGTTTTTTGTCCTGAAGATATCCAGTCACAGACAACACGAACATACACTGGTTAGGCTTAGAGTGAAGGAAGGGTCTCAGACCATCCACACAACATACACTGGTTAGGCTTAGAGTGAAGGAAGGGTCTCAGACCATCCACCACACTGGTCATGCACTAATGCTTAGCAAATCACCTACCTGAAATCGATCACTTGATGGAAGAAACGTCGCATCTCTTTATCTTGAATTGAAACTATAATATCATTCGTCCCTCGCGAGATAGGTCGCTATTTTCTATACAACTTTCTGTTCCTCATTTGTTTGTGTGTCTGTCTATCTGTCTATCTGCCTATCTATCTAGCTAGCTAGCTATCTATCTATCTATCTATCTATCTATCGATCTATCTATCGATCTATCTATCGATCTATCTATCGATCTATCTATCGATCTATCTATCTATCTATCTATCTATCTATCTATCTATCTATCTATCTATCTATCGATCTATCATATCATACTTACATAGCTCCTATCCTCGATTAACACCAAGCTGTCAGCGCTTTTACAGTCCACGCTCACGTTTACACAACGGGCTGCCTACTTTGGCAGAGCCGACTGAAGAGTTGCTGTGTGCTAGCGCTAATCATTCGTTTAATCGGCTTTACGCATATGTATCGTGGCTTCAAGATTTAGCTGAAGTGCAGTAGCACATATGGACTAGTCCTTATGATATACTGCCTACTTGATGAAATTGAAACAGAAACATATACAAAGGGATGGGTCATGGATACTAGAAGCATGACACCTTTCACTGTCGGCCCATGAAGTCTACTGATTAACTGTCTGTGCAGAAAGAGCCATGCGTTATCCCAGCTTTAGGCCACTTCACACATATACAGGACAGAGAACAGTGGGTCGGAATAGTTTCGGAATAGATTCTTAATCTTGATGATCCTGGGGTTGCGGGTTCAAATCTCCACCGTACAGTTTTGGTTCAGGATTTTTTTTCCCTCGGAGTTGACGTTGGTTCTGACTCCATTTCCCATACAGTCCTTCGAATGAGACTATAAACCGAAGTTTCGTGTGTGAACGCACGCATAACATCTTGCACACACGTAAAATCCCATCACCATCTTTCGGAAGAGAAGGCCAGTTTGGCCGTTGGTATGGATGACATCTTACACATAGCATGCACTCTACGTGGCAAATTGAAAAAAAATGAAGGAAGGAAGGAAACTGAGTGAACGATATTGACCGGATGACGCGGGAAACGACTGAATGAAGCGCCAGCAGGCAGATCTTCAGTCGGCACTACCCAGGTAGGCAGCCCGATGTGTACACGAGAGTGTGGATTGTCAGCGCCTAGAACCTTTGGCAAGGCGCTTTATAAATTCTATGTTAGTAGTAGTAGTAGTAGTAGGCGTAGTAGTAGTAGTAGTAGTGGTGGTAGTATCTTCTCCTTTGGACTGTTAGAGTACCATCGCGCATATTGAGGCCATCTCCCACTTCCTGTTGGTCTGATTAGTTCTCTATCTGCTTTCTGTTCACAGGGTGGCTGTGTGGTCGCCACACACTTTGCCACCGATGATGTGACACCATCATAAAGTCTGAAGCGCACACACGATGAGTGGAACGCAGGCATGGGTCACGTATATGCAAAGGGCAGACCACGCTGAGCAGCAGCCAAGAAGAAGCTGGCAGACGAGCTTAGCCGAGAAGGCGGCCTAGCCAGCTGATCAATTGTCTCACGGTAACTGTGGTACCCTAGGAGCGGTAAGAGACCTGCGCGGGTGAATGCAGCTCTGACAAAAGCGAGTGGTGGTAAAGCGAGGCCAACACTTACTCTGCCGTCTTGCGTCAGTAGTCAGATTCAACAGTCAATAGTCAGTTTCAACAGTCAGTAGTCAGTTTCAATAAACAAGACAATCATTTATGGTGAGACAGTGGTTGTGATTATTCAACCACGAAGGTGGAGAGAGACAACCCGCATAATGATACGGTGATGTTCCTCTTCACCACGGGAGAAAGTCACAATGGCTTCCTAGGCCTGGCATAACCCCCCCCCTCCTCCCCCCCCCCCCACCCACACACACACACACACCCTCCCCTCACACAAGATTTCGAATCATATCAGCTGTTCCGAATTATATGGGTACTTTTTCCACGTGTTCTCTGCTCGTGATCTAAAAGCCTGTGTCAATATTCATTCAATGTTCATTGATCTTTGTGCAGTTCTGCTGATGTTGTCGCCGCATGAATGTGTCAGGTCGGGGTGTACGAGGAAGTTTTGAGCTTTGTTTAATGTTTGTTTGTTTGTTTGATTGTTTGTTTGTTTGTTTGTTCAGTGCCAGACTGGTGTGAATGCGCAACAGGTGTATTACGTGGATGGGTACCACAGCATCATAAGCGATGCAGTATCTGCGATTCAATTGTAAGTAATACCTAAGATCCTTCGAAGCAAATGGTGTGTGTGTGTGTGTGTGTGTGTGTGTGTGTGTGTGTGTGTGTGTGTGTGTGTGTGTGTGTGTGTGTGTGTGTGTGTGCGTGCGTTTCTCTGTGTAATGTCTTACCCATATTCCTTCCCAGTTTTAAAACCGAGCAAGCCTTTGTGTTTTGTGTGAAGTGGCTACAAAAATTCTTTTATTAATCTTGTATTTGATTTTTCTTCTGTCCGTTTGAAATATGCTTCGGTATTGAAGGTGAAGTGCATTTCAAACGAAAGGAAGTTAACATCTTTCTCTTTTCAATACCAGGCGACATGCAACAAACGTGGATGGGTACAACAGCATCATAAGTTATGCAATATCTGCAGTTAAATTGTTAAGTAACACCTATGATTCTTCGAATCAAATGGTGTGTTTTTTTTGGTGTGTGTGTGTGTGTGTGTGTGTGTGTGTGTGTGTGTGTGTGTGTGTGTGTGTGTGTGTATGCACCCGGACTTTCTCTCTTGAGTCAAAATAGGCTTAAAACGTGTCTTTCATATGAAATTGTTTGTGGCATGATGATTGTCGCTTGAGATAACAGTTATACAGTCTTCTGAACACATCACTTTCCATCATGACTTTCTCTCAGGCCTGGTGTTTTTGTTTCAGATTTGGCTCAACCAGTAGGAGTGACTCCGCAGACACTGACACTCCTTCAGGAGCCTCAACGCGAAAACGATCACGGCGTTGTCGATTCATCACTAGAGACCAAAGAATGACCGCTGCGACGTCGCAGTCATTGATCTATCTCTCTATTGGCTCTTTTGGAGCATGCTGAGGTCTGGATCAGCCCGCTGCAGATTGGGTTCACTGAGTTTGTTAGTGGTGGTACTGGTGGATAAAACAGAACCATATCTGACACTAGCCATGTCGTGATGGGCAGATAAAGTAGAGGCCTATTGGACACCAAGCTTGTCTTGGGCAGCTGACAGGTAAGGTAAAATGATATTAGACACCGCCCATTTCATGAACAACTACAAGGATAAAGTAAACCCTTTTTGACAGTAACCATATCATGAACTACTGATGGATGAAATAGAACCTGGACGCCAGCCATATCATGAACTGTAAAAACACAAAACGGGACCCTTCGGAGCTAAACATTTCATGAACAGCTGATGGATAGCATAGAACCTGGACACTGACCCTACTGTGAATAACTGATGGGCAAAGTGGAACCCTGTTGGATACTAACCATATCATGACCAAATGACAACTAAAGTAGAACTCTACTGGACACAAAACATGTTATAAACAACTGATAGGCAAAGCAAATTGCATTGGATATTAACCACATTATGAACAAGTCACGAAGAAGTAGAACCATTTAGACACCTACCATGTCATGAACACTCAGAAGAAAGCACAAGTTTAAGCAGTCCTTTTAATTGCAGGTTCGTAGCTCACTTTGTCAGTGTGCACCGACTGAATGTCCCCCTCCTCCTTAACAGTGTGATTTTGATAATTGGATCAGGCTTGTTATCCGGATCCACAGCACTTGGGAATTTGTTGCATGCAATCCAAGAAACTTGCGAAAATTTCGAAGAATTCCTTATCTGACAATGTTAAA
>CM031607.1:75284239-75286739 GCA_018398815.1 Conus ventricosus | reverse complement strand
TGCAGCCTGCTGTTCATCTGACCGTTGAACGTGGCTTTCATAGCACCAGTGGTTGTTCGTCTGACTGTTGAACATGGCTTTCATAGAACCAGTGGCTGTTCAGATGTACAGTAACCAGCAAAGATTAACCTGCAAACTCTGGAACTTAAACACAAAACTTTTGATGGTGTGAAACATTCATAATCAGAGGCCAGACAGGGACCTATATAGCTGCTAGTATTAACCTAACAGACCCTTATGGCTCTTTGGAACTGCGCTGAAGTTTGGATCAGCGGGCTACAATGTGGACCTATTGGCTTTGTTCGTGGAATCGAATTTGATAATAAGCCTGTTATTAGTATGTAGAAGACCAGGGGCCACTAAGGAGAGCGCAGGCGCTGCCAGACAAAACTGTCCTTAGCGGCTGATTTCTAACTCAGTATGCTGCTTTACAGTGACTGAATCAATTGATGACTGTTTCTCTCCGGTACAGGAGTTTAACGGACCGGAATAGCTCAGCTGGAAGAGCGCCTTCTCTTGGTTCTGCTGATCCTAATGTTGCGGGTTCGAATCTACACCGGATTATTTCCGTACAGAAGACTTTTTGCTCGGGGCTAGGTTCTGACTCCATTTCCCGAAAAGTCCTTCGAATGAGGTTATAAACCGAAGTTCTGTGTGTGAACGCACGCATTACTCCCTGCACACACACACACACACACACACACACACACACACACACACACACACACACACACACACACACACACACCACACACACCACACACAAAATTTCATCATCAACTTTCGGAAAAGACGGCTGATGACGCCGTGGGCTTTGATGAGAATGTGTATGCATAGCAAGCATCTTTCGTGAAAGAAAGAAAGAATGAGTGAAACGATATCTGACAGAATGACACAGAAAACGATTGAATGTAGCGTTAATGGGCAGTTTTTCAGTAGGATCTACTCATTTAGACAGCCCATTGTTTAAAGGAGAGCGTGGAATGTAAAGTTTTAGAGCATGGTCTCTTGGTACATATGTGGCACTGGGGTGGTATCAGTTGGCTTTCATCTCAGCTGTAGTTCACCCTCACACATTATCCCTGGCAACGGTTTTTCCAAACAGTCTCTGCAGACGTTAGAAACATTCTCCAGGATGCAGCGGCAGTTCGCATGGTATCCATATAAACCGGGGGAAAGGTAAGAACTATAGAACAGATTTTCCGGACGTTCATCCGATCTGGCTCCCTACAGAACACTAGATGTTCTGTAGCTAACTCCTTTTCTCACCTTCTTGCAAAGGTCGGTGAACTCGTCCGTTCTGAGTGCAGCGACACATTCGGGTCGCCCATGTGGGCCATGCAATAACAAACCAGAATGTCTGCCAGCTAAGGGGGTACTGGGAAAGACTTCTTTTGAAGTACCTCATCTTTGAAACGATTGAGTTCTAACTTTGAAGCCATGAAATCATGGTTGAATTGCCTCACTACGTACATCTTGCTGACCATTTTCCAAAGTGATGACATTAAAAAAAATGCTATTCGTAAAACTTGCTGTTTCGGGTGGTCCTAGACTTCTTGTTAGAAATTTACGGATGAAGGGGGGGGGGGGGGGTGGAGTCCATTCTGCGGAGCTGTAACTTGATCACGATACCGATTTTTAAGATCGAGTGTACGCTTAGGAGGTCTCCTCGCCCAGTGCTATATTATCTGTGAGGAGACGAACGATGTTTTGTGCCCAAAGAAAAACATGCAGTGCAATGTGTCCCGTGTATCTAGTATTACGTATACTTTTCTACTAAATAAGTTTCAAAACCATTTTGAGCGTGCGAATATTTCACGACGAGCCGTATATTGGACAACAGGTTTTGACAAAATTGACATCATGAAATAATGAAGGGCGCTGCACGCAGACATACCACCGTGCTCCTCTGTAAAAATCAAATACCTGGCGAGAACTGGGAGCACTATTTCAAACATTTTCGTTTCTCCTTTTTGCCGCCTTTTCTTTAAAATCGAGATCACTCGCGCTGAGACTGGTGAATATGATGCTGTGCAGTTCTGAAAAGAGAGTGCGAAAAAGGGTGTATCCGCTGAAAACTACGCTGCCTTGTGTAATACACGCTGACATCATCGAAGCACAAGAAATACTGACATCCGCAATGTTGGTGAGGAATCAGGGCAACACTGTCAGAGACAAAATCCACCAGGATAAGCCTCAGCTGTGTGATCTTCCATTTCAGCCTACAGCCATGCAGTTCTTGACTAGGACCGGGGCTAGGCACAAAAATCCGACAAGTAAATGTCTGTGATGGTAATCGAACCAATAAGTTATCGTCCTATGAGTCTGCGACAGTAAACCACTCTGCCTGGGCGCCTGGTGACATTTACGTTTCTGTTCGACTTATTTCAAGATCACGTGACGTGTAGGACGCCAGGAAAAGGGCTGAAACACACACACACACACACCACACACACACACACACACACACACACACACACACACACACACACACACACGC
>CM031607.1:75269239-75281739 GCA_018398815.1 Conus ventricosus | reverse complement strand
ACGTACAGGGCGAACAGTACCAAGCCACGCTGCCTTGGTGAAAATGAAATGGGAAGTAACCACGGAGTGTGTTGTCTCGTGGCAGCATGATATTTATCGCCCCTGTGCTGTGTGGTGCTAGTGGCGGTGTTAAGTGGGGGGGGGGGGGGGGGGGGGGGGGGGGGGGGGGGGAGATCAAAGTAAAGGGGGCTGGGGAGGAAAAGGGGACACACAAAAAATGACTGAACAAAAGAAGAAACGAAAGAAAGGAAGGAAGGAAAAGAAAAGAGAGAAAATAGAAGAAAAGAAAGAAATATGCATAACTACGCACAACACACACACACACACACACACACAACACACACACACACACACACACACACACAACACACACACACACATACACACAAGATACGTTCAGTTATCTACTTTTCTGGACTTTCCGCTATAATAATTTCACGCCAGCATGTATACATCCTCTTGCCCTTTCATAATGTTTTGATTGACATTGTGAAAATTTTTTTTTTCGTTAAGGAAACTGTTTCCCTACAGGAAATTTTCCCAAACCCCTGTCACCGAACGCAAAAAAAAATTAAATTTTCCCGGAGATCGAAAGCCCGTTCTCGGGTTGGGTGGGAGTAAGTAAAAATAAAAGGGACTTCTTGGGTTTTAACACTTGAGCAAAAAAAAAGGTCGGGGTTTTGTGAAAAATTCCTTTAATTTTTAAATCCAAATTTCCCTTCCCAGAATCTTTTTAAAATAATTTTTTTCGTTTTTTTTTTTGGGGTCTAACTTCCCAAACAAAAAATACGAAAATGTTTTAATTTTTTTTGTTTTGTATAAAAATTTGAAAATACCTGGAAATTGTGTATGTAAGGGCATTTAGGGAAAACCCATTTGATTGTCCAACACAAAAAAATTCGGTTTTTTTCCCAAAAAGTCCTAACACTAGATTCTTAGGATTTCTAAAATTGCCCCTTTTAAATTTTTCTTGGTACGACATTTGCTCTACGTTTAAGTTTTACAGATAAAAAAACGAGGCACACCACACACGACACCCACACACACCACACCACCCCAAAAACCCCACCCCCACCCCCACAACCCCCACCCCCACGCAAAACACCCCCACACACACACACACACCCCAAAACCACCACCACCACCCAAACGCACGCACGCACGCCCCAATTTTTCAAAAAAAACCAAAACACAAGGGGGCCCACCCCACCCCCCCCAACACACACACACACACACACACCCCCCACACCCCCCAACACACGCACGCCGCACGCCGCACGCACCAGGGCACACACCCCACACACACACACCACACACACAACACCTTACATATATCCCCCCCATCCATACTTTCAGGGCATAAGATTCACCCTAAAGGGGTTTTTTTTAGTGTGAAACCCCCCCAAAGGGCCAAGGGGTTTTGGGTTCCCCCTTTCAACCCAAATTCATGAATGAAACCCAAAGGTTTTTCTAAAAAGGAAAGTAAATTTGTTACAAAGGATTTTTTTCCCTTTGAACGGGAAAAACAAAAAAAAAAAAAAAAAAAAAAAATGGGAAAAGGTTTCACATTTATAGAAAGTGTTAATGTTCAATTTTTTTCCAAAACTTGCCTTGTAGGTCTTTTCAATTTGTGAATCAATAAAAAAAGTGTCAATTTAAACCCTTTATTTCGTTGCTACGTTTTGATCTGTGAAAAAAAAATTTGTTGATAGTATTCATCCCGGAAAATTTTGCCTTTATTCCCCTCGAGATAATGTGGGTCATACAAAGGTCTTTAAGAGTTTTAACCCTTTTACGACTTTCCCGCCCCATGTTTCACGCATTCCCGTATTTTTGTGTGGGGGTCCCCCACGACCCAAAATCATCGAAAGTGAAAACTTTTTTCAAAAGATAAAAACGTTTTGTTTTATTCCCTTCCGATGCATATGCATCAAATCGGCTGACAGCTACTGGCTTTTTACAAGTATTAAAAATTGTCTTTTACAATACTTTATGGGCATTAAAGAAATCTTAAATTTTTTTGTTCTATGCGTTGTTGGCTGCACATTTTTTTGTTTCAAATGTTATTTTGGGGTTCCCATTCCTTTTTTGGGTACAATTTTTATAAAATTGGGTTTTCGAATTTTCCGGTCCTAAAATTTGAAAGGATCTTGTGAACATCCAGCCCGTGTTTATACCGAACGGCCCCAAGTTTGAAGGGGGTTTTCCCATGACTTGATGAGGGGGTTTTTTTAAAAGTTGACTCCCAAAGTTGTGTGTAAATCCTGTGGGGGAAAAAAAAAAACGAACCAAAAAAAAAAAACCCTAGGGGCCCAACAGTTGAGCCGAGTAAAAGAAAATTTTTTTCCCTTGGGGCAAAGTGAGGGTTTTGTTTAAAATAAAGTAACGATCAAATTTTTCGAACAAATACCCTTTAAAAACGGGTTTTAGGGGGAATAATTGTTACAGCTTTTTGGGACATTAAAAAAAAAAAAAAAAAAAATTAAAGAAACGCTTCGGGTTTTGTTCTGAAATGACGTAAAGTTCGGGACAAAACTTTTGAAAAATCATGTGAGAGAGGGGAAAGAAAAGAAAAAGAGAGAGAGGAAGAGAGAGGAGAGAGAGAAAAGGGGAGAGAGGGGAGGGGAAAAAGAGAGAGAGAGTGGGGGGGGTAGAAAAGGGAGAGAAAAGGGGTGAAAAAAAAAAAAGAAGAGAGAGAAAAAAGAGAGGAAAAAGAAAAAGAGAGAGAGAGAGAGAGAGAAGAGGGGGTGAGTAAAGTGAGAAAGAAGAGAGAGAGAGAAAAAGGAGAGGAAGAGAGAGAAAAAGAGAGAAAAAGGGAGGGGGAGAAAAGAGAAAAAAGAGAGAGAAAGAGAGAGAGAGAAAGAGAGAGAGAGAGAAAAGAAAAAAGGAAAGAGAGGGGACAAAAGACAGAAGAGAAGAAAGGGGGGGGGGGGGGGCGAAAGAAAAGGGGAAGAGAAAGAGAGAGAGAAAGAGAGAGAGAAAAAAGGGGAGAGAGAGAGGAGAGAGAGAGAGAGAAAGAAAAGGAGAGAGAGAGGGGAAGAGAGAGGGAGAGAGAGAGAAGAAGAAAAGGAGAAAAAGGGGAAAAAGAGAGAGAGAGAAAAGGAGAGAGGGGAAAAAGGGGGGGGAAAGAGAAAGAGAGAGAAAGAGAAAGAGAGAGGGAGAGAGAGGGGAAAGGGGCGAAAGAAGAGAGAGAAGAAAGGGGAGGGAGAGGAGGGAAAAGAGAGAAAGAAAAAGAAGAGGAGAGAGGGGGAGGGGGGAGGGGGAAGGAGAGAGAAAAGGGAAAAGAGAGAGATGAGGGGGGGGGGGGGGGGCAAACTGGAAACAAATATAGAAATAAAAAAACCCAAACCACGTTGCATTAAAGTATTTTTGTTTTACCAGAAGGGTTTGGGACAAAAAATAAAAGTCTTTGTATTCATCTGTTAAAAAAGAAAGGGGAAAAGGGGGGTTTTGGGTTTTACCCATAAAAAACCAAAATGACAAAAAAAAAAAATTGAAGCAATCTGAAATTTAATTACTTTTCAGGGGACGTGCACATCAGGGAAAGAGCTCATCAAGACTTCTTAAAAAATTGATTGCTTTATTAAATACTTTCCTCCCCGAATCAAGGGTATTTTACGTCAGATGTAGAAAGGCATGGAATCGTTCACAATGCGCCAGGTACTATGCTGCTGCAGGAAGGTCCCCGGGTAAATCCAAAAAAAGGTTTTGAATCCCTTTTTTTTGTCTTTGTTTTTTCTAAAGTTTTTTGTAACTAAATGTGCCACTGCTAATTGAAAAATGAGTAATCTGGAAAGATGTTAACTGTTTAAATTTTGTGTATTGCGTCACAAATTGAGAACTGTCACATTAAATTTTTTGATAGCTGTCGAAAAAAACATTTGCAAAGTAGAGAGTTTTTTGCTTTGCCGCAAGGGAAAACCCACATAAATCAGTAAATGGAAATTTATGTTAAAAAAAAAAAAGAAAAGAGAACGGGTAATTTATTTGTCATTAGGGACCCGAAATTTGGGTGATGGGATTTTACCCCTGGGACAAATCCCATGCGTGCTTTTCAAAGGGAACCTGGGTTTGTAATTCATTGGAAGGGCCCATTTGGGAAATACTTGGGAAAAGGGAAAGTAAAAAACCAATTTTAAATTCCCGAGGGGAAAATCCCCCTGTACCGAAACCCCTGGAGATTGAACCCGAAACCCCCCAGGGTCACAAAAGTTTTACGGGTCCGGCGCCCCAAACCAACTAAAGCTTTTTGGGCCCCCAAAATTTAAATAGCGACAAAATGAAAAAATTACAAAAAAATTGACAAAAAAAAGGTTAAATTCTCCATCTTTGGGACGTTCTCTTTTAAAAAAACAACAACACACCCCAACACCAACACAAAACACACACACAAACACACACACACACACACACAGAGAGAGAGAGAGAGAGAGAGAGAGAGAGAGGAAGAGGAGAGAGAGGGAAAAGAGGAGAGAAAAGAGGAGGCGTGTGACACCCCCAACACACACCCCACACACACACACCCCAACACACCCACAAAACACACACACCAAAAACCCCTTCCCCACCCTTCTGCACTCGCTTTACTCTCGCTTTAAAGACAAAAACTGTCCGGGTCGCTTTTTTTACCTGTTGGGTCTTTTTTCCCCCTTTTTTGGCTACAGTTATTTATTTTTAAAAAAAACAAAGGAACTACATATGTTGAAAAAAAAACCCCTTTAAATCAGATTCTAACTACTGGAAAGGCCATGTGGGTCTTTTCAATATACCCCGGGGCCAAAAGGGAAACGGTCCCCCCATCTTTTAACACCCATGAATAAAATTAATCTTTTATTAACAACACGGAATGATTTTTCCATTTAAAAAAAGAAAGAAAAAAAAAGGAAAGGGAAAGAAAAAAGGGGGAAAGGGAAAGGAAGGGAAGAAGGAAAAAGGGAAAGGGAAAGGGGAAGAAAAAAAAAAGAAAGAGGAAAAGAAAGAAAAAAAATTTCCCCTATTTTTTCCTACAATCCCCATATTCCCCAAAACGGTACAAAACCCTTCATTTTTCTGTTTAGTTATGAAATTCCCCATTATTTTCTCTGAAAAATTATTCAAACTATATTTTTCAGTTGATTGTCTACCATTTTCTCTTTCCCTTCTTAAATAAAAACACGACAGCTCGCTTTTTTTTTAGGGGTAAGTATAAATTTCCCAAACATCTCTATCTACAATTTTTACACGGGGTTCAACCCTTATTGTTTTACATGACACAACCCCAACCCCCTTTGTTTTTTGGACAGAATTTCGAAAATTTAAAAGATTTTTTCCATTTGTTTAAAAAACCCCCCCTTTGGGTTTTTTTTAAAAAAAAACCATAAAAATTTTTGTTCCAATTTTTTCCAAAAAAAAAACCGACTTCCAATGAAAAATTTTCCTTCCCCTTTTTTTTGGGAAAAAGGGTTTTAAAGTTACCTACGGTTTTTTCCCGGGGCAAAATCAGAAAAATTTTTCACTTTATTCACGCTTCGGGTCTGATTTCCCTTATGGCTAAATTGGGCAGAAATTTTTAAACACTTTTTTTTTAAAAAAGGTGAGAATTTGGGGTGAAAACAAAATTTTTGGTGGAAGTATACAGAATGGTGAACTGGAAAAGGTGGGGCCGGGAAAAAAAACAGAAGTGGAAAAAAATTGCCCCCCACACACACACACAAACAACCACCCACACACACACATACAAAAAAAAAAAAGAGAAAGGGGAGAGAGAGAAGAGAGAGAGAGGGGAGGGAGAGAGAGAGAGAGAGAGGGGGGGGGGGAGGGAAAGGGATTAACCATAACATAACCCCACGTTTACCCTAAAACAAAAAAGCTTTTGGCCGAAAAAAATCATGTAAAAAAACAAAACAAAAAAAACAACAACAAAAAGGTCATTTTTTGCTGGGAGTGGTAAAAACACTAGGCACATACGTGGCACGAACGAAACCAAACCCAAAAGCTAAAAACACACCCCAAAAAGTAAAAGCACAGCTTTTTGTTTGACAAAATTCCTTTTCTTGTGGCAGGGTTTATGTGCTCATTTCTTCGCTTTTTGGGCCCCTTTTAAAAGCTTTGGGGTTTTTCATTTTGAAAACATGGAATCTTTTCCCCTTAAAAAAGTGGAAACTTTTCATTTGTAAAAATTCTGGAAAAGTTCTCTTTAGTAAAGCTTGGGGTTTTTTTCATCAGTTTTTCGCTGGTTTTTTTTCATTAGAAAACGCGGAATCTTCTCATTAGTAAATGCTGGGGTTTTCTCATTAGTAAATGCTGGAGTTTTTTCATTAGTAAATGATGGTTTTTAATTTGTAAATGCTGAATCAGAACAGCACCCCCCGGGGGGCACGGAAAAAAAGACCCCGCCCCTCTGAAAATTGAGGGAAAAAAAAAAAAACCCCACCCCCCCCCCCCCCAAAAAAAAAAAAAAAAAAAAAAAAAAAAATAAATAAAAAGGGAAGGAAAAAGGGAAAAAAACAGGGTTTTGGAACCCTTAAAAACTCACCCCCCCCCCCCCCCCCCCCAAAAAAAAAAGGGGGGGGGGGGGAAACCTTGTTTCAAGAATTTTCAACACAGAAAGAATTTTAGCCCATTTTTAAAGGCGAAGGAGAAAAAAAAAAAACTGAAGCAAAAACCCAACACCAAAACCCCCCACCAGGAACAACAGATAAACAAAAAAAAGGAGGAAGGCATGACGAAGTGGGAAAAAAGGGAAAGGGGTTTAAAAAAAAACTTGGGCATTGGTTTTACGCCTTGAAAGAAGGCGTTCTTTGGGAAGAAGTAGCCGGGAAAACCCCATTTAAAAAAAAAACGGGGTTAAACCTTCCCACTGGGGAAAAAGAGACAATAAAAAGTTAAAAAAAAACCCCTTCTGTAAACAACCCAATAATTTTCACTTTGGGGAATTACAAGAAAAGGGCCTTTTTTTCAGGGACCCAAAAAACCCAAACAAAAACCCACCTTTAGTGTATAAACCTTAAAACAATTTCCCCCACAATTCATTCTCCCCTTAACAACCCCCAATTCATTCTATTTCCCACCTTTAAAAAACCACAATTCATCTCCACCTTTAAAAAGGGCCCCAATTAAATTTCCAAACCCTTTAAAAAATCCCCCAAATTCCCTTCTCCAAAAAAAACACAGCAGCATCCAACCCCTTTTTTGTTTTTAAAAGTAATGGGAAAAAAATGGACAGACACACGAGCGCTAATCTCTTTGGTGTGGTGTGTGTGTGGGGGTTTTGTGTGTGTGGTGGTGTGGGTGTGTGTTTTGTTGTGTGTGTTACAAAAAAAAAAAAAACAAACAACATATTTTTAATTTTTATAAAACCCCAACGAACAAAAAAAAAGCAACGATGAAACCTTTGGGACTTTTAAAAAACAAAATTTGGGTAAGAACCCGACTACAAAAAACCTAACCCCCAGGGGCATAATCAAAAAAAAAAAAAAAAAAAAAAAAAAAAAATTTTTTTTTTTTTTTTTTTTTTTTTTAATTTTATATATATAAATATTAGCTAAGTTTAAAACTGCATTTTACCCAAAAATATAGCAAATTAAAACCCCCCCCCCTTTTCTCTTCCCTCTCTCTTCCTCTCTTCTCTCCCAAAAACCAAACACACACACCCCAAAAACACCCCAACCCAAAACCCATTTTGCCAAAAATTTTTATATTATATATATTTATTAAAATAAAACATACACAAAAACACACACAACACACACACACACACAACAACAATTAAAAAAAGGGGCATCCCCTTTCCCCTGTCCAAAAGAAGCATTTGTGGTTTTTTACTAAACAGTATGGAAAACAAAAACGGGGTTTATTTTGTGAACCCCCGGGGCAATTTTTTGTTTAAATGATTGCTCTTTGGCTGGGAAAAGCTTTTGTTTTTGTTGTACCGATTTTTTTTTTAAAGCTTTTTTTATTTTGTTGCACCGATTTTCCCTTTAAACCCCTTTTCTTTTTTCTTTGGTTTTTATACGATAAAAATTAACCTTTATAAAAGAAAAAAATAAGGGAAAAAAACTAAACTTGGACAGAAGAAAGAAACATTCAAAAAAAAGGGGAAAAATAACCGAATCGAAAACACATGGGACACACAAAAAAAAGAATTTGAATTTCTGCCAGCCATTTTTTCCCCAGAAAAATAGCTGTCATTTTTACTAAGGTTTCTTTAAAACCTTTTTAAAAAGTAATTTTTTTAAAGAATACGCAGGTTTGAGGAAATTTAGCCAATTTTTAAAATTTTAAACCCCCGAAAATTTTTTTTGTACAAAAAAATTCAATCTGTCCCTTTGCGAAATAATTTTTAAAATTTTGTTTAAGAAAAAGAAAAAAAAACCTCACCCCAATGAAACAAAAACGATGAGAAAAAAAGCACCTCTCTTCTCTCTCTTCTCTCTTCTTTCTCTCTCTTCTCTCTCTCTCTTCTCTGTTCCCCGCGCGCGCCAGGAACAGGGGAAAGTGAAAAGCCAGAACACCCCCTTTGAAGGGTCTCCCTTGTTTTTTTGTGTGTCCCTGTTTAAAAATTTTGCCAGGGGATTTTGGGGTCATAAGCAGCAGTTATCCGGGATTTGTGTGGTAAAAAGTTACTTCAAGGATGGAAGATCAGCCTTACTTGGGAAAATGTATAATTTTTCCCGCAAAAAAAATGAAACAAAGGAATCAGTCGATTGGTCAAGTTTGAATTTTTCAGCAATTTTTTTGCTATCACCCCGTACGATCTTTTCGAGGGGAAGGACTGGGATGGTCGGGGAAGTATCAGTATGGGGGGTGCCAAATTTGCGTCCCAAAAAACACAAGGAGCGTATACGAGAGTTGACCACAATTTTCGGAGGAGATTCACCGTTCCCTAAATTAAAACGGCAGACTTTTTAGAAGCCCTTTCGCCGGATAACCGGCTAAAACGCCCAAAAAAAAGCTGCTACGGGTGCGCAGTGTTGACCTTCAGAATTCAATTTGGGGGTCAGGGGGACTGTCTCCCAAAAAAAGCAACCTGGTCGTGAAAAATGAAATTTAGTAAAAATTTGTTTCATGGATGTGAGATGCTCATTTTTTCGGTTTTATTCCTGCAGTTTGAAGAGGGGGCCCGAAGGCCAATGGATTTCCCCTCTACAGAAAATCTTTGTGTATATTGCAGAAAACGGAAGGAGGCGGCGGGGCGATGGGTCAACCCAAAAACAACAACAAAAAATTTTCACGGGATGGAGAAAAAAAAAACGATGTCGGGGAAGAGGGTCGGGTTTAAAAGAAGGATAATAGGGAGGGGGATGGGGGGGGGGAGGGGGGGGGGGATGGGGGGGAAGGGGGCTTTTGCTAACCCAACCTGGGAAAACAAAATGGTCAAACCCGGGGTCAGTCTAATTTAAGAAACCCTACAGCTTCTTAGGTTTCATCTTTTTCTTTTCCCCGGAAAAAAAGGGTTTTGAAAAAAAAGGGAGGGTTTGGTGTTAGGATGTGTGGGTGGGGGATTCCTTGTATTCACTTCACCCTTCACAATCTCTCTGCACTTACCCTGACTGGACTATCAGAAGTGACCATTACCACAGCAGGAAGACTTTGGATTTGTGAAGGCACAAACACGTCCTTACATTCAGATTGTCAGTCAAACTTCTACGAAAATTGACCTGCTGTAAGGGGATTAGCCATCCTAGCAGGATGGAAAGGGTGGAGGTTCGGAGAAGGATCCAGTCTTAGGTGACTCTGAATCCATCATAACGACAACATGTTCATATAGGCAGCAAAAAAATATGGCAATGTTTGTGTAGTTTGTGCGGCGCAGCAGTCTAACATTATCAAGAACCGAAATGCCAACATGGCCTTCTACGTCACAGCCAACAGGCACTCTTGGCATTTTCTGTGCAGTCGGAAATGAAATGAACTGTGATCTCAATGCTTACTATGTCGGTAAGAGGGTGATTGTATACACTGAATAATCGACAAGGAAGCGGCAAATGCGGGGTGTGAAGTTCGAATCTGACCCGGAGCGACTGTTTCCCTTCCCTGTTCCAGTACTGGTGGGCCCCAGTGCTACTCTTTTGGGCGAGGCAATTAGCCGGGTCCGGTTTAAAGCATGATGCACTTGCTGAGGAATGGACATAGAAATCCTCAGCCGAAGCTGGAGTGTCCCTGCCAAAATTCTGTTGGAAAACCTTCTGTGACAGAGTCAACAGAAGACAATGTTGACAGAACATCACACGCAAACACACACACACACAACACACACACACACACACACACACACACACACACACACACACACACACACTTACTCACTCACTCACTCACACACGCGCGCACACGACCGCGTATACAATGGCACACCCACATGCACAACCGAAACTGTATAATTGTATAGACTACTTGTAAGACTATTCATTTTTTAAGGTGGGGGACTCTATCTTCCTTCCCCCCCCCCCCCCCCCCCCACATTTTGTTCCTCAAATAAGTAACTACTTCATGTAGATTACACGGGATAACTTGTTGACACGCAAGAGTAAAAAAACAAACAAACAAACAAAAAACGAATCGCTATGTACAGTGGTCACATGCTGAAAATTCGATTTTGCATGCTTGCACATGTATGAGGTTGACTGTGCACGGGAGCTCGTAAACCATGTCAATCTCCCATCTGCACAGATCCCCTCAAACCATGCCATAATTCAGTCAGTACAGATCCTAAATATCCAATCTGTACAGATCCCATCAAGCATGTCCATAGAAAATCTGCAGGGTTCTTGTCAACCATGTCCATAGAGAATCTGCAGGGATCCCGTCAATCATGTCCACAGAGAATCTGCAGGGTTTTGTCAACCATGTCCATTTTAGAATCTGCAGGATTCCTGTCCACCATGTCCATAGAGAATCTGCTGGGTTCTTGTCAACCATGTCCATAGAGAATCTGCAGGGATCCCGTCAACCATGTCCAAATTCAATCTGCCTGAAGCAACGGAGAGTGTCTGTTGTTCCCGACACCAGTGTTCCTCCTCTCTGCCCCCCAGCATCCTTCAAAGCTGCTGAACATGCCATACAAACACAAAAGAGTAAAAACAACAACAACTCCCCCCCCCCCCCCCCCCCCCCCCAAAAAAAAAAAAAAAAAAAAGGCCTCGCCAAAGCCAGATCTCATTAGCCCTTTTCACCAGCTTTCTCGCCACAAATCAAAGTCCAACGATCCAGTGGCAAACACCCACATCACGTCATCTTATCAAAGCGTATGTAACGATAAGCAGCTGTGTGGTAGATATGTTCGTGCCGTGGCCATGGTATTGCTGCATTTTTCAGGGTTTTTTTTTTTTCTCCGTTCGGGAAGAGGGGTGATCTTTTCCTGCTTCACTGAAAACAACATTTTGAAACATGTTACTAAATCATATGTGTAGTAAGAATAATAGTATTAAAATGATAATAATGATGATAATGATTTTGATGATGATGATGACATTAATAATAATAATAATAATAGTTGTAATGATAATAGTAATTATAATACCGAAAATAATGATGGATGATGGTAATGATAATAACAAGAACACAAAACAATAACAACGGTGGAAGGACCAACATCGATGACAAGAAGAAGAAGAAGAAGAAGAAGAAGAAGATGATGATGATGATGATGCTGATGATGATGATGATGATGATGACGATGAAACGAGAACAGCATCAACAACAACAACAGCAACAACACCAACGACGACGACAACAATGAAAAGAAAAAGAAGCTATGTACAACTTTTTTTTTCCAAACAAGATGCCACAATTATTGCTCAATGCAACAACAACAACAACCAAAATAAATATTAAAAAAAAAAGAAATAAAAAGCCATAATAAAAATGGCTCACTGCCCACTACAGAATAGACAGCGTGTACAATCTTCACTAACTAGTCATAAGATTAGAAAAAAACCCTCTGGGTTGACTTCAATGCGGTGACAGCCCTGATATGGCCCTTTGCGGTTGGCTGGGCTATGAGCAACATCACCTTACCTAACCTTACTAGAAAAAACAAAACCAAACAAAAACAAAAACACCACGGGCATGTCGTAAGCTGCCATCAGGTAAAAAGATTTTACAAGTGTTCAGAACCAAAAAGGAGAGCAGACCACACAGACTGAAAAGACAGGAAACGACTGTAAAGAAAAACGAAAATTGAATTTAAAAGAAGGAAGGAGGAGGGGGAGGGGGAGGGGGGGAGGGGGGGGGGGAGCGTCGCCAAAGAGAGTGACAGAGAAGAGAAATTTCTTAGCACAGAGCTTCCAGAGGGAGGGGAGCTTGAAAAAAACAGCCCCTCACCCACCCTCCCCGAGCACATCCACGGGAAGTCCATCCGAAATCCGGGTCACAGCTCATCGGAATCCGGCAGTGTACAGCCCCTGTCTCTCCCAACGCTGTCTCTCTCTCCCCTTTTTTGTACCCATCAATAGTAATAACACAAAAACATTGCCACTGTGGCACTGTAACTGAAATCAGGATACAACAAACGTGTATGT
>CM031607.1:75256739-75266739 GCA_018398815.1 Conus ventricosus | reverse complement strand
CAGACAGACAGACAGACAGACAAACAGACAGACAACAGACAGACAGACACAGTGAGAGAGAAGTCTATAGCAGTTACAGGTAAGCAACAGCTGGGAAGTCGTTTGTCAAATATATAAATTTGTTTTTTAATGATAAAGAAATATATTTCTTATGACCACCGCATTTTTCATTCACTTCTCAGACTGTGTCAAAGGAATGCTCTTTAGTGATATGTTCCTTCCCCCCCCCCCCTCCCTCTCGCCCCATGAACTTTGACCTTGCACCCAGCACGACCCCTACCCATCCTCCACACACACACACACACACACACACACACACACACACACACACACACACACACACACACCACACACACACACACGCTGACTCGAAGACTTACATTTCGTTCATCAATTCGTGTCTTCGTTTTTTTATTTTTTTTTTATTTTAGAGAGAGAGAAACAATAAATCACACTGAAATAGAAAAGAAAAGCTTGATGCTGGAATAGCATAAATCCTAATTCATACATCGTACTATCCAACAACAACCACAACGATGACGATGATAAATGATGATGATGATGATGATGACGATGATGATGATGATGATGATGATGATGATGATGATGATGTTGATAGTATTAATAATAATGATGATAATAACAATTACAATAATAATTATATTAGCAATTATAAAAGTAATAGAATGATGATTATATGATGATGATAAAAACGATAAGAGAAATAGTGATAATAACATTACTACTACTACTACTACTACTACTACTACTACTACTACTACTACTACTACTACACACTACACAGCGTCTCTCTGTCTCTCTGTCTCTCTCTGTCTCTCTCTGTCTCTCTCTCTCTCTCTCTCTCTCTCTCTCCACTTAATTTTATGTTGTCCAGTTCTGTATGACCTAAGAGCACAGTACATTCCGTTGAAATATTACAAAGTGCCAAGTCAGTTTAGATTTACATTGCTATTTGGCGAGTACGCACGAAAAAAACAGTCAGGAATCTGTCAATCTATCTTTATAAAGCCTTTAAGCTGCGTTCCATTCTTACTTCTTAAACTTATTACCAAGCGCGTTTTTGAATGATTTCACTGTTCACGAGAGAGAGAGAGAGAGAGAGAGAGAGAGAAGAGAGAGAGAGAGAGAGAGAGAGAGAGAGAGAGAGAGAGAGAGAGATCACGTGGTGTATCGCAGGCTGCCACCAGTTCGGTGAGAGCAGTGGTGAGCGAGCCAACAGTCTGTCTGTCTCCACATGTCCACATGTCTTGCTTGTGTCTCTTTCTGTCTGCCCCTTAATAATGTGTTCAGATTTCCAGATAAACATACTAGGACACTGCCAGTTCTGAGAAATGTTTGTATATATAGCAGCTTATGTATCCCATCATGAGGGCAATGGCCTAAACATGATTAAACTTTCCGTCTCTCTCTCTCTCTCTCTCTCTCTCTCTCTCTCTCTCACTCTCTCTCTCTCTCAGACGGACCCTTTGATTAGCAGACTACGAGAATGGGGACAACAAACATATACATACATACGTATATACATACATACATACATACATACATACATACATAAATACATACAAAGATACATACATACATACATACGTACATACATACATACATACATACATACATACATACATACATACATACATACATACATACGTATATTACATACATACATACATACGTACGTACGTACGTACGTACGTACGTACGTACATACATACATACATACATTACATATATACATACATACATACATACATATATCCCACTGCCTCCTTTGCGTGCAACTGTTGTAACGAAACCCCCTTGATTATTTTTCTTACCCCCCCCCCCCCCCCCCTCTCTCTGTTTCTCCTTTCATGTGCTCTTCTCTCTACTTCACCAGTCTAATCGTTGTCATGGTGTGCTGCAAGCTGCCACCGGTTGGCTGTCAGCTGTGGTGAGTTTGCCACACAGTCTGCCTCTCTCTGTCTGCGTGTCTTGTTTGTCTCCCTTTCTGTCTGCCTCTTAATAAATGTATTCTCATGTTCTTCCCCCCCCCCCCCCCCCCCCCCCCCACTTTTTTTCTTTTTTTTTTTTTAATAATCTTCACACAAGTCATTAATGTAATGACAGAGGAATTGTTAACATGCACTTGTTTTTCGCCCACTACAAAATGTTCAAACACACACACACACACACACACACACACACACACACTCACACACACACACACATTTATTATTATTACATATATATTAAGTTATACATACACAGATATAATACATATACAGATAGATGGATATAGATCCCAAGGGACAAGAATGGGGATTATGTGCGCACACACACACACACACACACACACACACACCGCGCGCGCAAACACACACACACACACACACACACACACACACACACACACACACACACACACACACATACACGCGCGCGCGCGCATGCAGCACGCACGAACGATCGAGAGAGAGAGAGAGAGAGAGAGAGAGAGAGAGAGAGAGAGAGAGAGAGAGAGAGAAGAGATCACGTGGTGTATCGCAGGCTGCCACCAGTTGGATGAGAGCAGTGGTGAGCGAGCCAACAGTCTGTCTGTCTCCACATGTCCACCTGTCTTGCTTGTGTTCTCTTTCTGTCTGCCCCTTAATAATGTGTTCAGATTTCCAGATAAACATATTAGGACATTGCCAGATTTTTTTTCCTTCATGATAGCAAAGCATGCGTTATAGGAAGTACGCTGACAGAAGAGAAAGTGACGGAAAGAAGAATAGGCATTGTAATGTATCTCTCACTACACTTCTGGCATATCTATGTCGTCTTTCATCTCCTTTTTCTGCTTTACATTTAAAACCCTCTTGCATTTGTTTTCGCCCGTATCCGGCCGCTCTGTTTGTCTCCCCTGGTGTTTGTTACGGCAGCAACCGGCCGCACGTACTGCGTTACTTCCCCTCACACTGCGACCTTGTTTTAAGTCAAGGTTGGCCAAAATAAACGGGCATCCCTGAGAGGTGTTCAATGAAATCTTAGCAGTAGTATGGGGTGTGGGAAACGATTCATTCACAAGACTAGGGTCGTGAACTAACCGCATTCCACTGATTTCTAAAAAAAAAAAAAAAAGTACCAATACTAGGAGCAGTTTTGGGCTGAAAAATGCAAATTCAATACATCGATAGCTGGACCGTGGTCATTTTTAGTATATGGCAGGTCCCTCCTCCCCATCCTCTTCCTCCTTGTCTTATTATCACCATCACCACCACCACCTCTAAAACTACTTCTATTACTACTACTACTGCTGCTGCTACTACCACTACTACTACTACTACACCACTACCACCACTGCTACCACCACCACAACAGTTAACGCCGTCGTTTTCTTCCAGTTCTCTTTCATCGTCTCCTGCTTTTCGTCCTTCTGCCTCGTTTCCCTGGGATTTGACAGACGTTTCAGTTCAGTGGCCAAGATTTTTTTTTTAATTGAAGGTCAGGGGGTCAACTGCCGTGACAGGTTGGCAGGCGGACAGAGCCGCCCATTGCCAGGTGGAAATAACATAATCTTCCAAACACTTTTCCAGGTAAAAGAACAAATACTACTGGCACTGGCAGCTCCAGTCCACACCTACACCTCACTGACCAAGTACTATGGCGAACTAACTGCAGCTGGTAGGATAATATGAGCCATGGTAAGGTGGCCAACCTATCTGTATCAGTATCTGTCTATCCGTCGTCCTGTCTCCTCTCCTAACAAATCTGTTCAGATTTCATGGATACTGAATTTGTACACAGGTCACAACGTTCTTATGACAGACCGGACATCGATTATTGGAAGTACCACAGTGTTGACAGAACAGAAAGTGACCACAAGGAAGAAAATATATTTCAGTCGGTCTCTGAGGACGCATGAGAGACACCTGTCTGGTGTCTGGATATTCCTGTTCGTGTTTTAAACGGCGTGGCAGTGATTGTTGGGCATCTTATAGAGTAGATCTCTACTCCTCCTCTTCTTCGTCGCACAAGAAGCTAACATAGTAGCTATAACCAACGGCCTGAATGTTCACAGTGGACGTCAGCTGACCATCGTATTGCCAGGCTGGCTGACAGTCACAGTCAGTCACTGACAGGTCAAAAGACAAGACCTTCCAAGACGTCCAAGTGAAGAACGGCTTCTAACGGTGCCAGTAGCTTCTGTTGTAATCTTTAGACATCTTTTTCCGTTTCTGCTTGTAGAAAATCGTAGATATCCTGTGCCAATATCCACGTCAGAAAATGTCATATATTATGGATATCATAATATGCATTCTGATGGTATAACGTTCGATTCGGCTGAAAAGTGCTCCGTGAGAAAGGTCAAGCATGCAAGCATGCGCGCAAACCAGAACTCCTACTTGTGCTAAAAGGAGCTTGTGTTGGTATCACATACTTGTGTTAAGGAATAAACACATGATAATACAACCGGAACGAGAAAGCAAGAAGTAAACCGTGTTTTTAAATCATAATACGTAATAATTATCCCAAATGTCTCTTTATCTGATTCCTCTCTCTCCTCTCTCTCTCTCTCTCTCTCTCTCTCTCTCTCTCTCTCTTCTCTCTCTCTCTCTCTCTCTCTCTCTTCTCTCTCTCTCTGATTCTCTCTCTCTCTCTCTCTCTCTCTCCTCTCTCTCTCTCTCTCTCTCTCTCTCTCTCTCTCTCCCTCTCTTTCTCTCTCGTCTGTCTGCCTGTCTTTCGCTCGCTCTCTAGATTATGTATCTCTTCCCTTTTCACCTCAGGACAAAGAAAGATTATCTTCGCCCTCCTCCTCCTCCTTCTGTCCCTTTTAAAAGAAGGCTAGAAAGAAGGTGACCCAAGGCTGTCCACTAACAGCATTGGTCACAGCACCGTCTTCCTCTTCTCTTTCTCTCTGGTTTTCAGTTGTAACTGCTTTTCACTCTCGTTACAACACTTAGCAATGCAACGCCACAGCCATCATCAGACAAATTAACATCCCCTTTAGTGTCAACTGGAATAATAATAGATTAAGACCATTTTTGATTTAAAAAAAAAAGCCCTGTTCAAACATTGTACTGAAAAGCTCTACAAGAAATGTGAACACTGTTTCGTTGGTTTGTTTGAAATGTCACCAAGTATTGTATCTGTACCAAAACTGTTTCAATTGTGTCCTTTCTTCCACATACTTTCTCTCCATACTCTGTGCTTCTCTTTCATGTCTTTAGAATCGTTTCAGATGCCGTTTCACTGTTCTCTTCCTTTCAGCGGATCATTTTTCCGTATCAGTCATCGTTATTTTCCTTATCATTGCTTATAGCTGGGTACATGAAAATAGCAACACCAAACAGAACTTTAAGAAATATATCTAGAGAAGTGTTAACGTCAGCTGAAAAGGTTTGCATAGCTTCTTGAAGACGGTTTGTACATGTATTTGAATTTAACTCCATAGAGTCTACTGTGTTCTGTCAAATAGTGTTCGGACCACACAACACAGTTTCAAAGTGATGTGACTGCAAGCGGAAACTAAACCAAACTTTAAAAAAACCCTTTTTCTGCAGAACAAAAGAGACACGCAAATGACAAGACAAAGCAACGCATTTTGCCCTCTTTGATCTTCTTTAGGCAAGACAAACAATACTGAAGACAATGAAAACAAAGAACGAACAGTAACTCATCTCAAATTAGGCGCAAAATGGATGTGGAATGAATGAAAACGAGGCTAGTGGGAAGAACACAATGCGAGTTAACATAATAATGAAGATAATGTTCGTGATGATGATCATGATGGTAATTAAGATGATGATGACAAACATATCCAAAAAATAATAATGAATAGATGATTATTACCCCTTTTTGTGGTAATATAAAGGTAGTAGTTGTAGTGTCATCAGTGGCTAACGGAGAGAAGGGGAGAAAGTACAGAGGTTAGAGAACAGTCGAACAACATGGCTGGAGAGAGATAACTGTGATAGTGGCGATAACGATGATGATGATGATAATAATAATAATGATGATGATGATGATGATGATGATGATGATGATGATACTACTACAACTACTACTACTACTACTACTGCTACTACTACCACCACCAACAACAACACCAACAACAATAATGATAATAATGATAATACTAGAAAATAATAATAACAATAATAATAATGATCATAATAATGACGATAATGCAAATAATCATAACAATCATCATCGTCATCATCATCATTATAGCGAAAGTATTAATAGTTATGTTAATAACAAAAATAATAATAACAATAATGAAGATAATAAAAATAATAGTAATGATAATAATATTAATAATGATAACAACATCAACAACAATAGTAATAATAAATAAGAATAATAACAACAACCATAATGATGATAAGAATAAGAATAGCAACAACAATTATAATGATAATGAGAGGAGGAAGGAAGAGGAAGGGGAAAGGGGAGGTGGGGGGGGGGGGGGGGGGGGGGGCAGGAACACCAAAGAGGAGAAGGAGGATACAAATCAAGGGAAAGATGGAATCTAAATAGTGCACTAATAGCTGTTGTCATAATCATGAAAGATAGAATCTAAATAGTACACTAATAGCTGTTGTCATAATCATGAAAGATAGAATCTAAATAGTACACTAATAGCTGTTGTGAAAGATAGAATGTAAATAGTACACTAATAGCTGCTGTCATAATCATGTAAGACAGAATCTAAATAGAACACTAATAGCTGTTGTCATTATCAGTAAAGACAGAATGTAAATAGTACACTAATAGCTGCTGTCATAATCATGTAAGACAGAATCTAAATAGTACACTAATAGCTGTTGTCATAATCAGTAAAGATAGAATCTAAATAGTACACTAATAGCTGTTGTCATAATCATGAAAGATAGAATCTAAATAGTACGCTAATAGCTGTTGTCATAATCATGAAAGATAGAATCTAAATAGTACACTAATAGCTGTTGTCATAATCATGAAAGATAGAATCTAAACAGTATACTAATAGCTGTTGTCATAATCATAAAAGACAGAATCTAAATAGTACACTAATAGCTGTTGTCATAATCAGTAAAGACAGAATCTAAATAGTACACTAATAGCTGTTGTCATAATCAGTAAAGACAGAATGTAAATAGTACACTAATCGCTGTTGTCATAATCAGTAAAGATAGAATCTAAATAGTGCACTAATAGCTGTTGTCATAATCACAAAAGTCAGAATCTAAATAGTACACTAATAGCTGTTGTCATAATCAGTAAAGATAGAATCTAAATTGTACGCAAATTGCTGTTGTCATAATCATGAAAGATAGAATCTAAATAGTACGCTAATAGCTGTTGTCATAATCATGAAAGATAGAATCTAAATAGTATGCTAATAGCTGTTGTCATAATCATGAAAGATAGAATCTAAATAGTACGCTAATAGCAGTTGTCATAATCATGAAAGATAGAAAGAATCTAAATAGTACGCTAATAGCTGTTGTCATAATCATGAAAGATAGAATCTAAATAGTACACTAATAGCTGTTGTCATAATCAGCAAAGATAGAATCTAAATAGTACACTAATAGCTGCTGTCATAATCATGAAAGACAGAATCTAAGTAGAACACTAATAGCTGTTGTCATAATTAGTAAAGATAGAATCTAAATAGTACACTAATAGCTGTTGTCATAATCAGTGAAGATAGAATCTAAATAGTACACTAATAGCTGTTGTCATAATCATGAAAGATAGAATCTAAATAGTACACTAATAGCTGTTGTCATAATCATGAAAGACAGAATCTAAATAGTACATTAATAGCTGCTGTCATAATCATGAAAGATGGAATCTAAATAGTGCACTAACAGCTGTTGTCATAATCATGAACGATAGAATCTAAATAGTACACTAACAGCTGTTGTCATAATCATGAGTATGATAGTGAAATACTGAAAGTAATGATATAGGAAACTGGAAAGATGGTATGTTGGAGTGCAAGAAATATTCTGGTGCATAATGATAATATCAATAATGTTAACAAATATAATAGCTGTAGCAGTTATGAATTTATAGCCACAGTTATAATGATGATGACCACCGTGAAATATTAGTAACAGTAATGATAATGACAATACTAATACTACAAATAATAATGATAACAATAATAATAATAATGATGATAACAATAATAAGAATAATAATAAGAATAATAACAATAACTATAAAAATAGTAATAGTAATAATGATAATAATAACAATAATGATAACAATAATAATGAAAATAATAATAGTAATAGTAATCATCATCTCCATCATCATCATGTTCATCATAATAGCGATGATGATGATATTTATGTTAATACTGTTTAAGTTAGTGCGACTAATAAAGTTTTATTTTGTAATGTTGGTGCTAATGATGATAGTGGTGATAATAATGACATGATGATAATCACAATGACAGTGATAATGACAAATATATTAGTAATGATAATAGTTGGCGGAAAGAAATAGAAATGTTCAGTGAGTAAAAGCTAACAATACTCTTAGAGCACAGAGATAGTAGTGATGATAGTAATGGTAATGATGATGGTGGTGACAATGATGATAATAGTAATAAGGATAAATACAGTAGCAACAATAATAATAATAACAATAATGTTAGTGATAATAATAATAATAATAACAATAATAATAACAGTGATAAAAAATAATAATAATGACGATAATAGTAATAATAATAATGACTGTTATTGATTGTTTCTCCTTCGTGACCGCAGGAAGTGCTAACTTGACTCCTCTGTCTTTTCGGTTTTAAGCAGAATGCTATCCCAGAAAAAGGCTGGTGTAATACCATAGTATGTTTGTTGAGTTTTCAAAAAACCAACCAACGATGCCACCTTAGAAGCAAACTGTTAGTTAGGCAGAATTATCTATCACTGCAGATGTGAAAGCTTATTTCCCTCTATTTCTTCAATCTAAGACATAACAGCAAGCTTTGTTTATAATTGAATATTTCTTGCAGTCATTGGAACACCAAGCTGCTCTGTAAGTTGCTGGAATGGTGCTCGGTTACTTATCCTTGGAATTTATTAGTTTATTGTAATTCAGTCCCTTGTGGATTCATTCCAGGAACTGGCTCTCAGCACTTGTGTCTTAAGAGGCTATGTTTTTATATTTTCTGCTTTTCACAAGAAAAAAATAGCTTGTTTTGCTGTTTCATGATTTTCTTTTGCTTCTTAGGTGGCACCTACAGTTGGTGTTTTGAAAACTCGACATACTATGGTATTGCACACCAGCCTTTTTCTGGGATAGCATTGCATTATGCTTAAAAACGAAAAGGCAGAGGAGACAAGTTACTACTTTCCGCGGTCACTGAGGAAAAACAATCAGGCTTCGAAATACCAGTATCTGACTAGGAGTTAAGAAATGTTGGTGAGAGTTCTTCCCTTTGGAGATTGTCACCCCCTTGCAGACTATAAGCTTGCTGAAGGCTCATTTTGAGAAACATTTGTTATTCCCATTTACCCACTCAAGCACATACTGTTAGGCTGAAGCATCTACCACTGCAGATATAAATGCTTATTTTCTGCTATTTTTTCAATCTGAGACATAACAGCAAGCTTTGTTTATAATTGAATATATATATATATATATATATATATATATATATATATATATGCACACACACATTACTATTGCTGGTGGTGGTGGTATGATTAGGAATAATAAGACAATATTAATTATAACCATATTGGAAGTTATAATGATGAAGGTAATAGCTCCAACAACGGCATTAGTGATGATGAGGATAATGATTATTGATGGTGATAGCAATACTATGATGATAATAATGATGGGTAATAATGGTAGAATATATTGTGACTTGACAGTTGCCAGCCGCACTATCCTCTACAACTTCGCCTCCCATTTCTCTCTCTCTCTCTCTTACATTCGGCAATTAAGATTACTACGCTACGTCAATTTTCAGTCTCTACCCGCACTCCTCCCCCCCCCTTCCCCCCCC
>CM031607.1:75227672-75244889 GCA_018398815.1 Conus ventricosus | reverse complement strand
CAAACACAAACGAATTTGCGTTTCCACGACAGTGTTAAGTTTGGTTTCACTGAATGGTTTCTGAGACAATCATCAGGAAACAAAATGTTTGAAGGTCTTTTTTTACGTGAGAGAAGAAAGGACCCGAATTGAACACTTGTCGAATGTTAAGTTCTGAAAGAGTTTTATCACAAATAAAGCGAGGGTTATAACGGACTGAATCGCAAATCATGTAGTGGGGCAGAGAAAAATCAAAAAGGGTGTGGGCACGGACAAAATGAATGGTCAGAAGTCATGCCAATTTATAGTCCCAACGGGCCCTGTGGTGAAGGCTGCTAGGGATAAAACCCTGCTTACACGGGTCAAGTCTCCCAAAGAGCTTTTGTCCTTCCCTCCAGCATCCTCATACACCGTCCACCTTGCTCTATACCCCCCCCCCCACCCCCACCCTTGACCCCTCTCGCCCCCTACCTCCTCCCCAGCTCTCCCAAACCGTCCACTGTATTTTCAAAGCTGATATCAGAGTCAGTCTTTCAGATCACACGACAGCCAGGGTCCCTGGTAGAACAAGCATTCAGCGTAGGTAAAAGGACCACGGCAACGTGACTGACCCACAGCACATGTTGACAATCCACTGATAAGAAAAAAAAGTTTTTGTTTCAAAATCATGCACTCATAAACTTAAAAAAAAGACTACATAGACGTGTTCTGATCAGAGAGAGCGAGATGTTCATGAAGAGATTTTTTTTCGACAGTATACATATTCTGTTAAAATTAAGCGATGTGATACAAGAGCTACTTAGCCTTTGGCAGTTTGACTATCAGAAGGGTCCCCCACTCATCCTCATTCCCTCCCGCAACCACAATGTTAGCTCCTCCGTCCTGAGAATGTTATGTCATCAACATGTTTTTTGGGGCTGTGTGTAATTTTTGTAATTTAGGCGATTCCAAAACAGTCGGTAAAAACTGGGACGTCTTACCTCAGGTGTAAAAAGAAAAAGATAAAGCAAGTTAATGTACAACCGAAAACCTGTTGTGACACAGATCTGATGTGTGGGATTCTTCGCTCGCTCTCTCTCTCTCTCTCTCTCTCTCTCTCTCTCTTCTCTCTCTCTCTTAAATGCGGAAACTACCTTGCGATGCCATTGATTGCGACAGGCAATTTCCCAAAAGTGCACGTCGTTGGTTACCGTGATACAGACTGAGATAATTAAAGTGACTGAAAAGTCTACTGGATACAGTACTGAGCATGGGTCTTTACGAGACACATTCTTCAGAGATCAACAAATGAAAAAAAAAGTCTATGTCCTAAGGAAGTCGCAAAGCATTGTCTCGTGCCGAAAATAAGCGTTCAGTATAACGTATTTATTAAAACGTGTCCAAAAACACATCACCAGGATCATCAAAGAAACTATACAGGTCTGAAGAATATGTCTGCTTGCCAATGACGGTCATGTTAGAAAGAAATTGGGTTCACACACACATGGATTTCATTCACTCACTCCTCTCTGTTCTCTCTCTCTCTGTCTCTCTCTGTCTGTCTGTCTGTCTCTCTCTCTCACACACACACACACACACACACACACACACACTACACCACACACACACACACACACCACACACACACACACACACACACACACACACACACACACACACACACACACGAACAGAGGGACAAGCAGGCAAACAGACGGAGAAGCGCATCCAGATCATCATCATACCACATAGAAGAACCCGTGCTCAATCAGCTTCTGATCTAGCCGGCCTCCCACCCTAGGGAACGTGCGGAAACGTGCGGCATCGTTGCTCCTCGGTGGGAGAACTGAGGATACAGACCTCCTCTGACGGGACCGTCGCACACCTCTACCCGAGCTGTGAAGGGAAGGCTGCCATCTGGTTCACGGCGGATCAAACCAGGGCTGTCGCATTGTTTCTGGCCTGCACACCCCCCATAGTGACCCCCACCTGGCTCCGAGGAGCGATACATCCGCATCCTGCCCTGTCTCTGAACCTCTGAAGGCGTTCGCTCATTCGAGTCCTCTCGGGCATTTTCCCTGCAGGTCCGGTGATGCCGGTGGGATGGGGTGTTGGGGGTTGAGTGTTCGCGGTCTCCCCCTGTTGAAGACCGGGACGAAGGGGGGGAATCATGGTTTTCTCATTTTTAGGTAACAAAAGATGCGTCTTTGTGTTTCTGTTCGTGTGGACCATACTTTTTGTTTTGTGCGGTTTAAAGGCCCATTGGGTTTTTGGGTTTGACCTTCTAGCTCAGTAATACTTTGTTGTAACGATATTTGTACAGATGAATTTTTGTATCACTACAGTGAAAAAAACTTCATCAGCAAAAAGACCAGCTGACTATTGTGAGATATGGCATCGGTAGGTCATTTTAAAAATACAAAGGGGGTCCAGGGAAGAGCCTTGTGGAACGCACGTCACTTTCCTTCAGGGAATAAGTTTTTTAAGAAAAACAGCGGGGTCGCTTTCAAGTTTTGTGAAAAAAGGGTGATACTCCCCGGATTTTGAACCATTGCATATTTTTTTTTTAAAAAGTTGTGGTCTAAAAGATCAACGTTTTTAAATCGAGGAAAACATTTCCCCAGTGAGTTTTTTTTCGTTGATGGTGATCCCTGAAAAGGGGGTGTTAAGGCCGTTGGATGGTGATTTGACGAAACCCTGACTGAAAGGGGGGAAAGTTTGTGATGTTCCATTTGTTTGTTAGGTTTTTGTAAACATGCATTCTAGGGTTTCGTTCAACGGAAAAGAGATTTTGGGTCTAAATTGGGTTTAAATCAGTGAGATCTTTTGATTTGGGTTGGGAACCACTTTTGCTGCCTTTAGCCACAGGGAAGAATTTGATCAATACACAAATTATAACCTCGAAGGGTTCAACAAGTAGGGTGTCAAGTTGAGAAAAAGCTTTAAGTTATCTGGCCCCTTGCTTTTTTTTTTTAAGTTTTGAAATTAAGGAACCAAACTTATTAATAGAAGTGGGGGGATGATAAATGAATTTTAGTATTTAAATCGTTTTTGACAAAAGATTAAAGAACGCTGGGATTTTATTTCGTTTAAAAAAAATGTGGCACTGGCAGCCGTTTGTATGATTCAGTTACCGAAGGAATGATTGTTGAAGTGTTAGCAGCCACTTAGTCCCCCAGTATTATTGATTCTTTCTCGACTTGTCATTTTTTTTTTATCAGCACCCAATGATGTGTTCCCTTTTGCGTTTATCAGTTTCCAAATGCTCAGTTTTGATTTTTAACTAGATCTGTATTGTTTCTTGCTTTTATTTTCATCTATTTTTTTGGGGTTTTTTTAAGTGCATCCCTTAGTGCCATTTCTATAATAATGTTTTTTTGTCGCCAGCGGGAAGTACTCGGTGTTTTCCATTTTTTTCTAAGTGGGGCATTTTATCACGTTGAGGAAGTATTTCCTTTTATACGCTTATTTGGATCTGTTTTAATTGGTCACTTAAAAAAGGAGAAAGCTTAAGTCGAGGAAAAATTCACCTTTTTGAAAATTTTTGAAGCGCGATATTGAATGGTTTTGGGGCCCTTTATTCTGTTGTTTGGAAGTTTAAAAGCCCAAGTGCAAAAATGGACAGTGGTCGTTATGCTTTTTTTCCCCACTGTTATGTTGCCATGGCTTTTTTTTGTTTTTTTAGATATGATCCAGCAATGTTAAAAGTGTCTTGGATTTGTTGGTTTTGAATAAGCTGATGCAGCCAAAGAGTGTGGTGGTCGCATCCAGGAGGCTGGTTTTTTAACAGATCAATTTTAAATACGAGAAGAATGACATTTGGATGCTCTTTATCTTCATCCATATGTGTCAAAGTTGTCATCCAAAAAAAAGGGCGCGGGATTCCCTGTACACTATCAATAAAGAGGGCGAGTTTGAGGGTTTTACCTGCAGCCAAAAGCATTAAACATTATCAGGTTAAAGGCACGCCCCCTTTTTGTACAGTGAGCGATGCTTTGTGAATTATATTAAGTCCTGTTTCCAGGTGATGTGCATCGCGGGACAAAGTTTTTGTTAGTTATGGATAAAGCTGTATCAGTGAAAGGGGTCAAGGCGGTTTCACAAAGACAGCAGTGAATAGGGGGGGTTGTTTAGAAAAAAACAGACATCTAAATTTATTTGGCAGATGATACCATTTAGGTGCCTGGTAATCCAGCTCGATTAAAAATTACAATGGTCCTTGTATTGTTTCTAGGTAAATTTGAGCAATAAAACAAAATGATGTATGTTACAAAAACAATTAAAATATAAAATCAGCAATACTGTTACAACAACAATGAAAATAAAAAATGCAATCATAAAAAACCCAAGAAACAAAAAAACCAAAAAAGCAGGGCAATGAAGTTCAGTCAAAGGACATTTAAGTATGGTATGATAACAATATTGGGGAAAGTATGCCCAAACCAAGACAAATGTCGTTTTTTCAAGTGTCGGGCCAATAATACAGTCATCCCAGTAAAAAGAAATCCCGGGAGAGGGGGGGGGGGGGGGGGGGGGGGGGGGGGAGGGGGGGGAAAAATTTCCCAAAGGGTTGGGGGGGGGGGAAGGGAGGGGAGTCAGTGGTGTGGAAGGTGAAGGTGAGAGGGCAAAAAGGAGGGAAAAAAGCACGGCTGGGGGTGAGGGGGAAGGGGGGGGGGGGGGGGGGTGTGGGTGTGGGGGCAGGGGAGGGGAAAATTTGGGGGGGGGAAGGGTAGGCGGGCTCGGGCGAGCAGAAAGGTTTTTTTGAATTCGGATACCGGAAATTCTGTTAAGCGGGGGAGGGGGGAAGACAAGGTGCATTTGTGTCCAAGATTGAAGGGAGGTGGGAAGGGGGAAAGGCCACTGGGGGGAAACTCGGCATTAAAGTCATGGGGGGTCTGTTAAATCGGCATGGGTGGCATTGTGGTGGGGGAAAAAGGTTTTATTTGAAGAACAACTGGATTTTGGTGGACAAATTTTGGGCATTGTCCCAAATGTTGTTTTGGGTATGTTGAAAATGGGGAGGGAGAGGAGGGGAGAGAGAGGGAGAGGAGAGAGAGAGAGAGAGAGGAGAGAGAGAGAGAGAGAGGGAAAGAGGACGGGAATGTGTGTGTTGTGTAGTGTGTTGTAAGAAAAAGAGGAGGAGAGGAGAGGAGGGGACAGAGAGAGAGAGAGGAGAATCAAGAGGAAAGAGAGCAGAGAGAGGGGGAGGGGGTAGAAAGGACAGAGAGAGAGATAATAAAAAAAAGAGAGAGGAGTTCGCGGGAAACAGGAGGAGCGAGCGAAGAGAGAGCCAGCGCGAGCGAGGGCCAAAAGCGAGGGAGCGAGGGCAGACAGAGAGGAGAGAGAGGAGAGGGAGGAGGAGGGGAGAGAGAGGAGGGGAAGAGAAAGACACTAGGAGTGAGAGAGAGAGGAGAGAGAGAGAGGGAGGAGAGAGAGGGGAGTAGAAGGGAAAAGAAGAGGGGGTAAAAGAGCAGAAGAAGACAGAGAGGAGAGGGAGTGAGAGGGAAAGGAGAAGAGAGAAGAGGAGAGGAAGAGGGGAAAAGGGAAACGAAAGAAATTTTTATTTTACCATAGTATAATAAGCAAATTTGATATGTTTTTTTTACCCAGCCCAGAGAGAGAAGGAGAGGGAGGAGAGAGAGAAAGACGAGACAGGAGAGACAGGACAGGACGAGGGGAGAGACAGAGAGGACAATACAGAGAGAGGAAGAGAGAGAGAGGGGAGAGAGAAGAGAGGAAGAGCGAGAGTGAGAGAGAGAGACGAGAGAGAGAGAGACAGAGGAAAGTGAAGAGGAGAGACAGGAGAGAGGGGGAGAGACAGCCAGAGAGGGGAGAGAGGGAAAAAGAGAGAGGGGGGGAGGGAGGAGGGGGGATAGTGAGATTCAGCGAGAATAAGGGGCGGGAGAGATGGGAGCGAGAGAGAGAGAGAGAGAGAGAGAGGAGAGAGAGTAAGAGCGAGGGGAGGAGGAGAGAGAGAGAGAGAGAGGAGAGGAGAGAAAGCAGAGAGAGAGAAAAGAAGACGAAGCAGAGAGAGGGAGGGGGAGAGAGGGAGGAGAAAAGAAGAGAAGGGGGGGGGAAAAGGAGAGAGAGAGAGACAGACAGACAGAAGCAGAGGGAGAGAAGGAGGGAGAGAGAGGAGTGAAAGGAGGGTGAGGAGAGAGAGAGAGAGAGAGGAAGAAGCAGACAGACAGAAAGACAGATAACCGAAGAGAGAGGAGGAGAGAGAGAGGGGGGAGAGAGAAGGAAGAGAGAGAGAGAGAGGGGGGGGAACCGCAGACCGACGAAGCAACAAAAAGGAGAGAGAGGAGAGGAGAGGAGAGAGAGAGGAGAGAGAGGGGGGGAGAGAGAGAGAGAAGGAAGGAAAGACAGGACAGCAGGAGAGGGGGAGAGAGAGGAGGAAAGAGAGAGAGGGGCAGACCATGTCCAAGGAGACAGAGGAGGGGAAAACAGAAGGGTTGGGCCCACCTTGTTCCCCTTTTAAATCACTCAGTTGTCGTAACCAGTGGCCACGACTGACCTATTGGTCAGTTCAATGAACTCGTTCCGTTCCTCGCCGCGCGTGCTCCGTGGCGGCCCCCACATGTAGACGTATGCGGGTCTATTGGGACCCCTCGTGGACTGCCAGTCCCCAAAAGAAACAAAAGCGATTTCTCGTGACTGTAAATACCGGGTTTAAGAAATTGACCCGATTTCTTATCAAACCCTACCCCCACTCCCCCCCTCCCCGTCCCCCGGGTTTCATGCCCCTATTACTCCCAGACACTTTCTTTTTGACAAAAACACCGCCGCCGCACGCACGACACCTCGCGGCGCGGCGACAAACCCCCAAAACCCCCCACCACAACCCCACACCACCCACACACCACACACACACATAACCGAACAAAGTTAACGGAGACGGATTTGCTTTATTCCCCGAAAGGTTTGTTTGGTTTCCCTGAAAGGTTTTGGACAAACATCGGAAACAAATGTTTGAAGTCTTTTTTTACGTGAGGAAGAAAGGCCCCAAAGAACACTTGTCGAATGTTAAGTTTGAAAAAAAAAAGGGTTTTTTTCACAAATAAAGCAAGGGTTATAGGATGATCGCAAATCATGTAGTGGGGAGAGAAAAAAAAGGGTTGGGCAGGACAAAAAAATGGTCGAAGTCATGCAATTTAAGTGCCCGGGCCCCCCGTGGTGAGGTGCTAGGGATAAAAACCTGTTAACGGGTCAAGTCTCCAAAGAGCTTTTGTCCTTTCCCCCCGACCCCCATCACCGCCACCTTGCTCTAACCCCCCCCCCCCCCCCCTTGACCCTCTCGACCCCCTACCTCCTCCCCCGCTCCCCCAAACCCTCCCCTGTATTTTCAAAATATATCAGGTCGTCTTTCAGATCACCGACAGCCAGGGTCCCCGGTTGAACAGCTTCAGCGTAGGAAAAAAAACCACGGCAAAGTGATGCCCCCCGCACATGTTTAACAATCCCTATAAGAAAAAAAGTTTTTGTTTCAAAAACTGCATCATAAACTTAAAAAAAAGCTACATTGACGGTTCTGACAGAGGGCGAGATGTTTTGAAGAGTTTTTTTTCGCAGTAAAACTATTCTGTTTAAAAATTAAACGAGTGATACAAAGTACTTAGCCTTTGGCGTTTGACTATCGAAAGGGGCCCCCCCTCTTTCCTTTCCCCCCCGCAAACCCCAAGTTTCTCCCCCGTCCTGAGAATGTTTGCTTAACATGTTTTTTGGGGTGTGTGTAATTTTTTTAAATTTTGGCATTCCCAAAACAGCGGTAAAAATGGGACGTCTTACCTCAGGTGTAAAAAAGAAAAAGATAAAGCAAGTTAATGTACAACCGAAAACCTGTTGTGACACAGATCTGATGTGTGGGATTCTTCGCTCGCTCTCTCTCTCTCTCTCTCTCTCTCTCTCTCTCTCTCTCTCTCTCTTAAATGCGGAAACTACCTTGCGATGCCATTGATTGCGACAGGCAATTTCCAAGAGTGCACGTCGTTGGTTACCGTGATACAGACTGAGATAATTAAAGTGACTGAAAGTCTACTGGATACAGTACTGAGCATGGGTCTTTACGAGACACATTCTTCAGAGATCAACAAATGAAAAAAAAAGTCTATGTCCTAAGGAAGTCGCAAAGCATTGTCTCGTGCCGAAATAAGCGTTCAGTATAACGTATTATTAAAACGTGTCCAAAAACACATCACCAGGATCATCAAAGAAACTATACAGGTCTGAAGAATATGTCTGCTTGCCAATGACGGTCATGTTAGAAAGAAATTGGGTTCACACACACATGGATTTCATTCACTCACTCCTCTCTGTCTCTCTCTCTCTGTCTCTCTCTGTCTGTCTGTCTGTCTCTCTCTCTCACACACACACCACACACACACACACACACACACACACACACACACACACACACACACACACACACACACACACACACACACACACACACACACACACACAACACACGAACAGAGGACAAGCAGGCAAACAGACGGAGAAGGCATCCAGATCATCATCATACCAACATAGAAGAACCCGTGCTCAATCAGCTTCTGATCTAGCCGGCCTCCCACCCTAGGGAACGTGCGGAACGTGCGGCATCGTTGCTCCTCGGTGGAGAACTGAGGATACAGACCTCCTCTGACGGGACCGTCGCACACCTCTACCCGAGCTGTGAAGGGAAGGCTGCCATCTGGTTCACGGCGGATCAAACCCAGGGCTGTCGCATTGTTTCTGGCCTGCACACCCCTCATAGTGACCCCCCACCTGGCTCCGAGGAGCGATACATCCGCATCCTGCCCTGTCTCCTGAACCCCTCTGAAGGCGTTCAGCTCATTCGAGTCCTCTCGGGCATTCCCTGCAGTGTCCGGTGATGCCCGGTCGGGATGGGGATGTTGGGCTTGACGTCAGTTCGCGGATCTCCTCTAGTTGAAGACGACGACAGTCTGAGGAGTGGAAAGTTCTGACGTTATCGCCCCTTTGCCATTCCGAACGTGTCACGCCACAACTGTAGCACCGCACTACTTGATCGCAATTACTAGGTAAGAAGTAGCCATCTTTGGCCAAGGTGAGGGAGCTGACAGGGCTGTTGTGTAACTTACTCCATCTGTAAAACGTGCGCAGCCTATTGGCCTCGAAATTCTTTGCATTGCGCCAAGATGGATAGTAGGAACTAATTTGAAGCTGAAAAGGCATTTGTTGGCAAACTAAAATCTTCGCGATAAGAAATGTTAAGAGGAAATAAAAGTGATGGTCTTCCAGGCAAAAGAATCTAAAACTACAACGAGGAATTGTGCACAATGTTCACGATCAGAAAAGTTGAAAGCCAATAAAAGTGATTGTGTTGCAGGCACAAAATGGTGAAACTACAGCGATAAATGGCGCATAGTTCAAGGACTGGATGCTCGGTTTGTCCCTGTCACAGCAACGATGTTCTTTCTTTTGGAAATGTGCATGAAGGCTAGGAGACAAAGGCTAAAGCCAGGGATATCCCGGGTGAAGATCATTCCTGCGGTACCAGGTCGACCCACTGCTACTTTCGGCGGCTCCGTCTCCGTGGGGACGTCAGATCCTGTAGGAATCACATATAAGCCATCTCGAGACTCGAGACCAACATCCCAAATAATTATATCTTTTTTCTTTTTTTTCCTTTTCTTTTTTCTTTTTTTCTTTCCTCTTTGTTTTCTTTTCAAATCTCTACTCAATAATAAAACATTATCATCAGTGACAATTTCCTGCATAAGCAATAGGTAGCTGATGGAGAACGAGAAGAAAGACTTGATTTCATGAGGATCTTATACGTCACATGCTGAAGAAGTTTGCCTTTTGTTTTAGGGCAATTTTTTTTTTAATCAATGACTTGAACCACAATACCTTCCCTTCGATACGTGCTCGTGTGTAAGTCTTAAAGCACCATATTTCTAATATAGAAAATGAATTTATCAGAGCTTGAGATGTTTTTAGTCATTATCAGAATACACGTCCTCTGGCTGCTTAAAGTGTGTGACAAAGAACAAAGGCATGAAGCAAACTTTAAGACAATACCTCGAACCTATCATGCAATTTTAACAAGTCATCAACATTTTGTATCAAAGCGAGGTGACTGAGGATGGAAATTGAAACAAACCTGTAAGAAAAAATTCTATGCCAACAAACGAAACAAACAAACAATTTGTTGCTTTTGTTTGGCGGCAATATAATTTATCTTTCAAGTTAGTCATTAACGTAAAAATAAGGAATTCGCTCTGACTGTACTTGGCATCTCGTAGACACAATGTGGTGTGTGTGTGTGTGTGTGTGTGTGTGTGTGTGTGTGTGTGTGTGTGTGTGTGTGTGTTGTGTGTGTGTTGTGTGTGTGTGTGTGAGCGTGCGTGCGTGCGTGCGTGTGTGCGTGTGTGTGTGTGTGTGTGTGTGTGTGTGTGTGTGTGTGTGTGTGTGTGTGTGTGTGTGTGTGAGCGTGCGTGCGTGCGTGCGTGCGTGCGTGCGTGCGTGCGTGTGCGTGTGTGTGTGTGTGTGTGTGTGTGTGTGTGTGAGAGAGAGAGAGAGAGAGAGGAGAGAGGAGAGAGAGAGAGAGAGAGAGAGAGAGAGAGAGAGAGAGAGAGAATGCGTTGCAACGTATACATGTGCTTGTGTCAGTCGATGAGAGAGAGAGAGAGAGAGAGAGAGAGAGGAGAGAGAGAGTGAGAGGAGAGAGTAGGAGAGGAGAGAGAGGAGAGAGGAGAGAGAGAGAGAGAGAGAGAGAGAAGAGAGGAGAGAATATGGCACTGTCTAAACACGACATGCGCGCGAGCTTGATATATGTAACACACCACTTCAGCCAATCACGTAATAATATCGCAGAATCGCCGGCAGTCTGAAGCTCTGACTTATCCACTGATAAGGGAGGGGGGGGGGGGGGGGAGGGGGGATGGTGTATTTTTCTTGTGGTGTAGTGGTTGGCTTCACTAAGCAGCAAGGAGTAGAAAGTGTACACATTCAGCTCATTGTGCAGTGAAACAATTCCCACATGTCAATGCTATGTGTAGTAGCTACCACCTACCTGAACATGCTTCTGCCATTCACTGGATAGGAAAAATCTTGCTTTCCCCTCCCATGTCGACAGCACTTAGCTGCTAATTCCGGTATTAGCTTGGCATGAGGACTATTTTTCACCGTTTTACTGTTTAACCCTCTTGCATAAATTTGCATTTTTCAGACAACTACTCCTAGTATTCATATTTTTTTGATAAACCAATGGAATGCGGTCAGTTCATGACCCTAGTCTTTGTGAACGAATCGTACGGAATGGCGGCGATAGCAAGGCTGAGAATTTTTTCCTTTTTTTTCTTAAATTTTGAATTATGCTTTAATCTAACTTGTCCAACTCGCCCGTTGTATGATGTCAACGCTTTGTGTTCCGGACGCAGCTTTCCTTCTTCTCTAATACTTTGCAACAGCCCTTTGTCACAAGCCTTCAAAGTCCGTGTTTTGCAAGGGTTTTCCCCGGAAATGTTTATAATTACTTTTACGGAGTGTTTTAGAGCTCTAATTGTTGAGAAGGGAGGGAGAAGGTATGCATGTTTTACACACATACGATGTACCTTTACAATTACAAAAAGCTGCACTCCATATTGCGTGGTTAAACCAAATCCAGAGCCAACAGGTAGGTTCTAAAACCTAGCTGATAAGCTTTTTACTGAGGTAAGTAAAGCCACCACTTGCTGCTGACAATGCTTGGTGAGTTAGCCATTGAAAGAGATATTGGCGAATGGAACATTCACCGAATTAGGAAACTCATTCTTCTTGTCCTCATTCCGTCATGTCACAAATAGGTCACGCACTTAGGTAAATTACGACATCGCGACTTAAGTTTTCATTTACTAATAACAGCAGACAGGAGCAAAATTCAATACAAATTCATATCCATTAGCTACATTGAACGGTCTTACAATTCTGTGTGGAAGGCGCTGCTACTTGACACCAATGATGACAATTCAGTCCATCGGTCTAATCATTCTTTCATTATAGTTTTAGAAAAATGTTGAAGCAACGATTCAATCGAATTTTAAACCGGGAAGCCATGATTGGTACTTACATAATTATAACAGGAAACAAACCAACATTACACATTACATTTATTAGGACCAATATACAAGCGCCGGTTTTTTTGACACACAGACCATCTTGCTTTTAAGACACACAGAACAAGAAACAAAATAGAAATAAGTAAATAAATGAATAAATAAACAAACAAACAAAAGCCAAAATAATCCTCCCATCTAAACTAATACAAGGATTTAGTAGCAAATACTTATGCGTCCAATAATACAAAAAGAAAAGATAGTATACTCTCAAAGTCTGGTCAATACTCTGACTCCTTGTGGTGATATATATCTGATATTTTTTGGCGATTTCAATCGTTCACTCAACAGCGAACTTGACATAATATCAGGAAATCCACACAATCAATCTGGAACTGATGCCTTTAAACTGACAGAAGATACATCAGAATGTACTGATGCGCGGAGACTATCACCAAATGAAAGAAAAGCAACATGGATGCGATCAAACCCGTACATTACACGTCGGCTAGATTATTGGTTTGTCTCAGAGAACATTTCACGTTGTGTACCTCATGCGAGCACTTTACTGTCCAAATTCCCCGTTTGTGATCTCAATGAGAGTAATTTCGTTCGAGGTCCGGGGTACTGAAGCCTAAATCGTAATTGTTAAAAAAAAACTGCTTTTGTGCAAAACCTCCCGAAGTTTTAGATTAATTTTCCCCCAAGAAAACAGGGATATGAACATCGTAGAAAAGTTGAAGATGTGCACAGTGAAAATGCTGAACTTTTGTATTGATTTTGGAGAAAAAAAATTATCGGGTCAAAACAGAGACGAATTACTGAAAATCAACATGCATTTGCAAGGTAAATATAGAAATGCAGTTAGGGAAAAAATTCAAAAACATGATAGTATTCCTGCAAACTATATGAAAACTGAACTAAAACTAGAGTTAACGCAAGTTCAAAAAACTAAAAGCGCTAGAGCTAGAGCTCGAATTAAATGGATCGAGGAAGGAGAGAAGAACTGGAAATATTTTTGCAACCTTGAAAAGGCGCGAAGTAAAACTGAGATAATTGCAAGACTGTGCAAAGAGTCAAGCGAAATCGTGAGTGATCAAAAAGAAATACTGCAAGAACAAGCTTCTTTCTTTAATGATTTGTATAGTCAGAGAACTACAGTGGATAATGTAAAGCAACCACCGAGACGTTTAAATGAAAATGAAACCATAGTATGCGAAGGTCTGGTTAGGCTGAGTGAGACAACTTCTGCTCTTAAAGACGTGAAAAATGACTCTGCTCCAGGAAGCGATGGTTGACAGTAGAGTTCTTTAAATTCTTTTGGGGTAGAATTTGGTAGTACTGTCACTAATTCCTTTACTGAATCACCTAATAGAGGGAAACTCACATCTACCCAAAGACAAGGCATTGAAACTCTGATACATGATGGAAATCTAGAAAGAGATTAGCTTAGAAACTGGGACCAATAACCCTGACAGATACAGAGTATAAAATCTTGGCAAAGGTTTTGGCAAAAATGTTAAGTAAAATGATACATAAATGAATGAACAAGGATCAAGTAGGATAAATAAAAGTTAGAAACATGGCAACAGTTCCACGCACCATAGATGATTTGACTAATTATCTAAGCAATACTGGAAAAGTCGGATACTTGCTGACCCTTGGCTGCTCCAAAGCATTAAACTCAATTTCAGTAAGATATCTTTCGCATGTATTAAAAAAAAAAGGTTATGGTACGTATTTTCAGAAACGGATACAGGTTCTGACCAACAGTAGCCTAAGCAGTGTCAATCATAGTGGCTGGTTATCTGAACTATTTGATGTGGAATGTGGCATTCAGCAAGACTGATCATTCTCACCTTTAGCGCTTGTGCTAGCAGTATAACTCCTGGCAGCTGAGATTAAAAACAGTAACATCTCTGTCATTAGTGTACCAAAATATTGTCATGAAAGAAGCCAGTCTATAAAAGAAAAATAACTGGCAGAGGACACAACATTATTTAAAAAAAATAAATAAAACAACACATGATGTTATCTTTTGAGATCCTCAAAATATTTGAGAATTTTTCAGTACGAAAACTCAGTGTGAACAAAACTAAGACTTCCCAACCGATGGAGATACAAGGTAAAACGATACTTCAGCAGCCAACGGAAATGTGTTTTACTCTTAGCTTAGGGGCCATTTTGAAAGGCGTTCGTGGCCATTATGATTCACACTAATGTTTAGGAAGCTTGTTATTTTACTTACATAGAAAGCCGTAACTGAACTTAAAATACTTTCATTTGACACGCAAAGAACGTCCTCTTTAAATGTAAATATAAAGAAACCGCGTTCACTGACCACTGTAGTGTGATCAAGGATTTATTTCTTCATCAACACAGCTCACCCAACATTGAAGGCGGAACTAAGGCACATTCAGTCCGCGCATGAACACGTATGTAGTTTCATGACTAGAACAACATCACGAGTTGTTCAGCCTATGGTGGTAGGCAACTGGTAGCACACTGGTTCGCTTAAAGCGATCGAGAAATGAGTCAGGCTCAGTGTTGTATCACTGGATTCATCTCTGCTAGTTTAGAAACGAGAGAGCTCATGTCCATGTCGAATTTCTCCCACTGAAGCATTAGTCTAATCAGGAAGTGGTTGCAATGGAATGATTTCCTAATACGAGTTGAATGGATTGTGGAAAAACTTAGCATGTTGCACCGCTCGGACGAAAAATTCTTAAGTTCACATTCATATGCAGGTCCGCGTGCGCAGGGAAAAAAAAGAAGAAAAAATAATAATAATAGAGAGAGAGAGAGAGAGAGAGAGAGAGAGAGAGGAGAGAGAGAGAGAGAGAGAGAGAGGAGAGGGAGGGAGACAGACAGACAGACAGACAGACAGACACTGAGACAGACAAACAGACAGGGAGAGTGAGGAGAAATTGTGCCGGCGTTTATATATATATATATATATATATAAATATATATATATATACATGTGTGTGTGCGTGTGCGTATGTGTGTGTAAGCGTGCGTGCGTGCGCGCGTGCGTGCGTGCGTGCGTGCGTGCGTGCGTGCGTGCGTGCGTGCATGCGTGCGTGCGTGCGTGTGGGCGTGCGTGTGTGTGTATGTGTGTGCGTGTGTGTACGTGTGTGTGTGTGTGTGTGTGTGTGTGTGTGTGTGTGTGTGTGTGTGTGTGTGTACAGTATTTGTGTCCGTGCATGGATGTATACAAACATGCGTGCGTGTGCGAATGCACATGCATGTACATATTTACACAGGCAGGCGTGTACACGCGGGCATACAAATGCACACAGACTACACACCACCCATCCACATCGCTTCTCTGTAGTAATAATAACAACGAAAACAATAATAATAATAATACAATAATAATAACAAATCAACACAAAATAACAATTAACAACTGCATTATTTTGTCCAAATGAGATCGGTAATGTTTAACTCTTTTCACTGGCAAAATTTGTTTTCTACAAGTTTAACATATTCAGTTCACAGCAAGAGGATTTATCTGTAATCATATTTAATGAGGATTGAAATTCTTGCACATTTTTTTTTTCTTCTGAAACTGATTTGGAAATGATTGATATGAAATAGTAACTATTATCTGTATAACCGACATTCCTGTGTGTGTCGCATTGTTTGTCACGTTTGCATTTTCGTGCTCATCATGGTCTTAAGTCAGTTACACTAAACAACCTGAACCATCGTCGTAGCCACATGAAAACAAATGTTGAAAGGATGAAAAAGGATGCCAATTTCAACAGAATGTTTATCCGGTGCAGAGTAGAAGTATGAGAGTATGCACACCTCGCAAAATATAGTAAAACCGGTTGACAGAAAAACTGAAAATCAAAATAGGACGACATATTTTAATAATGGATTAATATTTCCAGCGATGGAAATATGACACTATGGCCAAATATTGGACATCTTCTACACTGACAAACAAACACCAAAGAACACACACACACACCACACACACACACACACACACACACACACACACATATACATAACACACACACACACACACACACACACACACACACACACACACACACACACACACACACATGTTGAAGAACAAAAAGGCCTTTGTGGCAGAAATTAATGAACATAACGTAACTACACGAAGGTTGGAAACTAACACATGTTAGCAAACCCTCCCCATTGCTCGCTCAAAATGTAGGACTGATTGATTGTATGACTGATCATATTTATTCCCAAGGGCATATGATAAGCAAGATTGGTTTTTCATCTAGCACTTGTCCCTTTAAGAACCAAGGATACTAACACAGTGCACTATAACGCAATGTAAAACTGATCATGAAAGAGAGAGAGGGAGAGATGGGGGAGGGGGGGGGGGGACAGGTGGGAGACAGAGAGAGAGAGAGAGAGAGAGAGGGGGGGGGGGGTCAGAAATACAGCGAGAGGGGTGGGAGTCGGAGAGAAGGGGTGGGGATACAGAGAGAGAGAGAGAGAGGAGAGAGAGAGAGAGAGAGAGAGAGAGAGAGAGGGGGGGGGGGGGGGGGTTACAGGCACTAATTCGTAGCGAAAGCAAGCTCCACAAAGAAACTTTGAAGACGTTTATATATGAATTTTAAAAATAATACTGTTAGCGGTACCGCCATACAATATAGACAAAAAGATTACAGGAGAATCTGTCGGTTCATTGTGTCTGGCGATGCCACAAACAACATCGTTTTTAAATGATTTGTTTCAATTTCCGCCTGTCGTCACCCCACTTTGGAACTGTCTACATGAAATACGCTTATTGTGCTGCTCACTTTTGCCGCCCTATCAAAATAATTTCACGACTGGGAGCCGAAGGATTCACACACACACACACACACACACACACACACAAATCTATGATACTGACAGAATTGCAAAACACGCATACGGCTGTTGTATTGAAACAGATACTACAGTCTACTTAAAGAAAAACACACACACGTTAAATGCAAACACCACTGACTTAATCACTGGAATATGAATCCACCATCATACTTGAATAGAAATCTTAAACGAGACGGGGAACAGTAAACAGTAAATAACGAGCAAGTAGGATCACCCTTACTCCCGTGATGAAAAAGTGCACGCCCATATTTTATGACGACACTACAGAGCCGTTCATGTTTCCCGGGAAGGCGCTGTTTTTCAGGAATACGGACGTTACTTTAAATAG
>CM031607.1:75205172-75222672 GCA_018398815.1 Conus ventricosus | reverse complement strand
GAAGCACCTGCCCCCATTCCCGTGCATTGAATATGCTAACACTAATCCTGATTAAGCACAACATAATTATTCATCAGAAAGTTAGACTAGAAGAGTATTAGGGAGAGCACAGACATCTGCCCAGGTCGAAAGGATTCTACATTCACCCTCTGATCCAGATCCGAGTCATGGATCCTACACACACACACACACACAACACACACACACACACACACACACACACACACACACACACACACACACACACACACAAACACACTGGGTCCATCCCTGGGTCACTTTGTAGCCTATCATTCCACGAGATGTCGCTCGGTGCCATATATTGTTTTCCGTATCTTTATTGCGAGGATTATGGATCCCATTTTTAATCCACAACCACATCATGAATGCGCATCACAATTCAAATTATTTCTCCATGAAGGGCATTCTATCTTTCCGTCAGGTTTTGTGAAAATCAGTTTTCTTGTTTCTGCATAAATCTCTGAACAGACTGACTAACCGGCAGACCTAAAAACGTAACTAACTTAGTATTGGTAGGTAAAGACAGCACAGGAAAGCCAAGTTACTGTGAGGTGAAAGGTCTACAAAGAACTGTTTAAGCAGAAACCGCTGAGTTTGTTGGATTACAGTTGTTTTTTGTTTTGTTTTTCTCAGAAAAAAAGTGTTGTTGGGGAGTCGTATATTTGACATCATCAGGTATGAAAAAGACTTTACGATGGAAAGCGCATAAGGCAAGGACAATTTGAAGATTTCAACATTTTCTCTCTCCTAAACTTTCCATAAGTGATCTGTTGTAAATAGCATGTGCGGTATAAATCGAAATAGGACTTGAAAAAAAAAAAAACAATTTCCACACACTGAAAAGAATTGAGTAATCAGCTATAATTACTGTCCAGATCAGCTGAGTCAGACTTAGACTGTTGTATGAAGGGCTTCTTGAATTAAATACCCTAACTAAACTCTCCCCATATGTTCACGTCTTAAAGCGTTAAGATCCAGTTCTTAGAATTTCCCTGTATCCATATTAAGTTTTGTCGTAATCCGGGCACTTGCCCACGATCGTGGGAGAGGAAATGATGGGAGAAGGGGAGGGGGAAAATCAGGACAAAGGAGTGGGGGAGAGAGGAGATAGCTCGATGATGGAGGATGAGGGGTGGGAGGTGGGGGGTGCAAGAATGGTTAGCAGGTTTATACTGTAGTTGAAAAGGGTGTTGGTAGGATTGGGGTGGGGATAGGGGTCTATTCTCTAAGCACAATTTTGGATCGGTTATAATAATATGCTTGAGTACTTCATTTCTAGCTTTTCTCGTCAGGGTATTGAACTCAGTTGCTGTAGTCGTGTCTTTGAGGAATCCAATTTTTAATCTATTTACATCTCTCCTCTTTTATCTGTACTTTTTGTAACACTGTTTCAAACTTCGTATCCTTCAGTGGCATTCCTAACACGCCCCTCATGGTGTGTTCCTCAGTGGTACCACTAACACGCGCTTCATTCCGTATCCCTCCGTAGGATTCCTAACACACCCCTCATTCTGTATTCCTCAGTGACCTTCCTAACACGCACTTCATTCCGTATCCCTCCGTAGGATTCCTAACACACCCCTCATTCTGTATTCCTCAGTGACCTTCCTAACACGCGCTTCATTCCGTATCCCTCCGTAGGATTCCTAACACGCCCCTCATTCTGTATTCCTCAGTGACCTTCCTAACACGCGCTTCATTCTGTATCCCTCCGTAGGATTCCTAACACGCCCCTCATTCTGTATTCCTCAGTGGCCTTCCTCACACACCCCTCATTCCGTATCCCAAAGTGACACCCTTAACACGCCCCTTATTCCGTATCTTAAAGTGACACCCTTAACACGCCCCTTATTCCGTATCCCTCAGTGATATTCCTCAAACGCCCCTCGTTCCGTATCCCAAAGTGACACCCTTAACACGCTCCTCATTCCGTATCCCTCAGCGACATTCCTAACACGCCCCTCATTCAATGTCCCTGAGTGAAATTCCTAACACGTCCATCATTCTGTGTCGTTTATTGGTATTCTTAACATGTCCCTCATTCCGTGTCGTTTATTGACATTCTTAGCACGCCCCTCATTCTGTATCCCTTATTGACATTCCTAACACGCCCCTCATTCTCTATTTCTTATTGGCATTCCTAACACGCCCCTCATTCCGTGTCGTTTATTGGCATTCTTAGCACGCCCCTTATTCTGTATCCCTTATTGACATTCTTAACACGCCTGTCAAGGAGCGTGAAGCCTCTCACAAAAGGCATTAAACGCTTAGAGGCAAAGGGACGTTGTACGTAGTATACAAATAGGTAATAGGCCCATTAACCAGGGTACCTTACCCATCACACACAGCCGAACTGTGTCAAGGAGGACGAAGTGGTCAGACGACAGATGGCACCTAAGGTAGTGGAGAGTTCGGACCTGCCCGATAGCGAAAGGGGGAAGGGATGTAACCACTACGAGCGCTGGACACCTAGTCAGCTGAGGTTTTTGTGTAAACAGTCAGTGAAGAGCAGGAGTCTTGGATTCGTTCGGATGGTATTGCCGTGGGTCACTGTGTTGGTTCTATTGTCAGGCTGGTTGAATGCATGTGGAGGTTGTAGTAGCCCTCCTTAAGATAATAACTGTGTTAAGTGACCACCGAAGTCGGCGGGAATTTTCGATGTCCATCTGGTGCTAAGTGTTTGTTTGCTAATCAATTAGGTAGGGGTGTGTGTAAATGCTGATGTGTGGGAGAATGTAGCGAATGGAGAATTCAGGGTACTTGTGAACTAGGGTTTGAGAAGCAGCATGGACAAAGGCATGGCCCGAAAGGGAATCCTTTGTTTCCCTCCCTATATAAACTGAGGGAGAACAACGTGCAAGAGAACAACACCAGGAGAGAGAGAGAGAAGGCAGAGGAGAGAGAGAGAGAGAGAGAGGAGAGAGAGAGAGAGAGAGAGAGAGAGGTGAGAGAGAGGGAAGAGAGAGAGAGAGAGAAGGAGAGGAGGAGAGAGAGAGAGAGAGAGAGGAGAGAGAGAGAGAGAGAGAGAGAGAGGAGAGAGAGAGAAGGCAGAGGAGAGAGAGGAGAGAGGAAGAGAGGAGAGAGAGAGAGAGAGAGAGAGAGAGGGAGAGAGAGAGAGAGAGAGAAGGCAGAGGAGAGAGAGAGAGGAGAGGAGTGAGCAGGACAGAGAAAGGGTCGAGAGAAACGTGGTCTGGGAGACAGAAGAGACAGCAAGATCTTAGAGTTAAAGACAAGCTGGAAGAGAAGGAAACTAAGTTTGAAGCCCAGAGGTGGGTGAAGACAGACAAACTGAATTTGAACCCAGAGGTGGGTGAAGAAGACGAAGAAGAAGAGTTCTATGTCAAGACCCCAGAGACGACCACGAAGACCCAGTCCTGAAGCCTGGAGCCAGTCAACCAAGGGCATCACCATCAAGCAGTGCTGAAGAAGACGTGAAGAGACTTTTTTTTTCAAGAACTGTGGTGTGGTGTGAAAGCGTGGTTGTGTGTGTGAAAACCTGGCCAGGTAAGAAGTCATTTTATTATAACCCGGGATTAGGAAGTATTGATCTTTTATGTGTTGATTTGTGCATGTGTGTAATTGGATTTTTCATGTTTGATTATAAGTAGCATAGAAATTGTATTTCTTGTGCTCAGTCGTGTTAGGAGAGAAACGAATGCGTGACATCCCATTCCCAGAGAGAGGTGAATGTTTGGTGTGCGCATGAGTGTGCATATGCGTGTATGAGTGCAAAGATAACCTTGGTGTGTTAAACCTGACTAATAATACATCAACTTAGTGCACTTAAGCAATACCATCACGATTTCCCCCGTCCTGGACAAAGTGGCGAGCCTGCCAGGATTGCATGGCCCAAATTAGTTTCAGGAGGGAAACAAAGTGAGTACTAGAGTAGTACTGGGGCGAAGCGTCCACTAAATGCCATTTTAATTCGCTCTTCTAATTATTTCCTTTAGTTCTTTCAGTGTTGAGTATTGACTTGTGTGTAGGGTGGTTGTATTAATCAAAGGTCGTTCAGAGAAACGAAGAACGAGGTTCTAGTCTTCACTCTCACAGAAGCTGTGGTTTAAGATTAAGGCTCCTTTGTGTTAGGAACATTACCACTGGTTGGTGTACTCGCACCGTTTAGTAGATAAACCGTGTACCAACTTTTTCCAGGTCTATAAGAGTAACTGTCTTTGTGGTGCTAAAACATATCAGAAAAAGAAATGGCTGAAGAAAGTTTTACCCCCATAGAGAAACTAGTAAGTTTGGGGAAAGAAACGGGATATACAGGAGATAAATCTGCATGTTTATTGAATCTCAGCAAAAGACTGAGAGAGATGAAAGGGCTGAAAGAAGGAAGTTTGAAAAGGAACGTTTAGAGGCAGAAACTGCTGCGTCAAAGGCTAAAGCAGATGCAGAGTGTATAGCTGCCAGAGCGAGAGCAGAAGCGGAATCAGAGATTTTAGCCAAACAAATTGAGTTGGAAAGAATAAAGTCTGAAAATCGCAGTGAAATAGACACCAGTTCTGAGTCAGTAGGCCGCAGACTAAGTTGCGCACCTAGACTTAAACTCCCACTGTTCAGAGAAGAAACTGATTCGATCGATGCCTATATCAGTCGGTTTGAATCGGTTGCCGAGCACGAGGGCTGGCCGAAGATGACTGGGCAATAAACCTGTCTGCCTTGTTGACAGGTCGTGCGTTACACAGTTTCCACCTTACCCAAAGGTGATCAGAGAGATTTTGACAGGTGAAACAAGCAGTACTAAAGGCATATGATTTGACTGAAGAAGGTTTCAGGCGTAAGTTTCGCGAGGCGAGAATCGAACAGGGTGAGACATACACACAGTTCAGAGTAAGACTGGATCACTACTTTAACAAGTGGATAGAACTGAGTGGAGTGGACTGTGATTTTGAAGGCCTCAAGACACTGGTGATGAAAGAACAGATACTTGACGGTTGTGCGCCGGGCCTCACAATACACCTCAAGGAGAGGGGTGTTAATGTTGTGACAATAGCTGAAGTCCTTGAAGCAGCAGAGGTTTACCGAGAAGCCAGGCGCGACTTGCCTCAACAAGAAGAGGGCCTGGAGGCATATCCAGAGGACGGTAGGCCAGCACATGACTCACACGACGAATCAGCAGTACACACCCCTAAGCCCACGGCGTCACGTGAGCAAACAAGGGTGAAAACCAATAGCCACGTGGCTAGGAATGAGCGTACCTGTTTTCTGTGCAATAAGACAGGACACTTGGCTAGGGATTGTATATTTAAGTCACAGAAGGCAGCAGCAATGAGGATCAGGCCAAGAGAGAGGCAGGTAGAAAAAGATGAACAAGATGACAGTGTTATTTTGTCTGGATTGTGCTGTGTGTTCACAGATTCAGGCGATAACATGGATGTGCACAAAGGCAGAGTGGGGGAAAATGTGGTTAATGTCATAGAGACTCTGGGTCATCATCATCATCATTCTCTTGCCCATGATGGGCGTAGAGGAGAGATGAGAGACACTCTCGAAGCCAGACACCGCCATCCGGCCCTGTCCTCTGCCTGTCGCATCAGTGTAGGGCCATCCATCCTGGTCCATTCTTTGATGTTGTCCATCCAGCATTTGGCTTGTCGTCCCCTTCGTCTGCCGCCTTCCAGCGTGCCCTGGATGACTGTTTTGGGCAGTGAATTGTGGCGTATGACATGCCCGAACCACGACAGCTTCCTCTTCTTGACTGTTGCCAAGAGGGGTTCTTGGGGGCCTGCAAGTGATGTTATTTGGCTCCTCACAACGTCGTTTGTCTTCCGGTCTTGCCAAGAGATCCCGAGCAAGCGCCTGAAGCATTTAGTTTCAAACGTCTGGATTCTCTTGGTGGTCTCTGCTGTCATGGTCCAGCTTTCGCAGCCATACAGCAGGATGGACAGCACCAGGGACTTGTACAGCTTCATCTTTGTAGGAAAGCTGATCTCCTGCTCTTCCAGATCTTGTTTAGCTTTGCCATTGCTGCTGTTGCGATCGCTAGTCTGGTCTTGATTTCTGTTGTAGAGCGACCGTCTTTGGTGAGAGTGGCGCCAAGGTATTTGAAAGCGCCCACTTCTTCAAGCTGTTGTCCGTTCATGTAGATTTCAGCATGGGTGTTGGTTGTGCTGTTGACCAGGACTTTGCTTTTTTCTGTGCTCACTTCCATTCCATATGCACCTGCCCTTTCTTCCAGTCTCTTTGTCAGGTCTTGTAGTTCTTCGTTGCTGCCTCCCATCAGGTCGATGTCATCTGCGAACCTCAGATTATTGATGATTCTTCCTCCGATGGAGACAGTGGAGTGGAAGTCATGGAGGGTTTCACGCATGATGTTTTCCAGGAAGAGATTGAACAGTACGGGAGATAGCAGGCAGCCTTGACGGACTCCAACTGTGGTCTTGAAGTAGTCCCCTATCTGGTTGTTGAGGAGGACTGCGCTGCTGGCGGTGTTATACAGCGCCTGGATGGTTTGGACGAGACCCTCCTCTATGCCAAACTTTCTGAGCACCTGCCACAGACCCTTGTGCCACACCCTGTCAAACGCTTTCCTAAAGTCAATGAAGTTGTGGAACAGGTCTCTCTGATGTTGCAGATGTTTCTCCATCAGTATCCGGCAGGTGAAGATCTGTTCTACTGTGCTTCTGCCTGCCCTGAATCCAGCTTGTTCTTCCGCCAGGTGTTCTTCCGCCTCTTTCTTCAGTCGATTCAAGATGACTCTGAGCATGATTTTACTGGTGTGGCTAATGAGACTTATTGTTCTGTAGTTCTGGCATTGGCGTAGATTTCCCTTTTTGGGCAGGGGGATGATGAGTGATTGAGTCCATTCTGTGGGCCACTGTTTTGTCTCCCAGATCTTCTGACAAATCGATGTTACTAGAGTGACCAATTCCTTCCCTCCATGTTTGAGCAGCTCTGCTGGAATATTGTCTGCTCCAGGTGATTTCCCTGCCGGAAGGCTGCCGATGGCTTCTTCCACTTCTTCTCTCATCACTGGTAGTGGTGAGGATTCCCTTGATGGTGTCGAGTCCCCCTCAAACAGACTGTCGTTTGGCTGTATAGGGACTCTGGGTGCACAGGTATAATGGTGAAGGAATCCTAGTTAAGAAGGGACAATTCACAGGAAAAACACAGAGGTGTAGACAAATAGATGGGACAGTAACAGAATTCAAAACGGCCCTGGTGTTCATTGATACACCATTCTATAGTGGAGTTGTGCAGGCTTTGACTGTTCCAAACCCGCCATATGAATGGTAATTGGAAATTTTCCAGGACCCGGGGGTGGGGGACCCAACCGTGATTTCTGTTGAATCCGAGAAAAAAAATCCGGGAGAAAAAAAGGCCCCGAGCGGTCACACATTTAGAACGCAATGGACGTGACCGGTGAGACCAACCCCCACCATTACAGCAGAAAAAAAGGGCGATTACTCCTTGAAAATTGTTTGGCTCGTCACCAGGACGAAGAGGGTGGGGGAAGGAGGGCACCAGGGGGTTGAGAAAAAGGATGGGATATTGTACCAACTTTCACCAAATTGATTTTGGGGAAGACAAAACGACAGATCGTTGTGCCTCAAAGGGCCGAAAGGCGGGTCGAAAAAAATGTGACGTCCCCTGGGGGCCACTCGTAAAAAGGGCCCAAAAGGCGTGCGCGAGAGAAAATTTGGGCCCCCGGTATCCTTGGTGATACGGGCGTTTCTGTGCACAATGCAGCACATGCCGCGGGGGGTAGGAAGGTGTGTGTACAGAAAGGGGTCAGAGGGTCTTACCAAAAATTTGGCCAAAATAAAATGGTCGGTCGAGGTAGGTAGTGGGTGTGGTGTCTTTTGCAAAGTCGGTACGTGGGCGTGGGTGGTTGCGGGCCACGTGATAAGGAAAAGGGGGGAGAATTTCCGTGAAACATAATGTTAAAATTTTTTTGGCCCCGACTTAGAGTGGTGGGTTCGTTTTGTTGATTTTTTCTGGGGTAGTGGTTGTATTTATTTTTTCCTAATTTTTGTTGCAAGACAATCTTGCGGCGTTTCTGGTGTAAGTAGGCTTAGAAGGCGATTTTAGCATTCGTTTCAATGGGGAAATTATGAGGTTTATCTCCTTGAAATGGTTTTTGCCCAAAGCGGGCATTGTCTTCGGTGGGGGGAATTTGTCAAAGGAGGTGAAGCCCTCCAAAAGGGATTAAAACGTTTGAGGCAAAGGGACGTTGTCGAGTATACAATAGGTAATGGCCCATTAACCGGGTACCTTACCCATACCACAGCCAAACTGTGTCAAGGAGGACAAGTTGGTCAGACGACGATGGTACCTAAGGTAGGGAGAGTTGGACCTGCCCGATAGCGAAAGGGGGGGAAAGGGGTGTAACCACACGAGCGGGACACCGTAGCTGAGGTTTTTGTGTAAACAGTCGTGAAAAGCAGGATCTTGGATTCGTTCGGTGGTATTGCCCTGGGTCCCCTTGTTTGGTTTTTGTCAGGGTGGTTAAAGCGTGTGGAGGGTTTTAGTACCCTCTTTAAGATAAAAAGTGTTAAGTGGACCAACCCCAAGTCGGCGGGGAAATTTTTTATGTCCTCTGGTGCTAATGTTTGTTTGCTAATCAATTAGGTAGGGGTGTGTGTAAATGTGATGTTTGGGGAATTAGCGAATGGAGAAAACGGGTATTGGAACTGGGGGGTTTTAGAACAGAGGACAAAGGCATGGCCCCAAAGGGAATCCTTTTTTTCCCCCCCCTATAAAACTGGGGGAGAACAACGTGCAAGAGAACAAACCAGGAGAGAGAGAGAAAGGCAGAGGGGGAGAGGAGAAAAGAGAGAGAGAGAGAGAGGAGAGAGAGGGGAGAGAGAGAGGAAGGGGGAGGGGGGAGAGGAAGGGGAGAGGAAAAGGAGGGAGGAGGAAGAGAGAGGAGGGGGGAGAAGGAGAGGAGAGAAGGGAGGGAGAGAAGAGAGGGAGGGGAGAGAAGAGAGAGAGAGAGAGAGGGGGAAAGGAGAGAGAGAAGGCGAGGGAGAGAGAGAGGAGAGGAGTGAGCGGGGACAGAAAAAAAGGGGGTCGAAAAAAGAAACGGGGTCTGGGAGATAAAGAGACAGCAGGTCTTAGATTTAAAAGACAAGCTAAAGAAAAGGGAAAACTATTTTGAAGCCCAGAGGGGGGTGAAACAGAAAATGAATTAAACCCCAGAGGGGGGTTGGGGAAGCGAAGAAGAAGAGTTTTACGTCAAGACCCCAGAGACGACCACGAAGCCCCGTCCTGAACCCTGGAGCCAGTAAACCCAAGGGATCCCATAAAGCGTGTAAAGAAGAGGGAAAAGAGTTTTTTTTTCAAAAAAACTTGGTGTGGTGTGAAAGCGTGGTTGTGTGTGTGAAAACCTGGCCAGGTAAGAAGTCATTTTATTATAACTCGGGATTAGGAAGTATTGATCTTTTATGTGTTGATTTGTGCATCTGTGTAATTGGATTTTTCATGTTTGATTATAAGTAGCATAAAAATTGTATTTCTTGTGCTCAGTCGTGTTAGGAGAGAAACGAATGCGTGACATCCCATTCCCAGAGAGAGGTGAATGTTTGGTGTGCGCATGAGTGTGCATATGCGTGTATGAGTGCAAAGATAACCTTGGTGTGTTAAACCTGACTAATAATACATCAACTTAGTGCACTTAAGCAATACCATCACGATTTCCCCCGTCCTGGACAACGCCCCTCATGCTCTGTTCCTCAGTGGCATTCCTAACACGCCCCTCATTCCGACCTTCATGCATACAGCCATACCTGGGTTTGTGATATTGTAGCCCCAGTAACAGCAATTCATGGGAGTCATCTGTATAAAGACACCATGCGGCAACTCACCAGAAGGGACACCCCACTTCTGCCGAGTCACATCAGTGGTGTTCAATGTTGCCTGTTCCGATCCAACCTGTAAAAGACATCATTCACTAGCTCTCCTGCTGACGACAATAACTGTTTAGCTGAGGAGCCAGCACGAATAAACGTTCCCCTATCTAGAGAGCGCCATCACATCAATCGAACGACCAGTCCCGCATACATTTGCCAGTTTGGCACAATTCTTAAGGTGGCGTAACCTGCAAAGAATCGAAGACTGAGGTCCGACAGCAGGGAAGTGAAGGACCTCAGAATCTGCGAGTTTAGGAGGGAGGGATGGCAGCCGGGGGCGGGGGGGGGGGGGGGGGGGGGGGGGGGGGGGGGGGGGCAGGAGAGGTGGAGGAGTGGGCAGCGGGGAAGACGATCGATGAAGATGTCCATAACAAAGGAGACGTCACGGATCTCCATTCTGGCCATAGGCTACATGCCAGGGCTGCATCCTACACTTCATTTTAGAATGCACCCCGACATCAACCAGGTCCGAGCGATACAGATACAGACACCTGCTGCTCTGGATGTTGAGACACAATCGCACTTCACAGACGCTTCAAACTCGACTGTTTTGTTTCTGCCTTTCCATTAGAGTTCATAGCACACTCATGCATTGTAAGAACCGTTCGGACACGAACAATCCCACAAATACACAGCTGCGATCAGAATCGAACCCGCTATCGGTGGTCGGGGACGCTTATAATCTGAACCATGGTGGCTGATCTGCATTCTATACCTGGTTTCTGTTACAAAATGGCTCCATCCACTACCCCATACTTAGTCCCTTAACGGGGCAAGGGCCGGATGAAAAAAAGCATGTGTTTGCTTATCTGTTACCCTTGGAAATAAAGATTATCATCATCATCATCATCATCATCATCATCACCCCTCCGCCACTCTCCCACCCTCCACCCCCGCCCCATGAACATGCCATCATAACAAGGCAAGAGTCAAGTTGGGTGCAAGGTGTGGAATCAGGAAGCAGAATGAGCGTCATGATAGTATTCACAGATAAACGTTGGTATTGCTGCGGATTGAGGAGCCAGAATGAGTATTGCAGTTGCACTAAGAGCTTGAGTGTGGCTGTGTGCCATTAAGAGTACAAAGCCTGACGGTCAAGAAAATGTCACCGAACTGGTACGGTCGATACCTACAAAACCGCTGTGAAGAAAGACGACCTGGGTTATTCTAAAGCTGAAGCTTGAGATAAACTAGCGTCTGTGATTGTTTTCGAACACACACACACACACACACACACACACACACACACACACACACACACACACACACACATATATATATATATATATATATAATATATATATATATATATATATATATATATATATATATATATATATATATAATATATATATATATATATATATATATATAACACACACACAGCACCAAACAAAAACAACCAACAAACAGGTATCCAGGTGAAAACAACAACAACACAAAAAACAAGAACATAAACAACAACAACACAAACACCACCATCACCACCACCACCACCAACAACAACCAGCTGACTATGCCCGCATTTTGCAACTCGGGTCAAGTTTTTTTGTTTTCAAAATGTCGTTTGTTTCTAAGGGAAAAATAAGTAAAATAGATACACAAGAACGTAGTCAGTCATATATGTAAAAACAGCTAATCTTGATTACAATTATTAGCAGAACGCCAATAAAAGAATGGCGAGTACAAGAACTGATTGATGACGTGTAAGCATCGAACACACATCAGTCACATTCTCTTGACACTTCAAGAACAGTTAAGTGATGTAAACGTTGCCTCACTCTTGGTGTAAGAATAGAGTTTAGAAGGGGAGGGAGGGGGGGGGGGGCTGTATAAACGAGGTCTTCAGAGAAAATGCAAGAGTTCTGGCCCTTCACTCCTTACACTCTAAATGGGTCAGCCCGCATTCAAAACAGGACTTCTGGGTGCTCTTCATCACCATACCGACGATATATTTCTGGCTCCTTATCTCGTGTCCACATCCATATCGATTCTGTCGATACTACCAAGACACCTATTCTGGATACACAGTACACAACTACACTCTGGCTCACCCACGTGAATCCATAAGTATCAGACTCGTCATGGGGTCACTCACTAAAGGAGACGCAGCACTAAAACTGAATAGAAAATCTGACACGCCAAAAACAAATCTTATATTGACCCGAGAGGTCAATTGCGCACTGAATCTCTGACAACAAAAACATGTAGTGCGGTATAAACAGACAAAATGACACTTTAAATAATAAAAAAGCGAAGAAACAACATATCTACGACCAAACATTCAGTTGATAACGCCCTCAAACCACGGCTGAAGTAAATTTTGTTCTCTGCAAAATTCTATATGTAAATATATGAATAAGAAATAAATGAATACTTAAATAACTAAAAGAAATAATCATTATCTGTCATCATAACAACCATTAATATCTCGACTGAAAAAAAAAAGTACTCGGAACGTTGAACAAACCATGATTGATCTTTGGGTCGACTGACACAGTTTTCAGAAAGTTCTATGGAGATCTGCTCCGTTCGTACGTTACTAAGAGAGAGAGAGAGAGAGAGAGAGAGAGGAAGAGAGAGAGAGAGAGAGAGAGAGAGAGAGAGAGAGAGAGAGAGAGAGAGAGAGAGATTACGGATACAGATACGGGAACTTTAATCATAATTAGGCCATTGCCCCTCACGTATGGGAGCATATATACAAACATTTGTCCAATCTGGCATTTATAAACAATGACGTTCATAAGACACTTAGCAGTAATTTCAAGAACTGAGAATAAAACATAGCGTAAAAGCCTTATAAATATAGCTTGACAAATTTCTGATTGTTTTCTCATGTGTGCACGTCATGAGCAATACTAATTTAAACTGACTTGGAACCTTATAAAATTCCGACGGTATGTATAGTGCTCTAAAGTCATTAGAGTAGGACTGCATAAAACAAAATGCACCTCATTTTTGCTCTCTTTTTGACAAAGTGGACACATTTAATCGTTTTCACTACGTTTTCTGTAACCATTACGACGTACTGCAAGTTCGGACATGCCAAGCCTAAATCTTATCAAATTATACATTAAATGTCTGTCTAAATTGACTAAGAAATATGTTTTAGCATTAGGGACAGTGCAGAAGGTTCTGTACACACTAAACCTGTCTCAGAGAGAGAGAGAGAGAGAGAGAGAGAGAGAGAGAGAGAGAGAGAGAGAGAGAGAGAGAGAGAGAGGAGAGAGAGAGGACTGGGGGATTTACTCGAATAGGCCACTGCTCCACTTGGAGGGCCTGTACAGTATTCAAAATGATCGTACTTCAATGTTTCAACTGTCAAGATATAGAGAAATCAGACTATTACATCAGAAATAATGCAAAACCGAACCAAAGCGATTATTGTTCAACCATTTCACAGATGACTTTTAAAGACACCATTTCTAATAATTATGTGTGTGTGTGTGTGTGTGTGTGTGTGTGTGTGTGTGTGTGTGGTGTGTGTGTGTGTGTGTGTGTGTGTGTGTGTGTGTGTGTGTGTGCGTGAGGCAGAGACAGAGAGAGAGAGAGAGAGAGAGAGAGAGGGGGGGGGGGGGGGCTGGGGCGGAGGATGGGGGTACGTTTGATTGAAGGAAAATACCATCCATTTAGCTGATTCTAAGATATTCTAAATACCACAAAACCTCCCAAAATGTTTGCTGATCATTTGAACGGACCCTTGATTAACAATGGAATGCAACACCAACACAAGACACTAACGAAAACCAAACGAACCAGCAAACTTCACAAAACTATTACATATGTCGAACGGTTCCAGAACCACGAAGTGAACAAGAACAAAGCCATCCTCAGCGTGCCTGAAGGTCTAAACGAACTTGAAATTTTCTGACTGGAGATTTACAGAAAAACTGAGATTGTATTACAATCAATGTTTATTTGTCATCCATCAGGTTACTTTTCAGCTGACTGACGTCACAGCTGTCAAAACATAGGACAGAAAAGTCTTGTCATAATTATGTATGCTACGACAACAACAAAATCAGGTAAGCACCAAAACACCAGAAGAGAACCAACACAAAACACGATGACATATAACAATCTCATAATAATTGGTTACATAAAACATATCATGTTGACATCCTTGGTGCGTAACAACCTACGCCTGTAGGGGGTCAGGTATCCTGACCCATTTCTAATCCCTAAAATCAAATTTAAAAAAAAAAACGCCACCTGTGCCCCCCCCCCCCACACCTCTCCTCAAAGAGAAAGAGAGAGAGAGAGAGAGAGAGAGAGAGAGAGAGAGAGAGAGAGAGAGAGAGAGAGAGAGAAATAAATAAAAATTAAAAGGTCATCTTTGCAAAGGTATATCGCAGATTAGAGTGGACAATCTCCATTTCAGGCAATGTCTACAGTTTCACTACGTATTTGCCAGATCACACCAAAATAGCTAGCATATAATAACTTTAACGAGAACCGATGGGAGGGAGTGGGGATAGGGGTAGAAGTAAAATCTTCTCAGAACAAAGACGATTTGGCCACAACAAATAGGGGTGACAATTGAAAAAAACGAAACTGAAGGGAAATAGCGTCGGTAAGAGAAAGAGAAAATACGAGATCAATTGCAGAAAATCACCAAAAGGTGGAGATAGGATATACAGTGAAAGACTTTTATGAAAAATCCTTTGAGAATTGCAGAGAAAAGACAACAAACTGGTTGGCCTATAAACCAGCTGGAATCTCACAGGCATATCATTTTTTTCGCTTTTTTTTTTACGGGGGTCTTACCTACTTGGCAGGCCAAGACATTTTACTGACACTTTCGAACCAAAGATATTCGGAACACAAAAAAAAAGAAAGAAAAAGGCTTTAAAAGAAATGACTATAATGTTGCATCTTGATCGCTCCCAAAATCCATGCTATGAAGAAAATCCTGCGACTGACAAATATCACTTCCTCCACCTGATTTTACAGTCTTTGGAAATAACACCACTGCAAAGTCATGCACGGTTCCATCGTCACTGCCTACGCAACAGGCACGCAGGACATCTCCGCCGTAGGATTTCGGAGTATCTCTCCAGAAGAACATCCTGGTGTCTCCGCCACGCTTGTAGACTGGGAGCTTCCCGCTGACGCCGCCGTTTTGGGTGGTGTCTCAGCTGCCCGGGTCTCGGAGGTCCCGACAGCCGGAGGTTTGGGCGCACCAACAGCCGGAATTTGAGGAGTCTCCGCCGGGGTTCTGGGCGTGCCAGCAGCCGGGGTTTTGGGCGTATCGGTGCCTGGAGTCCTGGGCGTGTCGACGGTGACGGAAGAGGCCGTGGTGATACTCGGCGCCGGAGAGCTGCTTTCGGCCAGAGTCAGGACGTCAGAGCCCAGGCCGAACTGTTCCAGAATCTGCAGACGTCGGAGGGCGTCGCTGATGATGCAGAGGTCCCCGCGCAGTTCGCTGACCACCGTGGCGATCAGGCGTGTGCTGTCCAGCACCTCCACAGACTGGGTGTACGGGTTGTAGCGCACGGCGAAAGGCCGCTTGATGGTGCCAGCGAATTGCCTGCAAGGCCAACAGCCGGTTTAAAACACACACACACACACACACCACACACACACACACACACACACACCACACACACACACACACACACACACACTCACACACCTCCTCAACACTAGAGCAACTAAAAAAAAAAGGGGGGGGGGGGGGCAGACATAAAGAAATTGGTAGCAGGTGCTCGGTTGGGATTGGGGGAGGGGGGTGGGTGGAGGAGTGGAGGATGGGGAGGGGGGGTTGGGGGAAGAGAGAGCGGTGACGAATCAGTTTGTAAGGAAGCGAAAAAATAGGTGGAGGGGATGGAGGTAGGTGGCGAAAGGTGAAGGGGGCAAGGGCAACTGGAATTCTTAAACTGAACTCGAGTACGCGGAGGCCAAGAAGCAGGTCTTTCCAAAATTCTGGATGGCACCAATCTGTGCATTTGTGTGATAACCAGTCCACTGTTAAATAGTTTGCACTATGTTTAAGTGCTGAAGAGATCTGCACGCGCATCACTCTTCATCTACTTCCAAAGAGAAAGGACGATCGAGTGCAAGAACAAAAACCCTCAGAAATAGACACATAGAGATAGGGTGCTGTTGGTCTTGTGACTTGAACGGTTTTAGTAGTGCAGTCATACAACAACAACTACTACTACTACTACTACTACTGACGATGATGATAAAGACGATTACGATGATAATAATAATGATAATAATAATAATAATAATAATAATAATAATAATAATGATAATGACAACAATACTACTACTACTAATAATAATAATGAAATTTACGATGATGAAGTTCAAGATGATCATGATTGTAAAAATAGTGATAAAAACCCCCAGCAACAACAATAATAATAATAATAAAATAATAATGTGAAGAAGAAGAAGAAGAAGAAGAAGAAGAAGATGATGATTTGAAGAAGAGAAAGAAGAGAGCACTTGATCTTGATACTATAAAATGGCGGTAAACCGAAAGAAAACTACAAAAAACAAACAAACAAACAAACTATACTGTCAGACAGACAGACACACACACACACACACACACACACACACACGCACGTACGCACGTCACGACCACCACTACGCCACACCACACCACATCGCAGAGAGAGAGAGAGAGGAGAGGAGAGAGAGAGAGAGAGAGGAGAGAGAGAGAGAGAAGAGTTTATTGGGCAAATAGATGAAACGTCTTTATTTTAATTGTGTTTGCCTAAGGAAATTATTTGATCAACATTAGAAACCTCACACTGTGATTATAAATTCAAACCGAAGTAGAAACCTAATTAACTCCCTTGCGCTCGTGATGAAGTCTTGACAAAGTTATTCACACCATAATCGAAACCTGATTATCGCCCTTGCTTGTGATGAATTCGGGACGAAGTCGTCAGTATTGGCAAATTCATCGGAAGTGTTGACGAATGGCCCTTGTTGTTTTTCCCGTAGGAGAGGAGCACACATTCGAGCTAATTCCACGTCGAAACAGTTTGTGTACTTACGTTAGGTTAGGCTATGTTGTTTTTAGCCCAGTCGACCGCAAAGGGCAATATCAGGGCTGAAACCGCGTTGAAGTCAACTCACAAGTCATTCATTCACACAACCCTTTAAATTACATCTTCTAAAAACACATCCGAAATTTGTTTAAAATCTTTCCACTGTAAAATCTCAGATCAGATGAAAATTTTCAATATCGTTCAAAAATTCAAAGATCACATCAGGTGGAACATCTCTGAACAAAGATTTCATGGAGTCTGCTGTAAAATGTTTATATCTTACATCATGCAATTCCCAACACTCTAAAAGAATATGTTTCACTGTGAGTGGCACATGGCATGGAATGCGCCACGGAGCTTCTTCACTCTTTAAAAGTGCGCATGAGTTAAAAAGGGCATAACGCCGTTTTTTTTCTTTGCGACCACCAGAGGTAGATGAGAGGAACTCTTTTAGGTTTGGACGGATCCGGAAAAGTTTGTTATCCGTCTGTGTATTCCAGTCCTCCTGCCTGAGGTCTCTGACATAATCATTAACTTTCGGTTTTAAATCTGAGTAGGGTATAGATATGTTAGTTTCCTTGTTGTGACATTCTTGGCGAAACGATCAGCCAT
>CM031607.1:75195172-75200172 GCA_018398815.1 Conus ventricosus | reverse complement strand
GAAAGCAGGTGAGGAGATGGAGCAAAATAGAGACAGAAATAAAGCACGTGACGTGGGGAAAGAAAGTCGAAAGAGATAAAGAAGATGACAAGGAAAGGAAAATAGAGATAAGCAAAGGCAGTAAAAAAAAGAAGAAGAAGGAAACATGCAAAAAGCAGATGTAGAAGAGGACGAAGAAGCAGAAGGAAATGTAGTGGTGAGGAGAAGGAAGAAGCAGAAAAAAAAAACTGTGAAGCGAATGATAAGGAGGAAAAAAAAAAAAAGCAGAGGGAAAATAGTGTGATGATGAGAACGAAGAGTTAGAAAAACGTAAAGCAGATGTGGAGGAGGAGGAAGAATCAGAAGGGAATAAAACAGATGAGGAGGAAAGGTGAGAAAGAAGACAGAACTACAGCAGATAGTGTGGACAAACAAGACGTAAACTGAACTAACGCAGAAGAAAAGAAGGACAAAGAAATGAAAAGAAATCAAGTGAGCAAAGAAGAGAAAATGAAAGTTAAGAAAAAAACAAACTAGGCAAAGAAAAAAGACATAATTAACAAGATGCGAAGCATATAAACGTACTCCCAGTTTTCCAAACCGCTTATAAATCGGCCAAGTGCTTTGTGAGATAAGAAATAAAGGCAAAATAACGGTTTTAACGGTTATTTAACCGATGTACACTTTTGAAACTGGTATTTTAGTCCTCACTGGGCTAAAGCCTGTGTACACACCACATTTCATCCAAATCGGACAATATGTCAAGAATAACGGTTTTTAACGGTCAGATTTTGAAACACTGCATGGAAGTGCCATTTGTGTGTGATGACCTTTCTATATACAAAATTGCATTAAAATCCACCAATATATAAAAAAAAATAACGGCAAAATAACGGTTTAACGGTTATATAACCGATATACACTTTTGAAACCGGTAATTTAGTCCTCACTGGGCTAAAGCCTGTGTACACACCAAATTTCATCCAAATCGGACAATATGTCAAGAATAACGGTTTTTAACGGCCAGATTTTGAAACACTATATAGAAGTGCCATTTGTGTGTGATAACCTTTCCATATACAAAATTTCATTAAAACCCACCAATATATATAAAAAATAACGGCAAAATAACGGTTTAACGGTTATATAACCGATATGCACTTTTGAAACCGGTATTTTAGTCCTCACTGGACTAAAGCCTGTGTACATATCAAATTTAATCCAAATCGGACAATATGTCAAGAATAACGGATTTTAACGGTCAAATTTTAAAACACTATATAGAAGTGCCATTTGTGTGTGATAACCTTTCTATATACCAAATTTCATTAAAATCCACCTATATATAAGAAATAACGACAAAATAACGGTTTTTAACGGTTGTTTAATCCATTTTCAGCATTACATCACTTACATATGGACAGAGGATCCGATTTGTCACAAGATCATCCAAACCGCTTATAAATTGGCCAAGTACTTTTTGAGATATTCCATAAAGAAGAAAAACCGTTACAGGCCGTTACAACCGTTAGTAACGGCTATAACGGGGCAAACTAAAACATCAGGCATCATCCGTGACCCATAATGAACATACCTGCTAATTTTCATAAAGGTCGGCCAAGTACTTTCTGAGATATTCCATAAAGAAGAAAAACCGTTACAGGCCGTTACAGCCATTAATAACGGATATAACGGTAAACTAAAACATCGGGCATTATTCGTGACGCATAATGAACATACCTACAAATTTTCAGAAAGATCGGTCAAGTACTTTCTGAGATATTCCATAAAGAAGAAAAAGCGTAACAGGCCGTTACAGCCGTTAGTAACGGCTGTAACGGTAAACTAAAACGTCGGGCATCATCCTTGACCCATAATGAACATACCTACAAATTTTCAGAAAGATCGACCCAGTAGTTTTGTCTGGAGCGAGTGGAACACATTTTGACCACGGACACACTGACAGACAGACAGACAGACAGACAGACAGACAGACAACACACACACACACACACACACACACACACACACAGACACACACACACACACACACACACACACACACACACACACACACACACACACACACAGCATTTCTTTGTTCCCATTCTAAAGTACTCCCTGTTCTTTAAGAACTGGGAGTACAAAAAGCAGAAAGGAATGAAGTAGATGAGGAGGAAGAAGAACAAGTTGAACGAATAAAGAATTGGAGGAGAAGGAGGAAGGAAGAAGGAGGAGGAAGAGGAGGAGAAAAGGAACAACAGAAGGACTTAATTCATGCTGTTAATGATCTAGCGTACAATAACAGCCATCTCAGTACTAAAGAAGATGTGGCATAATGTGATAATGATCTGACGACGACGACGACGGCGGCAACGATGAAAACACACATTTTATACATAACAATGAAATGTAAACCCAGCCAAGAAAAATAGCTTTAAGACTCTCTGCCAATCGCCCTAATCTTGTGTTGGAGAGTGGGGAGGGACGAGGTATGAGCAGGAAGCGGGAGGAGGTTAAACACCTCCGCAACAGAGATGAGAACGGCCAAGAAGCATCGCTTTCACCCGGTTTAGTTCCAGTTCCACAATACCGCATCCTACCACTATACGTGGTCCTTTCAGAACTATTGCCGTGCAGAATGGACACTCTCGTCGTGAAAAATAACCCCACCACAGTCAGGGGCTGACCAGGCGCTAGTGAACGACGTGTGCGTTCAGAACTGAGGTCGGGTTCTTTGGGACTGCCATGTCCGGGTATGGTCCATGGCTAATGCTAAATATAATGCATTTTTTTTGGTCAAGTTACATTGTTCGACCTTACCCAGAAAATAAGAAGTCAGTTAAGTTAACACGTATGTGTAAATCTATTCCTACTCTTTTATAAAAAAAAAAAAATCAACGGAGCAGAATGGTGAGGGGAGGGGAGGGAATTCGGACACCTGGGCCCTCCTTCCTTTTTTCTCTTCTCAATCATGGGCCAGTCCCTAAAATACGGCAACACATGTATATAACTACCTATGAAATAGAAAACTGTTCATGACACAATAGCTGAAGAACTGATATCTCTGAGGCAAATGAACCAGGCCACATTGAGGAAGCCCTTCATTCCTTTCCACTCACCTGCTCAGTTGTACAGGAAAAACAAAATGGAGCAACAACAACAGCAACAACAACAGCAATGGCAAAAGACTCAAGCGATGTTAAGCAAAGTATGTACAAGCTTTTTACAATTCCGGCAAAAAGAAGAGATCGGTGTTTTGAGTACAGAACGGACACGCTCACGCCGAAATGTCTCGATTCCGTGATCGAGGAAGACTATTAATCAGATATCAAGTGAAACATACCACTAGTCAGTGTCTCTTGGTTCTGAAGTATAAAAAAAGAGATTGAAGCTTAGAGGAGGGATCGAGGGTCGAGGGTCGGGGGTGGGTGTGGGGGTAAGGGTGGGTTTGGGGATTGAGGGATGGGGATGGGGCGGCATAGAAGGGCCGAGCTGATCGGTGTGAAGGGCAGAATGGATTTGGAAGGTATAAAAGTGAAATATAGAATGATGACGCCAGAGAATCGGTCAGACTGACAATTCTAGGTATGTAGTCTGTCAAGGATGAAATAAAAGGCACAGTGAACGCAGGAATTCGCACAAAGGTAGGCGTTGAAAGAGGCAAGTACAGACTTTTCATCGTGCTACCATTTTAAACTGTACACTAGTGTAACAGAAATTGCACTATGACTCTCGTCTCTGTCTTTAAATCGATTCGTATTGTGCAATTGCGCTCTCAATTCTTTTTGCGAAATGCGAAACAGAATCTTAACATGATTTGAAGTGTAAACCATTTGTTCATCAGCTTTAAATCATGCGCAGAGTGATCTGGAAACTTATCGAAAGTGGTATGACGTATATGGACCGGTCCGCACGCAGTGACACCTCCTTCGTGAAACTGAAACTGAAACTGTTGTGTAAATTTTAGGAATCGAAACTAGGGAATAAAGTAGGGACGTGTATATATTATGCCAAGGAGGGAGTGGGAGTGGGGGGGGGGGGGGGGGGGGGGGGGGGGGAGACGGCAAAAGCCGTCAGATGGTCTTACGGTTCCGGGGTGTAGAAGGGGTCGGAGCTATGGCGGATGTACTGCGTGCAGTGGAACACCCTGAAGGCCAGGCCCGCCAGGAAGTCACGTGACGACAGGTAGCCTGCCACGGGACGCACCTGGAAGCCTGTGCGAGCTGAAGAACAATCCATCCATCAATCATTGCTTCAATCAGCCCGAATTCACCAAAGCTATCCATACCTCGACAACATTCATCAACCAATGAAACCATCAAGGAATTAGTATTCCAGTTAAATAATCGGTTTCTCTCACAAATGTGGGAAACAAACGCTCACGCACACAAATGCGCGCGAGCACACACACACACACACACACACACACACACACACACACACACACACACACACACACACACGCACACGTACGCTCGCACGCACGTTCATACCCTCGCACACACACACACACACACACACACACACACACACACACACACACACACACACACACACACATACACACACACACACACACACACACACACACACACACACACACACACGCGCGCGCGCGCGCGCGCGCGCGCGCGCACACGAACACCAGTTAAAGACTGAAACAAGCAAGCAAGCAAAATGAAAGCAAGAGATATGTGTGTATGTGCGCGTGCGTGCGCGCGCGCGTGTGTATGTATGTATGTATGTATGTATGTGTGTGTGTGTGTGTGTGTGTGTGTGTGTGTGTGTGTGTGTGTGTGTGTGTGTGTGTCTGTCTGTCTGTCTGTCTGTCTGTCTGTCTGTCTGTGTTTGTGTCTGTGTCTGTCTGTTTGTGTTTTTGTCTGTGTCTGTGTCTGTGTGTTTTCAAACAATTTACGACAAATGATAAACAATAGTAGCTTAAACAGCAATAAACATAAAGAAATTAGAAAGTAAGAGAACAAAAACCCGAATGATAATGAATCAATGAATGAATGGAT
>CM031607.1:75167672-75177672 GCA_018398815.1 Conus ventricosus | reverse complement strand
CAGGACACTAACTTCGCCAATAAGGCTGGCAAAACTGTTTACAATGAGAATAGTGGTTTAAAACAAACAAACAAACAAACAATTAAACCGGACAAGGAACGGGTGGGGTATATACTTCAACTGTCCGCTCTCATCAACGAGAAGGGAGGAACGACAACTCTCGCGGACAAAACTGACAAAACCTGTCACATGAGTGGATTCAAAATGCAGGGGGAAAAAATGACTAACACCCCGCACTTCGGACATTGCTTCACCCCCTCATATGCAGCGGGTAAGTCATCCACCTTCCTTTCTTTATCAGAATATATTCAGAATATTTTCTGAGAAGGGTTATATGGTAGGGATCGAGGTTGGGGGAAGGTTGCTGATCACATAAATAGTCAGCAACAAATATTTAAATATCAACGGATATCGGATCAGGTGGGATAGCGTCTAGGTCTCCTTTGACCCACCATTTGCCTTACAACAAAAAAAGAAAAGAAAAAAAAAGAAATAGAAGTGTCAGTCCTCAGATTCTTAGTTGCAACTAGTCACGGCGAAAATGCCAGAACTGAAATAAGGAGCTTTATTTACGAGGTGCACCACATCCCCAGGAAACATCTACCCACGTTTTCTTTTGACAGAGGAAGAATGGTCATTTCAGAGTTATTTTGAATCTGAAAAAGTTAAACAAATCCACTGGGAAATCCCATTTCAAAACTGGACAGCCAGATAACCTGTCAGTGTCTCCACGGGTAGGTTGCCTCATGACGATCTGTCTTGTTTGTTCTTTCTTGTCCTGTTTTAACCACGATTCTCACTCGTAAACATAACTTTGTTGTCTCTCCTTTCTTGTGTTGATGAGGTTTTGTCAAGGGAAAAAAGGTCGTAACTTGATCTGTCAAGGAAAGCGTAGAATGATAATGATAATGATAATAATGATAATAGTAATAACAATATCAATCATAAGCAAACACATAAGTAGATAGATAATAAATAAACAAAAGAATTTAATAATAATCAAAATAATAATAATAGTAATAACAATAACAATCATAAGCAAACACATAAGTAGATAGATAATAAATGAACAAATGAATTTTTTTTTAAAGTAAATAAACAAAAAGATAAACAAATAAATATAAACATAATACATAAATAAATAAACAATGCAAGTTTTCGGACAGGGTATTCTTGCACACCCAACTGACACATCTATCGCTCCCTTCAAAAAAGCCCTAAATGACTTGATCAAGTATACGTTGTGTTCTGTCACCACTCCCGTCTATTTTGAAACTGCTTCGACAAATGAACACTAAACTCGATGAGTGTGTGTGTGTGTGTGTGTGTGTGTGTGTGTGTGTGTGTGTGTGTGTGTGTGTGTGTGTGTGTGTGTGTGTTGTTGTTGTTTTGTTTTACGTCTTTCCACATTACGTGATATTAGACGGAAAAAAAAATCGGGGCCGGGGGGGGGGGGGGGGGGGGGGGGGAAGGTTAACACAACGAGTCAAAAAAAAAAACAAAAAAAAACTTATCTACAACTATAACACAACAATAGAAAATCCACTTCATCAAAGATAAAAAAAAAAAAAACAAAAAAACACACACACACAAACATATAACTCTTGTCACATCTCACTACTGACTGCTATCTATTATAAGTATTTGCCAATTGGACTTTCAGCTAAGTGTAAAAAGAAAAGATATGTTTCACTTGTTAACAGGAAAACATTTTGAATAGGCTGTACAGACATATTTGGAATGAATTTTTTCATTAAGTTACACGAAAGAATGTGATCATCTGATATGCTATGACCAATATACAATGTATATTTTTGACATACTTTGTTTTAAAACAATCCAGTTTCCATCTACAGATCAAGGAACTTATCTGTCGTCTACGATAAATGTTTTGATCGACATTACTTAACTTTTCATGAATATTTTTCATTTCATCGTGTAAACCAAAGCACCCAGTTTCTCTTTCTGTCAAATGAAAATTAGAAAATTGTACTTTTTCCGCCAAAGTATAGCACTCTTGCACTGACATAGAGAAGTTCAAAAAATGTGAATCTGAAGATCGTTTTGCTCCTCTCTTTGCTAGAACATCAACCTTTTCATTATGATATAACCCACAGTGGGAAGGCCCCCAAAGAAATGTTACTTCAGTGTCTCTAACTGAGAGGAAATGGACTAAGTTATTTATTTCAGTGATCATCTCAGGCCGAACTTTTAATCTAAAATTCTTCACTGCAGTAAGAACTGACTTAGAATCGACACATAAAACAACTTTAAATAAATTTTGCGGGTAATCAACAACAAACTTTAAGGCCATAGTTATAGCTGTTAACTCGGCAGTGAAAATAGATTTGTTTTTTCCCAGATAATATGACTTTTCTTTGTTAAGGCCTGGAATAATATATGCTGCACCTGCATGTTCATTGATTAATGATCCATCAGTGTATATCTTAAAATGGTTGGAATAGTGATCATGCAAATGCATTTTCATATTGGATAATAACAAATTAGAATTTTCAGCCTTTGTTAAATCTGTATGCTCAATATCAAAATGTGCTCGTACCAGTTTCCAGGGAGGGATAGGAGACACAATAGATCTTTTTGCAATAGATGTTAGTTTGATATCTGAGGATTCTAAAATCGAGGAAGTATATGTTCTTAGAGTCATTTGAGATATGTTTTTAGCCCTTTTGGGAAAATCAGTGTCCGATTTGATATTTATTTCAGGGCCTATATTGTTGTCCATAGTAGAACTTCGTATAACAAATTTGGTGCATGCAAGATTCCCTATATTCTTCCAGTGGTAATATCCCAGCAGCACTGTATGCTTTTGTACAGGAGGCATGGATGGTAGTCCATGGCTATCTTACATGCTTTGGAATCAATACTTTGAAGTTTTTTCAGTAAGTATTTGGGTGCACTGAAAAAACACCTCTTGTGCATACGTTAATTTTGATCTAACCAGTGCAGTAGAAAGGTGCAAAAGAGTAACTGTGTCCTGAGCCCAAGCATGTTTGCTTATAATCTTTAATAGATTTAAAGTTTTTCGAGCTTTTGTTAGAACATGCTCTATATGGAAATTCCATGACAACTTTGATGTTAATTTACTCCAAGGAATTTAACTATTTTTGTATATTTAATGGGTATGCCGTTGACTTGAAATAAAGGCATATTAACTGGATCAGATCCAGTATTAAATAACATCATGTGTGTTTTTTCAGTTGATATTTGCAAACCATTTTCAGTCATATAATCAGAAAAGGTATTTAGTTCTTTTTGATATAACTTTTTAATATAGTTTTGTGATCTGACAGATGTACTTTTTTTTAATGTCACTTTCATCCATATGCATATGTCATCTGCATATTGGGCTAGTTCTATATTTTTAGTAATCTTTGAGGGTAAAACGTACATTAGAATACTAAAAAGTAAAGGGGCAATAACAGACCCCTGAGGAATACCCATGTGTAATTTTCTTCTCGTAGAATAGGAGTTTCCTACCTTCGTTCTAATATATCTATTTTCTAAGAAGTTTTTAATAAAATCATAAATGTTTCCTGATGATCCAATCTCTTTAAGTTTATAAAGCAAACGAAAGTGCCATACTTGATCGTAAGCTTTAGTGATATCAAAAAAAGGTTGCTAGTAAACATTTTCTTCTGGAAAAAATGATGTTTAATTTGAGTGGTAAGTTTGACCAAGTGTTCAATAGCACTTCTACCCTTTCGAAAACCTGCCTGGTTTGTTGGGATAACTTTGTTCTTTTCACAAAAGTAGTTTATTCTATTTAAAACAATTGTTTCATAAAGTTTACAGACATGAGAAGTTAATGAAATAGGTCTGTAACTATCTATACTTTCTTTCAGTTTACCTTCCTTGTGAATCGGTACTATTACTGATTCTTTCCATATTTGTGGCAAATGACCTGAGCTCCAGCATTTTTCAAATATTCTAAGTAAAATGCTTATCCATTTGTCTGGAAAATGCTTAATCATTTCATTTGAAATGGCGTCAATCCCAACAGCTGTCTTTTTGTTTGGGAGAGAATCTATGGCGTCTTTAACCTCTTGTAATGTTACTGGGGCGTTGATGTCGCTCGTGTCATTATCAGATACATCATTAAAGACATGGGTACATTCTTTATCCTCTCTGAGTTTTCTTTGGTTTTCAGACAACCCATCTAACCTGATTACTTTAGCAAACTGGTCGACAAACGCTTCTGCTTTGTCTGTGGATGATGGTAACTTGTTATTATCAAGAATGATAGGATATTCTGGGAGTTTGATTCCATTTTTCATCGTTTTTATCTGTTTCCATACCATTCTACTATCTTTATGATCGAATGTGTTTCTTTTGCAAAAATTATCCCAATAATCCTTTTTGGCTTGTTCCATAACTCTATTACTATGTACATTTGAGTGTTTCATTTCCTTAAATGTTTCATCTACAATTTTCTTATCTTGACTTTTCTTGGTGTGCACGTATTCCTTGAATAACCGTTTTTTCTCATTAACTGCCTTATCGCAATCTTCAGTCCACCAAACATTACCGAGATGTTTACCCCCTTTAGAACACTGATTCCTCAATTTAGGAATACATGAACCAGACACTTTTAGAACAGAAGTACAAAACGTGTCATACATTGTATCAATATCATCGTCTGGGGACAAGCTTATGTCTAGATCTTTAAGTGTGTCGTAAAATTGAGACCATTTGGCATTTTTATAATCAAATCTTGGGATTGTATCATCAGGTTTTGCGTCTTCAAAATCAGGGGACTGATTAATTGTAATAATGATTGGTATGTGATCACTCCCAAGAGTTTCACTATAAGTTTCCCATGCACACGACAAAGCCATTTTAGGTGAAACCAAAGTTAAATCAATAGCAGTAGGTCTATGTGTAGATACATCAGGAACTCCGGTATAAGAACCATCATTGAGTAAACATAAAGTTGAGTCTACAACATTTTCCACAAACCTATTATACTAACCTGTACACTCTCTTTTTCCCAGAAAGGGGAATGGGCATTAAAATCCCCTCCTACTAACCATTTACATCATCATTCTTGATGTTTTTCATCCATTCAGTATTGGCTTCATCTGGACCTTAGGTAAATATACAGAAGCACAGTTTACTTTTAAGGAGTCCGAAAACCTGACAGTTACAGCACATGAAAAAATCCATGTAATCCACCAGGCACAGGTGATTGCTTGTCACAATACTGTAGTCCAGTGTGAATATAGATAGCACAATTTACTCTGTCACCATTTTCATCTGTATCTACTACTGGTGGATAATAGTACTGTTCCAATCTCGGTAGTTTGTTCTTACTGATTATTAACAGACTGGAATAAGAGAACGTGGCAGTCAGATGACACTAAAAACTGACGTAAGCAGTCAAAGTGTGTGTGTGTGGTGTGTGTGTGTGTGTGTGTGTGTGTGTGTGTGTGTGTGTGTGTGTGTGTGTGTGTGTGTGTGTGTGTGTTTCATCTAACATGTGTGTGTGTGTGTGTGTGTGTGTGTGTGTGTGTGTGTGTGTGTGTGTGTGTGTGTGTGTGTGTGTGTGTGTGTGTGTGTGAGGAGAGAGAGAGAGAGAGAGAGAGAGAGAGGAGAGAGAGAGAGAGAGAGAAGAGAGAGAGAGAGAGAGAGAGAGAGATTTGTCATGTTTTTTTTACAATGACTACGATGATGATGATGATGATTATGATGATGATTATGATGATAACGATACTGTCACGCTTTTACACGTTTGAATATATTTACTTCATTCCTTTTTGGGGTTGGTTTCTTCATCCCTTCTCTCTTTTTTTTCTCTCCTTTTCTTTCCTTCATCTCTTTGAGCTTCTAGATAATGGGCGCCAGAAGACGCAAATCAATGCAGATGGCATCAAAGCCCGCTGCAGGTACCTTAAAAAAAAGCATGCTATCAGCACGCCTGCCGAACCCACTAAGCCTGACTGGAATCAACTCATTATGCGAAGAGGTCTTTACGATTCTTGCATGCTATCTCCCTCCAGTTGGCTGCAGCATTCTGGGAAAGGTTTGACCCAGCACTACACAAACGATTGAAATGAGATTTGGTGTGACCCTACTGATGCATCACTCTAGCTATCTGTTGGCATTACCATCACTGAGCGTTTCCTTTGGTTATAATATGGTTGATTTTGCCCATTTTCCAGTTATATTGTTGTTGTCGTCGTCGTCGTCGTCGTCGTCGTCGTCGTCGTCGTCGTCGTCTTCGTCGTCGTCGTCGTCGTCGTCCTCCTCCTCCTCCTCATCATGGTCGTCGTCGTCGTCGTCGTCGTCGTCGTCGTTGTCATTGTCGTCATCGTCGTCTTCAAAGTCATTTTGTTTTCAATTCAGGGCTTACATCAGCACCAACATCATCACCATTGTCATCACCATCCTCATCATCATCTTATCATCATCATCATCATCATCATCATCATCATCATCATCATCATCATCATCATCATCATCATCATCATCATCATCGATGTCAGAAACACAATCACAGTCATTTATATCATAATTGTAAATCACTGTTACCCCATTATCCCTTTGCATGTTCACTGTCTATTTCCGCTTTCTCCCTATTTGAACTGTCACTTTCATCCTATCTTCCATGTGTCGGCTATCTCTTACATCCCCCCCCCCCTCCCCTCCTCATTTCCCCGCAGCTCCCACCTTCGCTCTCTCTCTCTCTCTCTCTCTCTCTCTCTCTCTCTCTCTCTCTCTCTCTCTCTCTCTCTCTCTCTCCCTCCTACTATCTGTCTGGCTGTCTATCAGTCTCTCTCTTTCTCCCCCCCACCCCTCTCTCTCAGTATAATCCCTAAAATCCACCTTCACCCCCACCCAACCCTCCCCATTCCACTTTTAAAAAATGATGTCATTGTCATAATTACAGAGAAATAGTCTCCCTGCATCTCTCTGCATACGTTTTCCACGCTGGTGGTTTCATTTTCATTGTTGTTGTTATCATCATCCTTTAGACAGACAGACAGATATATAGACATAACGTAGACATTTTGTGTTACAGTAGGGCCTCCTCTCTCTACTGATAAAGGGTGTTTTGGGCCAACAATTGAACGCGCCTTCTTTCGTTCATAATGAATTAATAAGCTGCTTTTTTCTTTTTTTACATAGATCTTCTATGTCGCTCACATGGAAGTCGGTCGTCGTCAAGTATTTAAAGAAGAAAGGAAGTATTGGTTATATTGACAAAAATACGGATCTCGTTCATGTATCATTTAGATTAATATGGCATACAGCTTCTATCCATGAACATCTTGTGTTAATATGACACATTGTTCCTTCTAGAATCTTTTAAAGTACACATTGTTCCTTCTAGAACCTTTTAAAGTATCAAATTCCGATTGTTTGACAATACTGACGTACAAATTGAGAGTGGAATACAAAATTTTCTTGCAACATTATTTACAAATCGGGGCCTGCCAATCATCGCGACCTTTAGCTTCGATTTCCATCTTTGCGAACGAATGATCGGTAAAAATGTGTGGCTAGTATTCAGCTGAATTTCATGAGACGTGACTGAATGTAGCGCCAGCAGGCAGCTCCTCAATCGGCTCTACCCAGGTAGGCAGCCCGTTGTACAACGAGAGTGTTGCATTGTAAGACACTGAGAGGTTGATCTCTAACTAAAGATATTTGCTATTTAGATACTTACAATAATTAAAATGAATACGAAAATGATATTCTTGGGTTTGTTTTTCTTTTTAATTATCTTTCTAGGCTTGTCTTTGGCAATGGTCTTTTTTCTAGCGCTCCAAAAATACTTGCTTCGAAAGTCCCTAAAAGTGACGAATAATGCTGCACGATTGATTTCCTACCCTTCAAACAGGAATATGCCACAGCTATCCTGAAATCTCTGGTCTGACTTCAGTACTCAATGTGCTCCTCATCAATGACTGGCGCTTGTTCTAAATATTCGTCTGACCCGACAAGCCCTAGAAAAGATTCATATAAAATTATGATAATTGGCGACTTGCAACTTCTCTTTTAGTGCACTTACCCACCCAACCCTCCCCCCACCCCTACCCTCCCATCCCGCTTTTATTTGTTAATTTGTTGGTTCCTGATTTGTTTGCTTGTTTGTTTTAGTTCTCCTCAACCCTGGCTTTTGTTTTTGTTTCCTGAAAATCAACCCCCCCCCCCCCCTCAGTCTCATATGTACGTTTAAATATAGTATTCACTAATCATTGATACTTTTAGCATAGTTCAGTTCGTCACACATGAAAACGTCTTTACGTGATGACTTACGTCTTGCACTGAGCGATGTATGTACTTTCACTGAGTGTGTCGTGCTGTTGTTGATGCATGATATGCTTGACGTCAAAATAGAGCCTTCATTGCGAAGAGGGGAGGAGGGGGGTGGGGGTGGGGGTGGGGAGTGGGGGGTGTTGGCGGGGCGCTTCGTCTGACGTACTGCATCTCTGGTTTCCAACTCGTAATCTCAGATCATGTGATGACCGTTGCGTCTTCCATGTTCCGTCTGTCTGAATAAAACCCATAGACCAATGTTTCCTTCAACAGTCTGGAACGCACTTTCATTCACCGTTAGACGTTTTGTTTCAGCTGTTTCTTTTCTGTCTCTGAAGACCCATTTCTTGAGACAGTACTGAACTCTCCGTCTAGTTTGTTAATTCCTAATCACCTTGCGTGAGTGCACGTCTGTCTGTGTGCGTTCTTGAGACTGAAACATTCAGGAACACGCCAAAATAATTCCAGTTGGTATCAGAAACTGTTTCTAGAGTTTCTCCATGTATTCTCTTGTTTCGGGCCCGTGATGATTCTTGAAAGGTTGGTTTCATGAATTTATAAGGAATCGGGTTTTGTTGTTCCGAGATAACGATAACGATAACAATAACAATAACAATATTTTCATTAAAAAAAATTCAAAGCCCCATTTGAAGGGGAAACGTGCGAAGCAAAATGAGAACTTTTCACGCACTTTGGTGTAAAAATCAATATAAGCATATGCCTGGTGTTTATATGAATTACAATAGCATCATGCTGCTATATGATGATATTGTTGTTGTTGAGAGAGGAGAGAGAGAGAGAGAGAGAGAGAGAGAGAGAGAGAGAGAGAGAGAGAGAGAGAGAGAGAGAGAGAGAGAGAGAGCATAGATGTTGTTGGAGTTGAAAACTGGTTTCATTCGGGGGCTATTACACGATCGCACGAGGATTAAATTGACGAATCTTCTATTGACCGTGAAGACTTTAGACCTCTGGCCAGAGTCGACCTTTTCTTTGTCTTACTGTGAATTAAGGAGCGATTGGATTCTGCTCTTGTTGATTACGTCATCCAGCGCTCTACATTCCTCAAGTCTTCACCAAGAAGAGAGGTTTGATTCTTATCGTTCTCTGAGATGGGACTCTAACCGACCCACTCCCAGCCTGTGATTTCCGACCTAACCCACTGTGGCTGGTCTGAAGATTATTTCTGTTCCATACCTATCGGGGCATCATCAGAGCACTGACGTTACAAGGACGCACTGACATGTCCCGAGACCGAGAGCAGACATGCGGAAGGAGCAGCCTGGGCTATGTATGGCCCGTCATGAAGATTCCCGGTCCCAGTGTCATTGGGGAGGCATTAGTCTGTCATCCACCGAAGATCCTGCAGATGCCAGCGATTGAACATGATGTAAACGGTGCCGATGGAAATGTTGCCAGCCCCCACCATCATAATCACCTCGGCAGATTTCTTCAGTTTAATTCCTCTGCTATTCCACTATTAAAAAAAATAGCCTCTAGGTACCCGAAAAAATTAGTTGGAGAAAAGATTTACCGACTGAACCAGTGTCTTGTGTTTAGTATGAAAGACAAGGACGCATTTGTTTCTTCACTTTCGTTTTTTTCCCAACGGATCACTTTTCGGCTTGATGAAAGCAAACGATGACACAACTGTTGCTTGACAGAATAACATTTTACACAGCACAGAATGTGAAAAGAAATGCGTCAATAAATCAACGAAAAC
>CM031607.1:75152672-75162672 GCA_018398815.1 Conus ventricosus | reverse complement strand
CCCGAGTACGACGGCGGACGTTGCGGGAGCGGCGAGGGTCCCATGCCAGGAGTGTGACGCATGGTCACTTTGCACACTTCTACGCAGTTGCCCATTGTATCGAAGTCCCCCTCCTGGTCCTGTAAAGGGCGCGAGAGAGAGAGAGAGAGAGAGAGAGAGAGAGAGAGAGAGAGAGAGAGAGAAAGAGAATGAGAATAGTTGTGATAACTACTGTCATGTAGCAGCAGCAGCACAAACAACAGCAGCACCAGCACCAGCACCAGCTCTAGTAGTAGTAGTAGTAGTAGTAGTAGTAGTAGTAGTAGTAGTAGTAGTAGTAGTATGTAGTCGTAGTTGTCGTAGTAGTAGTAGTCGTAGTAGTAGTAGTAGTAGTAGTAGTAGTAGTAGTAGTAGTAGTAGTAGTCGTAGTAGTAGTAGTCGTAGTAGTAGTAGTAGTAGTAGTAGTAGTCGTAGTAGTAGTCGTAGTAGTAGTCGTAGTAGTAGTAGTAGTAGTAGTGGTAGTAGTAGTCAGGTAGTTTCCATTATTAGCATATTTGAGAGAGAGAGAGAGAGGGGGGAAGGGGGAGAGTGTGTGTGTGGGTGTATGTAATGAATAACTGAAAATGATTAAGTCCTCTGTCTCATCTATGTTGTTTCCTTTGTATAAGCAACACATTATCCGAGTGAGTGTGCTAGTACACCACACATTAGAACATTAACAAACCCAGACACTGTCTGTCTGTCTGTCTGTCTCTGTCTCTCTGTCTGTCTGTCTGTCTGTCTGTCTGTCTCTCTCTCTCTCTCTCTCTCTCTCTCTCTCTCCTCTCTCTCTCTCTCTCTTTGGGAAAATCGGAAAAAAAAGAAAAAAAAGAAAAAAAAAAAAGAAAGAAAATAATTAAGTATTAAGTCCTTTGTTTCATTTATATTGTTCTCTTTGTATATGCAGCACATGATCAGTGTGAGAGTGCCAGTACACCACACATTAGAACATTAACAAACCCATACATTTTGTATCAAACACCAAAACACTAAGATCAGCAAGACTATGTCCATTTGTAAGAGAACATACAGACTACGCATAGTGTGAAAGGGACTGCTTGGAGAGGGGGAAAAAAAAGAAGAAAAAAAAAGAAAGAAAACTAGTAGTGGAAATTACTTTTTTTTTTTTGCTTTTTTTTTGGCAGATGAAGAGGACAGTGTGAAGCACCAAAAATGAAGAGGTGGATTTCGGCCTTAGGGGAAAAAAAATCACCGCCTTAGGTGCTCCATTGTTGTTGTTGTTGTTGTCGTACCCTGGCTAAAAGACTCCAGGGATCATCCAAACAGCCGAAGTACTTGAACACTATGGTACAAATGCATTAGCTGGGGATGAGAACATTACGTGTGTGACCGTTTTTGATTACCCCGCCACATCCGATAACTGATGCCACTTTAAAAAAAAAAAGTAGTAGTAGTAGTAGTAGTAGTAGTAGTAGTAGTAGTAGTAGTAGTAGTAGTAGTAGTAGTATAATAATAATAATAATAATAATAATAATAATAATAATAATAATAATAATAATATAATGTATAATACTTATATAGCGCATTTCTTGTTGTACAACTCAATGCGCTTAACTACTGTCATGTAGCAGCAGCAGCACAAACAACAGCAGCACCAGCACCAGCACCAGCTCTAGTAGTAGTAGTAGTAGTAGTAGTAGTAGTAGTAGTAGTAGTAGTAGTAGTAGTAGTAGTAGTAGTCGTAGTAGTAGTAGTAGTAGTAGTAGTAGTAGTAGTAGTAGTGTCGTTGTTGTCGGTGTCAGTGGTGATTAGTATTATCAGCAGCGGAGGTGGCGACAGCTGTTGATGCCGAAGAATTAGTGGCTTCAGGATGATGCATGTTGTTGTGTTATCAAGATGGATGTTGTCCTGAATACGATGCTTGCATTAACAAGTCAACAGTCTGCCGATGATCAAAATTTGTCAAGTGGCCATTTGTCTGTTAGTAAGTTAGATTACTGGCTGGTTGGCTGCGAATTCGTCACTGAACTAATTAACCCCACCACCTCCACCCCCACCCCCCAAACACACACCACCTGATCTTCTTTGCCCTCCCAGTTGCACTAACTCCACGGCATTCGTTGCAGCTCTAACACCCACTACGCCCGAGGTTCACTCTATCGCTTTTCTATCGCCAGAACGTATGCAATGTGCTCTTTCATGGCTTTTATTCGTTGGAATTGATACAGAAGAGAACGCTTGAGCGTTAAATATTAAGGTCTTGTAAGCCCAGTGTCCGTGCGGGTAGTCAACAGTTAGAGGGGCATCATTTCAAGGGCATGGCATTGAAGAGGGCGGAGCAACACCCTCTGTTTCCAACACCTTAACCTTCCCTGAACTGAGTCAGGTTCCAACGCCCTGCTGGAGGGAAAGTCCTAGAACGAGAAGTAGTAAATCACATGGCAGTTATAAGGGAGACAGGAGTTTTGGCTATAGAAAATATAAAGATAATGGAGGCTTAAAGAGAATAAACAAAACTACAAATGATGAACGTGGGGAGGGTATACTGCAATTCTTTTACTGTAGGCATGGGAGTCAGAATGTGAGAAAACGGAGTTGAGTCATTTGTTAAAGTTAATTTGTTAAAGTCCGAAATGGTATATTTGAAAGAGATTAAAATGGTAAGAGAAATTGCTTGTAAAGAAAATATTCGTTGCCTGTAAAGAAAATATTCGATTGACCTTTTGAATCTTAATAACAAACATGATGGTAATCCGATCATTACTGCCATGAAATTTGTTTCGCTGTAAGTGTTCCAAACACATGTTTTTCCCTCAAGCTGTTATAGAACTAGGAATCTATCAAGGATTTATAGTAGCACTCGTATTTTTCATTTGCTAATACACGATTTTCTAAACTCAAATTAAACTAGATTTATGTATTGCAATATATAGATTATAGCACAGCCAGCATACCCCTTCCTACGTGAGAACTAAAAGCAAATTTTGGTCTGTAACAGCTTAACAAGTGCTAGTCAGTTGCCCTCTAGTTTCAAATCACACATTTTTAGTAGTATCCCATAGAATTTGCCACTCGTGGTTCTGTTATGTAATTCGTTGTTTGAAAGTGCACACGTAGACGAAAGCCATCAGTTCTTACAGCCAGGTTAATGACCTCAGATATGGCACTGCATTATATTGTAAGTCTACCGACGACAATTTTTACATTCTCTTTTGTGTCGACTCTAAATCGGTAATGTGAACCATCAGCAGCGAATGGAACAAAGAGTACAAAATATTATCTTTGAGGCAAACTTACTTGTCTAGGGTCTTATATTTAATGGATCAAGTGTTAATTCACTGTTCTGTTCCAATACAATGTATAACATTCGTGAAGAAATGGCAGATAAACGCGACAAATTAAGTATTAGAGATTCCATTGATTCAACAGTATCACCAGTACCACCAAATGAAATGCGCCTTATTCTTGAAAGAACATGTATTAAAATTTTATAACAATGATTCCCGGCCTGATAATTTTCACTCGTGTATATCAGGTCCGTGACATTTTTGTAAGTTTATTCCATGAAATGAGAATCAATGCATAAAAAACTCAATTTTCTGAGCATATGGGGTTTATTTGTGTCGGACATGTATCCAGTCAGTATATTTTATAATGCCAAGTGCTGAATTCACGTCCTAGAATTACTATGACAATCGTTCATGTCTTCGAAAGAAACTACCCGACAATCTTTTGCAGAACGAAGTAATCTTTTGCAGAACAAAATTTAGTTCTGTGTGATATTAGGCTATTGCGCAGTCCGGTTGATTATATTATGTAATTTCGTTTTGACACTTCAACGTTTCAATAATTCTTTCATGATAATGGTACTCTGTAATGTTTGATGCCATTGTTTGGTTGTTGTTGGTGTTGTTGTTTATGATGATGTTGTTGTCGTTGTTGCTGCTGCTGCTTTCGGATAATATCCCACTTGAGTAAAAACACGTTATATAAGGTATTCCTTCTAGGTTTGTTTCCACCTGCGTCTGTTGATCTGTCCGTCTGTTGGGAAGACTATGCACAGTGGAGAAAAGGAAGAAGAAGGAAGAGGAGAAGAAGAAGAAGCAGAAGAAGAAGAAGAAGAAGAAGAAGAAGAAGAAGAAGAAGAAGATGAAGAAGAGGAGAAGAAAGAACAAGAAGGAGAAGAAGAAAAGAAGAAGAGAAGGAGGAGTAGGAAGAACAAGAACAAGAACAAGAAGAAGAAGGAGGAGGAGGAGGAGGAGGAGGAGGAGGAGGAGGAGAAACAACAATGTTTGGAAAACTTGGTGGAAAGATTGAATGTCGACCAAAGACCAACTCATTACATTCTGGCACGGATCCGTTTTGCGCGTGCAGATGAAGCGACAGATGCTATATCAGTTCAGCTAGATCAGTACATCTTCAGCTCAGTAGTCTACGTATTCAAAAAACAGTTTTATGCTGCTTTCTCATTGACTATAAAAAAGTCTTCCAATTTAAGATAAAAGAGAGCATTGAAATTGTGGTAGAATTTTCTTTCCGATTATAACATGCCAGTGGATCATGCAGATGTATGTCTGGTTATTATTTAGGACGCAAACCATTACGCCAAAGGTTCGTATTATATTTTGCGCATGTCGATTACAAATATTTCCTTTAAGATACCAGATTATTGTCTATCATCTCAAATTTAACTGCAATTTTAGTTCTTTTTAGAAGCATATCAAGGGATGTTTAGATCTAAATTTGTAAATCTGGTTTATTAGAATGCTAAGGGAACAATGAAATAACAACTTAAAAAAGGCAAAACTCAAAACTATGTGTTGGAGGAAAATTGGTCACTTTAGGTAGTGTCAAACATGTAAAAATAAAGCATACGTGAGGAATACAAAAACAAACCATCCACAATCATTCCCCTGCCCAATAAAATGTAACCGATTTAGACTGTTTGTGAAACATAACGTATTTCTTTAAAATGCAAATCAAGAGAGAGGAGAGAGAGAGAGAGAGATGAGAGAGAGAGAGAGAGGAGAGAGAGAGGAGAGAGAGAGAGAGAGAGAGAGAGAGAGAGAGAGAGAGCAAACACGAATACTGAAGACGCTTTCATAAAATTGAATAATGCAGCTTAGGCCCACTTCATAATAGATTATAACCTACCCACAGCAAGAGTGAAAATATACATAGTGGAAGAAAGTTACTGAGCGACAGCATACTGTTTTTCTTTTGTTCATAGATATACATAATCAGATTGGACAGGGTGCCTTCTTTTTCGACGACAACAGTAATATTATCTGGAAATGACATAGTTCAGAACAATACTTAGACTGGAAAAGTTTGGTTCTGAGATCATGTGATATAGGACAGCACCCACACCCACACCCACACCCACACTCACACACACACACACACACACACACACACACACACACACACACACCGTTTTCCCTAGTTAAACCACACAAACGGCATATTAATTCACCTTCGGCGTAGTTGTAATATCTGAAAATCTGATGACAAACAATAACAGAAACACCAAACCTAAACTTAGCGTATGTACTCATAACCTTTCGATTTATAATCGGAAATGAAATGAGGTAGGGAACAGTAAACGATAAATAGTAAACAAGTGGGGTATGTTTTGCTCCCATAAGGAAACCTAACACAGAGTAACTTTTATTCAAGACTGGCACAGCCTTTTTAACTTGAATAAAGTCAGACAAATACATGGACGAACAATCTAATAGTGGGGGAAAAACAGCTAGAGAAGAGTTTTCATATCTATAACATTTTTTTTTTTTTTAAATTTCATTTTCCCAGTTTCTCCATCTTCAAACTCCCCTCCCCTCAAGTCCAAATCTTTGCCAGACAGTTCAGTTGTTGGCCTGCGCTTGTTTTTCCCCCACTATTAGATTGTTCGTCCATGTATTTGTCTGACTTTATTCAAGTTAAAAAGGCTGTGCCAGTCTTGAATAAAAGTTACTCTGTGTTAGGTTTCCTTATGGGAGCAAAACATACCCCACTTGTTTACTATTTATCGTTTACTGTTCCCTACCTCATTTCATTTCCGATTTTGCTTTGATTAAATGGAGGTTATTTGTATTTGTCTCTGTCCGTCTGTGTGTTTATCTTTTGATCTCCCTTGCATCTTTGGGTGGATCCTCAGGCGTAGGCTCAAAGACTGTCCCCTACATTTTATATTGTTTGCATAATGTCTTTAGTTTTACAGTAACTTTTTTTCCTCCCCACACTTTCGTTTGGTTGCATTTACTACTCTTCGCTGGCTGCTCTGGGGGTGCTATTGGATTCTTTTTTGCACCCATGGTGGTGAGAACACCGCAGTATTATGGACTGTGGTGTGTCTCTATTTGACGCCGGGAGCGCAGACACAACCAGCCGTGTCTCCCTGATGAGTCCCGATCCAGCGGGCGAAAGGCCTCGGAGCAGGCAATACAAATATATCTGCCTTCAAAAGGGATTGCGATGGTTCCCTTATGCAGCTAGAGAAGAGTTTTCATATCTATAACATTTTTTTTTTTTAAAATTTCATTTTCCAGTTTCTCCATCTTCAAACTCCCCTCCCCTCAAGTCCAAATCTTTGCCAGACAGTTCAGTTGTTGGCCTGCGCTTGCTTTTCCCCCACTATTAGATTGTTCGTCCATGTATTTGTCTGACTTTATTCAAGTTAAAAAGGCTGTGCCAGTCTTGAATAAAAGTTACTCTGTGTTAGGTTTCCTTATGGGAGCAAAACATACCCCACTTGTTTACTATTTATCGTTTACTGTTCCCTACCTCATTTCATTTCCGATTTTGCTTTGATTAAATGGAGGTTATTTGTATTTGTCTCTGTCCGTCTGTGTGTTTATCTTTTGATCTCCTTGCATCTTTGGGTGGATCCTCAGGCGTAGGCTCAAAGACTGTCCCCTACATTTTATATTGTTTGCATAATGTCTTTAGTTTTACAGTAACTTTTTTTCTCCCCACACTTTCGTTTGGTTGCATTTACTACTCTTCGCTGGCTGCTCTGGGGGTGCTATTGGATTCTTTTTTGCACCCATGGTGGTGAGAACACCGCAGTATTATGGACTGTGGTGTGTCTCTATTTGACGCCGGGAGCGCAGACACAACCAGCCGTGTCTCCCTGATGAGTCCCGATCCAGCGGGCGAAAGGCCTCGGAGCAGGCAATACAAATATATCTGCCTTCAAAAGGGATTGCGATGGTTCCCTTATGCAGCTAGAGAAGAGTTTTCATATCTATAACATTTTTTTTTTTAAATTTCATTTTCCCAGTTTCTCCATCTTCAAACTCCCCTCCCCTCAAGTCCAAATCTTTGCCAGACAGTTCAGTTGTTGGCCTGCGCTTGTTTTTCCCCCACTATTAGATTGTTCGTCCATGTATTTGTCTGACTTTATTCAAGTTAAAAAGGCTGTGCCAGTCTTGAATAAAAGTTACTCTGTGTTAGGTTTCCTTATGGGAGCAAAACATACCCCACTTGTTTACTATCTTTCGATTTATATTTACATTAATGTATGGTTCTACCTCATGAACTATCTAAGTCTCTAGCGTTAAAACTGTCACTATGACATATATGATCATGCCAATTTGCTATACAATCGACATTCCTGTCTTTCAAACACTAAATCGAATTGAAACTCTCACCCAGCTGAAGAGTTTATAAATGTTGAATGTAAAACAAAGCAGTGAATAAGTTCAATAGAATCGGTAAGGATCAAGCTGGACAGTAAACAGCAGGATTAGCCAGAATAACTGACCAGGAATGTAAAATATCTAAATGTAGAACGCGTAGATTATTCAGAAAAATTATGGAAACGTTGGATAAAAAAAATAGAGACGAGTTTTGTATTGCAAGGTTTGAATAATGGAATTAAATAAAATTCAAATGAAAGAACAAGATAATAGCCTTTAAAGTGAACTAATGAGTTCCATTCAGATCCAGAAGTGTTTCTGGCGAGCATCTTCATTAAATACCTAAAAAAAAACCCACAACTTTCCAATAATAGTCAAATGTATGAATGGTACTAACATTTTAGACATCTGCGACAAAAAGAGGAAGATGTGGATGACATTATAGGGAAACACTAACAGACGAGGATGGAGATGAAATGTTAACGGTTGACAGACCAGTATCCAAGGAGGAGATATTGCTTGCCGTAAGGAAATTGAAAAAGGGTTAGAATTGTGGATCCGATTGTATGATTGGTGAGTTTTTCAAGAATTCTATTTTTTTTTAAGCAAAATAAAAAAAAAGAAAAAGCTTGACCATTTCAGTAGAGTTGTTCAGTTTTCTGTTTGACTCTGGAGTATATCTTGATAGCTGGAAAGAATCTATAGTTCTGTCTTTACTAAAAAAAAAAAGAGATGTCTTTGTAGTGAGCGATTAAAGAGGAATTTCCCTAAGTAATATTTGCAGTAAATTGTATAGTTCTGTTATCAACAGCAGATTGGGTGACTGGTACGCTATAATAATATAACTAGAGAACATCAATCTGGGTTTTAAAAAAGGTTATTCAACAATTAACCATATACAAATTATTCACTCTACTAGCTGCTGCACAAAGACAGTTTGTAAATAATCAGAAGTTGTATGTTGCCTTTGTTAATTTCGAAAAGGCTTTTGATGCCATCTTTCGTAAACTGGCTTATTTTGATGGAAAATTGAACTGAAAAAAAAAGTAGTTTCAACATGAGGTGACTGACGGCGGAAACTGACACAAACTTAATAGAAAAATTACTGTACTGCCGAACAAGAGAGACAAATTACAAGACAAAACACGACGCGTTTTGACCTCTTTGGACTTCTTCAAGCAAGGCAATGGGTATGAACACGGCAAACGAACGACCACTTTTGCGTTCATTTTAAGGAGATTAACGATTGTTCATTCTTCATTCTCATTGTCTTCAATGTTGTTTGGCTTGCCAGAAGAAGACCAAAGAGGTCGAAACGCGTCGTGCTTTGTTTTGTAATTCATTTGTCTCTTTTGTTCGGCGGCACAGTAATTCTTTCTTTTAGATTTGATTGAAAGGTAAGTCACATAGTTGCGTAGAAATATGTGCAGTGAAATATAGGCAAGAATACGATTAGGGGAAAATCTTACCTTTGTGTTCTCGTGGCGTTAAACAGGGTGGTGTTTGAAGCTGCGTATTGGTTTTTCTTCATAAATGAGTTAGCTCTGGAAATGATTGAAAATGGTAGGCATGGAGTGACTTTTCATCCTGTAGAATTTTTTTCTGTTTGCTGAGGATATTATGTTATTATCTACAACAGTAGTTTGTCTCCAATGACAAAGTGATCGTCCGTACTCTGCAGCAAAAGGACTTGAATCAAAGTTAATATGAATGAGACTAATGTTAATGTGCTTTGAAAGGATAAAGGTAGGTACTTAGCATGAATTGAGAGACAGATGTATGGAAGTGAAAGAGGCGTTTAGTTAATGTGTATAACTATCTAGGAATGTACTTTACAACTGAGCACAGTTTTAAATTTTGCTTGTCAAAATATTGTGAATAGAGCAAAGAGATCAACTGTAGTTATTCTTCACGTTTTGTACAAATTGGACTAAAATTCCTAAAATAGTTCTAGAAGCTCTTTGACTCAAACTTTCTGCCAGTTCTACTGTATGCAGTTAAAATGTGGGCTTTCGAAAAAAAGAAGAAATATTGAGAAAGTTCACTTATATGCTTTGAAGCGTTTCTTAAATGTCGAAATAGGAACTTCAAATATGATTCGTAGAAAACTTGGAAAATACATCAAACATAGGATGAAGCCACCTAGAATGGATGAAGATATGTTACCTTTTAAAGCGTGCGAATTGTTGATGGTTTTAGACGATAGTGGCAAGACGACATAGCCTTCCAGCGTACAGCTATGCTAAAATCTTATGAATTTGGATTTTGTGGAGATAATCAGGGTGTTCAAATATATTTGAAGAGAGAGAGAGAGAGAGAGAGAGAGAGAGAGAGAGAGAGAGAGAGAGAGAGAGAGAGAGAGAGAGACAGAGACAGAG
>CM031607.1:75145172-75147672 GCA_018398815.1 Conus ventricosus | reverse complement strand
GTGTGTGTGTGTGTGTGTGTGTGTGTGTGTGTGTGTGTGTGTGTGTGTGTGTGGTGTGTGGTGTGTGTGTATGTGTGTGTGTCCGTCCGTCCGTCCGTCCGTGGTCAAAATGTGTTCCACTCACTCCAGACAAAATTACTGGGCCGATCTTTCTGAAAATGTGTAGGTTTGTACATTATGGGTCACGGATGATGCCCGATGTGTTATTTTACCGTTATGGCCGTTACTAACGGCCATAATGGCCCATAACGGTTTTTCTTCTTTATGGAATATCTCAGAAAGTACTTGGCCGATCTTTCCGAAATTTGTAGGTATGCTCCTTATGGGTCACGGATGATGCCCAATGTTTATTTTACCGTTATAGCCATTACTAACGTCCATAACGGCCCATAACGGTTTTCCTTCTTTATGCAATATCTCAGAAAGTACTTGGCCGATCTTTCTGAAAATTTGTAGGTATGTTCATTATTAACGGCTATAACGGCCTCAAACGGTTTTTGCCTCTTTATGGAATATCTCATGCGTATTCAAGATAAACTGGGGGTACGTTTATATGCTTTGCATCTTGTTTTGTTTTGTTCTGTTTTACGGATATTCTTAGAACAGGCTACAAGTAACTGTAAAAAATGTAAGTAACCAAAGCTAGTGAAAACAAACAAACAAATTTTAAATGCTTGGTTATTCAATTCGGAGCGATAGAAACGTAAAAATAATATGACCTGTTCACTAGCGTGCGCGCGCGCGCACCACACACGCACGCACACACACACACACACACACACACACACACACACACACACACACACACACACACACACCACACACACACACACACACACACTTGAATTTAATCGTTTTAGCTCCTTTAAAGGTATAGAGGATAACAAATGAAGTTATATAGCTACATGAAAAGATGCGATCGCGCGCGCGCGCGCGCGCGCGTGTGTGTGTGTGTGTGTGTGTGTGTGTGTGTGTGTGTGTGTGTGTGTGTGTGTGTGTGTGTGTGTGTGTGTGTGTGTGTGTGTGTGTGTGTGTGTGTGTGTGTGCGTGATAAACATAGGCTTTCTTGATAAGAAAACACACACATTAAATTTTCTTTGTGTACGTTAAGTGCTTTAAACGCAAATTCAAATGCTGATATTCTTGAAATAGGAAGAAGTTGAACACATTTTTTTTTAATAGACAATTTACCCATTTTTCAGAAAGTTTCCAATTGTCAACCGTGCGTTACTATTTCCTGACCTCATTTTACGAAAGCAAAAAACAGGCCATTTCTAGCGCATTAATAAGGAGGTAAGTACTGTCTTTGTAACATACTATAGTACACAATCACGTTCATAGTATAGTCTTCACATAACTGTTTATGTCTGTCTTTCGATACAACATTTGCTTTCCGTCTCAATGACCAGTTTGTGAGTATAATATGTTTGGTAGAGAATTAGTTTGATAGATAGATAGATAGATAGATAGATAGATAGATAGATAGATAAATAGATAGATAGATAGATAGATAGATAGATGGATGGATGGATGGATGGATGGATGGATGGTTGTCAAAGATGTCATCGACAAGACTGTTATCAAAACATGTGTACTGGATCCTCTTCCATCTACTTTATTATCTGCATGCATGGATGTTTTGTTGCCATATATCACTAGTGTGGTAAATGAATCTCTCACTTCTGGTTGTTTCCCACCTGCACTGAAAGCTGCTGTTGTCCGACCTCTTTTGAAGAAACCCTCTCTTGACCCTGAAAACCTAAAAATTATCGACCTGTCTCCAACTTATCTTTTCTTTCAAAGATAATTGAAAAGATAGCACTTCTCCAACTCCAAAACCACCTTGACCAAAACAACTTGCTCTATTCGTTGCAGTCCGCCTATCGCACTGGACACAGTACAGAAACTGCTCTGCTGAAAATAATAAACGATCTTCTCCTGCTCTGGATAATGGTCAGGTTTCACTGCTTTCTCTTCTTGACTTGTCCGCTGCCTTGATACCATTGATCACTCCACCCTCCTCACTAGACTTCAACATACTTTTGGCATCTCTTCTCAAGCTTTGGCATGGTTTTATTCTTACCTTTCTGGTCGAACCCAAACTGTCTCTGTCAATGGTTTTTCTTCAAGCTCTGCTGACTTGAATTATGGTGTTCCCCAAGGCTCTGTCCTTGGTCCCATTCTGTTTGTTCTATATACCCAACCCATCTCTGACATTGTAGCCCATCATGACATTTCACACCACTGCTTCTCTGATGACAATCAAATGTACATTTCTGGTGACATCTCTCTCCTCTCCTCCATCATTGATCGCTCACAGCTCTGCATCTCTGACATAAAGGCATGGATGACTTGCAACAAACTTCAGTTAAACAATGACAAAACTGAACTGATCTTCATTCTCCCAAAACGGCTCATGTCTACAATCTCTGTTCCTTCTTCTGTCCAACTTGGTACCTCTCTCATTCAGACCTCTACCACTGTGCGAAATCTAGGCGTT
>CM031607.1:75122672-75125172 GCA_018398815.1 Conus ventricosus | reverse complement strand
GACACAAAGAACTAAATCACTGAAAAACGACGAAAAATCAAATTGTATAATCAAGACATTATCTTACCGAGCCTGATTACGTTTATAAATAAACATACCTTCAACGAAGGGAGAGAATAAGTTCTGTTCTGTTACCGGTAGTTATTCTGTCCAGATCTGCTTGCCACATGTGGCAGTAAGCAGCAACACAAAATCGGACCTGGAGAGGGGTGGGCCCCGCCAGGTTCCACTTGCTCAAGAAACACCACCTGGGAGAAGACATTACGCAGTCCATACGGAACTGGTCGCAGCCGGCGTTAACAATGGCCACACCGTGTACCCACCTTCACAAACTGGACACGGAAAGTTTGCTAGTGTAGGAACAAAATAGAGTATCAGTGAAAGGAACTTTCTCACAGTCGCCAGCTTGAACGTAAGAGCGCTCAGAGAGGTGTGAAAATGGATAAACCTCTGCCCAGTAAGATGGATAAACCGATGAAATACAAGCCATATGTCACACGCAGTGTCTTGGGGAAGGAACTTGAACGACTCAAAACACAGAGGGACACACGCACCTCTATCAACAAGCAAGAAATGAAGAATGAAAAAAAGAAACCGCTGGAACAAACGGAGTGTGAGGACATCGATAGAAGCCTGGAAAACAAGGACACAAAACGCTTTTAAGTTTACAAAGGACTTTACCAAAGAAAAAAAAAGTCGGCTCCATTCAAGGCAAAGATGGCAGCTATTTCACACAGAAAGAAGACGTACTGAAAGGTGGACTGAATACCGCCCTTAACTCTGCAAGAAACAGGGCCAAGAAGATCAGTTTGACCTGACAGTGATGGATTCATTCATTGAAGATTACTTTCCCGTACTGTATGAAGAATTCATCGCTGTATTGAAATCACAGAAACGTTGGAAAGATGCAGGTATTGGTACCATCCCTGCAGGATTCTTGAAACACGGCGGAGAGGCAGTATGTGATTTTCTAACTGCCATTTGCAGCAACATCAGGCAAACTGGAGGATGTTCCACTCCGGGTACTCAATCACTGATCGTCACTCTTTCAAACAAAGATGTTTTCAATACTGTCAAAACAAGCACACTATCAAGCTGATCAGCTATGCAGGCAAAGTAATGCACAAAATCGTTGTCGCGCTGGTCAAATGTGTCTGTAAATGATGCTACGTTCTGAATGTGGATACAGTCTTTTGTTGAAAGACTTTAGCAGACTAAGCTAATGACGTCCATATTGTGGTGAATTTAGGTGGGGACGTTGTTGCTGGTGAGCTTGAGGGTGACAGGAGTTTGCTCCCTTCTCACGTGTCTGTTTGGTACATTTCTGAACCAGCCAGGATTGTCCGGTTGGTTAATCCTGTGACGGGAGGCAATTTACTTCCCGTGACTACACGTCAGGGTAATTTTACCTCCTTTTCAGTTTAGTTATCAATGTTGATGTTTAGGAAGTGACTGAAGTTTTTCTTTATTTGCGTCAAGATTTCTAAAAAGATGGTGCCGATAAGATTCAAGTGCAAAGGTCGTGTTGGTGATCGTGAGGCGTCTAGGGGGTCTGCACTCATGAGCTAGTTTGAGGGCTGGCAAAGGTCAGTGACAACTCTCCTTTTGTTTTGTCAATCGGTTTCCTGAGACGTTCCCCTGAGGAGGCTGGGATCCTCGCCCTCTTCGGTCACTTCCTTATCGTCCTGTCATCGTCGTCCGTTGTGCTCATGGGCCTCCTCCTACGATCTGTCGGCCTGTCCTGAACGTAAGTCCTGGTGCTCCTTAGAATGGGAGCCATAATTATTTGAAACCACCTGAGTCCCGGATGGAGGTGGTGGAGATAACACCACCTTTGTGTACCGTGGCTGTCAACTGGAATGTTGATCAGGTTGACTTACAAAACCCTGGTGGTTAGCTTCTGTTCCAGGGCTGACTGCATCCACAACCTGTTGTGTGAAACTGGCCACCCGGCTGTGCGCGTGTGCGCTTTACATACATTCCTTTACATTATGCATACTGAACCACATGTTGTATGCGAACACCTGATGGATCTTGGCTCCTTCTGCAATTGGTTGCATCATTATTCGACCATCCTACTCAACACCATGGTCGATTGAAAAATGTTTTTTTTTCTTCAGATATTTCGGATGTGAGAAAAATTCAGTTTGTGCATGTGTTGTAGGCTTCGCGAAGTGATTGGGGGTAGTATGAGTAGAACGTTCTTACTAGAGATTACACTTTAATTTCCTCCTGGAGAAACTTAAGCCACATAATCAAATTTCAATAGGCCTGGTCTCTTCCTCCCTGTAAAGCCGCCTGTTCCAAAAAGAAAAAGGAGAAAAATATCAGCGTGTCGCAACTGTCTCATTATCCTCACGCAACGGTCACACTTCCTCTAGATTTGGGTCTCTTGGGTTTGTCTTCGGCTGTTTCATAGCTCTCTCAGCCTTTTCAAATCTGGTTAGCTTTGAAACATTTGTGCATTTGTTTGCTTTAAAAATGGTTAAAACTGATTGTT
>CM031607.1:75102672-75115172 GCA_018398815.1 Conus ventricosus | reverse complement strand
TTAAAAGAGGATGAAATTTGACTGTGTTATTCTTGTCTCCCCTACTGAGCTCCTACGACTCTGGGTAGGATCTGGTTAGTGTCTAAAAATCTTATAACTGTATGCCTCTGGGCTTGAACCCATTGGGTCCTAGCCAGCAGTCCACAACGCTTACCACTGCGCCCCATCGGCTGGTCCTTTGTAGACAATTGTCTTCAAAATTTCAAATCACTGAATGTTTTCCAATGCAAATGCAAAAATGAAACAGCCCAGATTGTACGAAATCGTATGGCCAGTGAGTTATCTCTGTGTGCCTGATTACTTTTACATCACACTGATCCACTGAATTTTCATATTCCGAAGCAGAGGGCCTCTCCCCATCTTTCACTCCTAGTCTCTCTGCCGTATCCCATCCCACTCCTCATTTCCCCTCTCCATCTAACGTTCCAGCACCACCACAAAACAAACTAACAAGCAAACAAACAAACAAAAAAAACAACAACAAAGCAAGCAAACAAAGTAAACAAAACAAGGAAAACTCATGCATACAAAGTCATTGCTTTCAGATCACGTACGCTTATTTTGGCATCAGCTTTCATTTATTTTTAACCCCTGGAACGATACTTTATCCATTGCTAAATGTTTTAAAGAGATACCAATGCTCGTTCAACTATCTTGATGTCTCAGGATTGATTCTGTGTGCCATATCCCATTAGGTTAACACCGTTTGACATTATCAGTCCACAAAGTCAACATATCATTGCCCCTGCTATCCCTTGCTCATGGACACCCTAGTCCTCTACACCCTCTTGCTGGTTTCCCCCATTTCCACTGTATCCTTCTCCCGCTTTCTTTGTTACCCTAACACAAGATGGAGTGGAATCTCTGACGCCAGTCACCTCCCCATCCCACCTCTACCCTCATCCCCTCTCCTTATCGTTGTCCCCTCATTCTCCATTGAACCTTTCCCATGCACTTCCTTTTGGATTACCAATCACATTATTGCAAAGTAAAGACCCCCAGCTGACATATTTAAATTTGATTTTTTAATGTATTTTTTGGTCTAGCTATATATGACGAGTAGGATGCCAGATATGGTCCTGCAGGGGAAAGACTCTAGGTGTGTTCTGTATTGAAATTACAGAAAAGCTTTCATATCAAAATTGACCCCCCCCCCCTTTCTCCTGCTAGTGGTGGAAAAGCACATTTTTGGTTGTAGTCAATAACACAATTTTTTTTCTCAGGACTGTCAAAGAAATACTCTACAATGGTTCATGAGTAATTCACCTCAGTCTTATGCTCTTGCAAATGTTTGTGTTCTTATTGATAGACATAATGAAGTGCAATTTTCACAAACCCTTACTGTGTACACAAGATTAGAACATAGAAGTTATCAGAACTGCAGTAGAATCAGTCTGTCTTTGCTTAGGCTGACTTCTCCTTACTTCAGTTCATCAGAAATGGAGGCAACTTCAGTTCATCGTAAAGGGAGGCAATGTTCTGATATTTTGAGTTGAGAGTCCAGTGGGCACAGAAAGGCTCAGCCCTGGTGGTGGAGATGTGTGTAGATCTCTCTTCAGTTTCTGGTAACTTAACCACCACTTTTTCTAGGTCAGCTGAACTGTCTGATACCTGCTTAGCCACGTGGTAGCTTGGATATTTCATCCTGTGCGGGGCCAGTTTTTGCAGACATGGTTAAATTACAGAGCCTGGTTTGTAGTTGAGAGGCCTTGAGTCTGGATTGACATGAACTCACACTTGTCCTCCGACGTTCAATAAAAGTGTGATGTCTCAGCCGGCCAAGGTAAGACTAGCAAAAACGTTTTGCTTTTACTTTTCAGTCTCCACTTTAGTTCTTCATTCGGGATTTGAGTGAACTTTGATAAGTGGTATGAAAGAAAAAAAGACAACAACAAAACATTCTGCTAACATTAGAAGGGAAAGAACTTTCCAACATAGTCAAATATTCAGGTAACGTAATTACGTACTGGAATACACTCAGTCCAGATACATATATTAATTAGAGTGACCTACTACAAAACATTACGACAATCAACAGTATTCATAAATCATCTGAAAACATTTTTATCAACTAGGGGCATAATTAATTCTGTCAAAATGTATTAATTCATCATCTTAACTGATTTTATCAAGTACTCAAAAAAAGTAATACTGTTAAAACATAGTATTCATTAAACATCTTGACAGATTTTATGAAGTATTGGCATGAAGTTATAGTTGTCAAAGATATGGCATAAATACTAACATGGTGTCAAGACTTAGAGACTTAACTCTTACTTGCATTTTTTTCCGGGACGATCAGTGAAACCTGGCACAGGAATTGAGAGTAGGAGAGATAAACGTCCCCCTTTCTGGCATACACCAGACTTGAGGTTTACACACGAAACTTGGACTGTGATCAACCTTATAGCCTATGGTGGATCAGTGAGGTGGGAGTCTTGATCACCCTTTTCTGAGTGCTACACTACCTATCATGTCTCTGATGCCTTTCTGATTGACAGACTGTCAGAGGAACAGGACAGCCAATGAAATCATTTTTTTTAAAGGAGGTGGGAGTGGGTGTTAGTCAAATGAAAAAAAAAGGGGGGAGGGGGAGGTAGGCAGGGTTGGAAGGAGAGTCATTTTCCCAATTCGTGCAGTGTGACATAATGTAGTTTTGATAAGAGATGACAGTTTCTAAGATGAAATTCACGTGATATGGCTGATAAAGCATGGTGACAGCATGACAGTGATCTGACCAGGGAAGCTTCCTTTGTAGTGGTGAGGTTGGCCCAGAATGTAGCGGGGCAGCTTTCATTGCAAACTAGTCACTATATGTGGCTTGGAAAGAAAGAAAGCCAGACATAAGGAGGGAAGGATGTGAGAGGAGAAGGGGGCTGAGGGTGTTGAAGCTTGGCGTCGTAAAATGACGAAAATTGATGAGCCTAAGGGCTGTTTGTGTGCATGTGTATACCACAGATAGAGAGAGAGAGAGAGAGAGAGAGAGAGAGAGAGGATGGTGATGGCTGCCAACTGTCACATCACGTATATCACTGTCCATTCAGCTTCCTCCGCCTCCCACCCCTTTCCCTAAAAACATGCTGTATGTAAATTAATCATTTTAAAACCAAACATAGCTACAATACGTGCATCATGTTTTCTTCCTTTAAACCAACATAAATGAACAGATTTTTCCATGACATAACATTTCAATACATATTCAGATGCCCCATCTGTTGTGTAATTGTCACAGGATATACTGATCCCCATTCCCTGTTCCCCAGGTAGTTTGTCAATGCCTGGCATCATCAATCTACAAAGCCTCTTCCCTCAATGTCAGATTCCTGTATCCCTTTCTCCTCTGGATATCCTCCCTGTGTATTCTCTCGTTCTGGTTTCCCATTTCCCTTGCATCCTTCCCCCACTTTCCGCCTCTATCCTGACACCAGATGTATGGAATCTCTGACCACAGACCCACACACATCACCTGACTCCAATTACATTTACCTCCTTTGTTGTTGTCCTGTCATTTTCCGTAGAATCTTTCCTATTGATTTCCTCTTCAGATTATCAGACAGGTCCATGCATACTAATCAACTGGACAATGTCTTTGCATATATGATGATCAAAATAAACTATTCATTATTTTCTCTGCTCGTGCAATATATAACTATGTATATATTTATATATAACAAATTCGTGCATTTTCAGACATAATTATGTTATGGGACACAACACTTGACAGCTTTTTCCCCCCTGCTGTTGATCAGTGGTGGTGTATATAAATATTATCCCGTGAAGTTCCATTCTTTGTCGCAGACTACACAGCAGAGCCATAGCAGCACTAGTCCATGTTTTGCACCATCAATCTGGGCTAGAAAAACCCCAGCACTAGTCAAGACATTTGATCAGCAGTCTGACAGAGCGTTTGTAAAGAGGAGGAAACTCAAGTGTGGAGTTCTGGTCTCTTATCACTGGAGCCTACATCATACGAACAGCTCTGGGTTGGACTTTGTCTATGTATAAACATCCCAGAACTCTATGCCTCTGCTAGCAATGAAACTCACATCACCCCAACGTGCAGTCAACCAAGTTAACCACTGGTTGGAAATAACAGGATAAACTGGGGGGGGGGGGGGGGGGGAAGCAAACAGCAAAATAAAAATGGTCCAACCAAGTTAACCACTGGCAGGAAATAACAGAATAAACTGGGGGAAAAAGAGCAAACAGCAAAATCAAAATGGTCTCGTTGGTATGTTATCTCAGTATGGCAGTCTAGCCAGAAACGTGACGGAATCTGGCTTCCAAGTAAATATTCTCAATACAGAGGTTGAGCAAGGGGGGTTAATAAGCACATATCTTTTCATTAAACAGCTCTCGATTTCTGGCAAGAAAAAGACAAGAGCCCCACAGGTAATGACAGAAGCAGCTGAAAAGAGTTCTAGATAGATCCAGTCGATACGAATCGAAAGTGTACTTCACTAGTCTTAATTTCCCAATTGCAACAGGTCACCAATTGTGTGGACTATTATACATTCGTTTTAAGGCAACTTGACGTTGAGGGGCCCAGCCTTTGCAGATTTAAATCACAGTAGCGCCAAGCAAAAAGTGACAGCAAAGCGGCACGGTCAGCCTCTATGCGGTCTGGGCACTTTACAGTGAAAACAGTTTAGGACTGAAACGCTTGCATAATGAGAGCTTTTTCTCCTAAGACCCTTTGCTGTTCACCTCTTCTAAGGGGTTAAATCCTACTGAAACGGGGGGGGGGGGGGGGGGGGGGGGGGGGGGGGGGCACAAGATCAGGATGAGGGCTACACGAGGAAAGCCATTCCTGAAGCTGTTTGTGTGTGGTTTGTTGACGTCAGAAAATCATGGGAGGTAGCGATGACGGGAGGTGTTTTTGTGTGGTTTGTTGACGTCAGAAAATCATGGGAGGTAGCGATGACGGGAGGTGGTAGGGGTCGGCCGGTGGGAGGAGAGGGTTCAAAAGAGAGAAAGGGAAGGGGAGCATCCTCCGGTCTGATACTTTTCCTTTTATTCCTCTGAACCTGACACGTTCCATGCTTCATCACAACATGGGAGACAGACACGTCTTCATCCTTCACCCAGACGCCCACGCTCTTGTCGCCACATTTTCGATGGAATGTATCCCCCCCACCCCACCCCCCACCCCCACCCCCTCCCTTTTCTCTTTCTCTCCTTCCCATCGGTTTAGCCCCCTGTTCTTTTTTCCATTAGGTCTATGCATACTTACGACTCTGATGACGTTTCCATGTCTGGTGCGATATGCACAGACATTGTGCCCCCCCCCTTCCCCCTCCCCCCCCCCTCTCTTTTGTTTTGCCTGTCCCAGTCAGTCATTCCATTTGTCACTGTGCTGGTTGCTCTCTTGTCTCACTCTTGTTTTTCCTGTCTCTCGAAGCATCGCGGCACCAAGGTTCTCTTTCAATTACAAAGTCGCTTAATTCTGAAGAGAGAGAGAGAGAGAGAGAGAGAGAGAGAGAGAGAGAGAGAGAGAGAGAGAGAGAGAGAGAGAGGGGGAGAGAGAGAGAGAGAGAGAGAGAGAGAGAGAGGTTCCATTGCAATGCAATACAAAAGAAACAAAATGCACGGTGAATAGGAAAACTAACAAATACGAAAACACCGCCACCCCACCCTAAAAAAGTAAAAAAAAACAAAAAGAGAGAACAGAACAGTAAAGACAAGAAAAACAAAAAACAAAGAAAAAAAAAGCTCTGAAACTGACAGGTGCTTGCAAAATTCCTGATTCTTTTACTAAACATTGCTTCTATGAATGTTTATGCAGCTTCTGCCAAAGCAAATTGATTCGGGTGGGGTAGAGCGCACTGTGGGGGTAGAGTAATGGAAGCAGATCGATTCTTTTGGCCTCATGTGTGTTGCTATTACGGCGCCACTCTTCTCAAATCGTCAGGACTCCTACGCTTCGTCTCTGTTCTGACGTATAACATCGGGAGGTGTGGGGGGGGGGGAGAGAGAGAGACAGAGACAGCGACAGAGACAGAGGCAGAGAGACAGAAAGAGATAGAGAGAGAAAGGGGAGGAGGGAGGGAGAGATTCAGAGAGAGAGAGAGAGAGACAAACAGACAAACAGGTAGACAGACAGATCTATCTACTATCTATCTATCTACTCTATCTATCTATCTATCTATCTATCTATCTATCTATTGAAGAGAGAGAGACAGAGAGACAGAGACAGACAGACAGACAGAGACAGACAGACAGATCTATCTGTATATCAATCGATTTATCTATCTATCTAGTAAGTACGTACGCATGCGTGTATGCATGTATAGATGTATGTATGTGTGTATGTATGTATGCATATATGTATTTATGTATGTATGTATGTATAGACAGATAGATACATACATACATACTTCATACGCACATACATACATGGATGGAAAGAGAAAGGGGAGTGAGAGAGAGAGGGGGGAAGAAGACATATAGGTAGAGAGACAGGGGGAAGGGAAGGGACACACAGACAGAGAGACAGACAGACAGACAGACAGACAGAGAGACAGACAGGCAGAATGACACTCAGGTGAGCGCAGACTTCCGCCAAGGTAATACGAACCCTTGTTGAAAAGAACATAGAGTATCTGTTTGGTAAATTCTCTTTAAGGTTTCTAATGAACTACTGTTTGTGAAGAAGGTAACCCAAGCAACACACCAGTGTATTGAGAGAAAAAAGTTAATGTTCAGTTCCTTTGACTGCAACCAATCATAGTATTCCAAAAATGACACGAGCCTTTAACATCATTGGCACGTCATGTCTGTCGACATGTTGTTATAGTTTGGTTGCATGCCCAACAACCCTAGATACGACCTGCTGGGGTCCTAAATTTTCACATCAACGTGCCTCTGTTTAGGCTCAAACATGCAGCGTCCCAACCTGCAGCCAACAACGCTATCCACTGCATCACACGATCTGCCCTTTGTAGCTGAACGTGCCAAATTATTTTGGTCGCAAACTTTTTTTCCTCTCGACAAATACAAACTGCCTTATTCATGATACAACAAACTGACGTCACATATCCAAAAAAAAAGAAAAAAGAAAAAAAACCGTGATGGTGAACTGGTCATTACTGTATGCTTGATTACGTGTAAAAATATAGTTCTAATAAACTTCATGCTCCGACAAACGAATATCCACTTTCTTCTACACCACCTCTTTCCACTTTTTCTGTTCACCCCTTTCTTCTCTGGCCACTGCCCAACGCCCCCCCCCCCCCCCCCCCCCCCCCCCCACCCCAAAAAAAAATGTGCATGTAAATCAAATATTTTGACGCCGCATGACTTATAATGTCTGGCATCAGCTTTCGTTTGTTTTGACTAATGTATGGCTAGATTTTTCATGACTTAGTGTATGAAGAGATCGAGAAGCCCTGTCTGCTGTCTAATTGTTAAAGATTCGACTGGTTACCATTCCCTATTCTCCATTAGTTTGTCACTGTCTGATGTTATCAGTCTACAAAGCCTGGTTACCATTCCCTATTCTCAAATAGTTTGTCACTGTCTGATGTTATCAATCTACAAAGCCTGGTTACCATTCCCTATTCTCCATTAGTTTGTCACTATCTGATGTTATCAGTCTACAAAGCCTATTCCTTAATTTCAAATTCCGCTGTCCCTTTTCCCTCCAGGACGTTCTTGTTTTACATCCATTCTTCCCAGTTCCTCTTTTTCAGTGCGTTCTCTTCTTGAATGTTGTCTCCTTCAAATACATCAGATTCGGGGTTTGTGACTGTGCTTTCTTTCTCTTCCCCTTCTCTCATTCTTTGTCCCTTTGACTATATCTGCGATAGTGTTCTCTTTTCATTGAATACATCTAAATATAAAAAATAAAATCCTGAGATTCCATGTAGTTGCATTTGAAATGGAACGTGGCCGATATGTGACTAAATCCATGTTTACATTATTTTTCGGATTTGCTGACATCGGACACTGATAAAGAAGGTCGAAAGGCAGCAGGAATGGGAATCTTCAGAGTGTAACACTTCAATTCTTGTTCCTCTTCTCTCCCCTGCCAGTTTCCATTCTTCACCACATCGTTTGTTGTCTATGTTGTCGGTTTCGTTAGGGTTTGCGCATTTACCCCCTTTTTCGCCCTGTTTACCCTTCACACTGTGATCCCCCCCCCCCCCTCCTCCCTCTTCTTTATCAGGTGATTTGTTTTCGTCAGGCCTATGCATGCTTGTGATTTGGCTGGTGTTTCTACATCTGCGTTCAGCCACTGTGTTTTTTCTTTATGTAGTCCACATTGCTTTGACTCTGCGTTTGTCTCTGTGCTTTCTGTCTTACTCTGTTTCCTTCTTGTTTGTGTCCTCGTGTATGTATGTGCTGGTGTTCCCTTTCTATTGTGATGCATTGAAAATCAAAGACAAACCAACGTTTCCTTTCATTTCAGCATAGTGAAATAGAACCATGGAAAACGCATCCTCTGCTCCTTCAGCAGAAACGTCCTCATTCTGTTCCTCACTCTACTTCACTCTTAAGCTCACGTTGCTGTCACATGAGCTATGCAATATGTCTCCTCCCTCCACCGGCCCTACCCAGCCAGCAATGCTGCAGCAGAACAAAAAGAAGAGACAGACCCTCCCCCTCACACACACACACACACACACACACACACACACACACACACACACACACACACACACACACACACACACACACACACCTCCCTTTGCATCCTATGATCTTTTTTTCCTTTAGTTCCATGCAGATTTATAACTTAGGTGACGTTTCCATGTCTGGTATAGGGTAAAAAGAAAATATTATTTTTTTCGCTCTCCATTGAGACGTGCCGTTTGTTCTGGTGCTTTCTTTCTTTCCCCTTCCTTCCTACTTGTCTCTTAGTATTTCTCTACTTTGATCATCCTTGTCTATAAAGAGAATTCGTGTAACTGCAGTGTAATAGGATAGAACCAAAGGAATCGGGGGGTTTCTTGATTCGTTGACGTCACATAATAATAAAGAGGGATAGGAAGGGAGATAACAGGAATAAGGCGTGTGGGGAGAAACGGGTGAAAGGGGGGTGGGGGAGGGGTAGAGATATCTATATTTTGACTTTTCTCAACCTGTCATTTCTCTTTACTCTTCTATCACATTTTACATTCTTTACCACAGCACCAGAAACAGAAACTTCTTCATCCCACCCTTCTTATCCCTTCATCCAAATGCCTGCGTTGTTGTCACCATATTTTATTTCGTCTCCCCACCACCCTTTCTACCTTCTCCTCTGTTGCGTATTCTAGTTCTCCTCCAGGTCTATGCATACTTCAGGCTTAGACGACACTTCCATATTTGATAGGCGAAACACAGACATTGTCGGGTTCTTGTTTGGCTGTCTGTCTCTGTGAGTCTTTCCGTTGGTTCTGTGTGCATAATGTCTTCTCTGTCTCCTCATTGCCTTTCTTTTTGATGTATTTCCGTGTTGATCTTTCTATTTCCACTTGACGTATTGTATCTCAGTTAAAAAGAGAAACAACGTCCATTCCACCGCAATGTAGAGAAATGCAGCAACAGGATATGAGAATATGGGCTTTAGGATCAAACCCATGCCCATAACATTTTTTTTTCTAGCTTGTTGACGTCATATGATGACGAAAAGGATTGAAGGAGAGGGGAAGAGGGCTATACATCTTTACCCCTCATCCAACCGCTCATGTTGTTGCCACATTCTTGCCAAAAGGGACCCCATTCACCACCACCAGCCCAACTCAGCAACTGTATGCAAGCTCACAGTCTAAATCTTCCTAATCTTTCTTGTTACCGACACATGACCAGACCATTCACTTCCAGGAACAATCTAAAGCTAAGTCCCGAAAGAGCGGATGATATGGGTAAACCAAGAATAGGATTTCAACCACAGTGTCAAGAACATCCACGCTGATTATTCAGAGGAGGAATTGTTGCAGGCTCCTGATGCCAAACAACTTTAACTTGCCACCTGCAAATACAAAAGAGGAACGGGAAACTTTATATGAAATGTAGTCCATAAACTGGATATGCTGGCAAAACAGCACACTGCTGTACTATATACTCACATTTTGAGACATTGTTAATGTATACTATGGAAACGGCCTATGGAGTCAATAGCCAAAGGTGATGACACTTCCTCAAAAGTTCGGACATTGGAGAGAGAAGAAGAAAAGAGGAATCTCAAGAAACACACGAAGACTACCTTTAGAATTAAAGAAGCAAGGGCCATAAAACCTCTGCAAAGAACTGAAAGCAGAACACCTCTACAAAAGCAGAAGAAAAACAAGCGAGGAGAAAAAGGAACTAGAAGAAGAAAAGTGCTTCTTAAGAGTCTTCTAACCTGATCACCAGAGAATAATTCGAGTGGCCCAAACCCGGGACACCCACGTTGAAACTCTAACTCTTAAGGCGCATCTCAGGAAAAATCAAGTCAAAATCAAGTCCAATCCACAAAACAGATTTATTGCAGTCTGAAGTGCCAGAAAAAAAGTTCATTGACCAGCCACCAACGCTGGATGGGGTAAAGAAAGTGTTTAAGCACCAAAGAAGTCTACACAAAATATCTACTGAAGCAGTAAGACAAATTAGTTCATTCATCCAGATCGATTCTAAACAAAACAGCTCACGAAGCCTCTCACTGCGGAAAAGAACAACAAAGGCCTGAAACCATTACGATCTCTGTAGGCACCTTAACTATTGCACCAGTGACTGAAAGTCCAAGAAAGAGTCTCCGATTGTGGTATGGTGACTCCTTCAAAGGTACAAGGAGGGGAGAGGAACCAATGAGACAGCAAAGGAAATCTTGCAGGTAGTAAACGATTGTGGCCTTATTGACAAACTCAAAGTCCTTGGCTACAGTCTATGCTGATTTCAAAGTTTCTCTGCTCTCTATGAATAGAAAAAAATCAGCGGTAACATCATGGAACAAATAGAGGTAAAAATGTAAAGGAATGCAAGTAAATGACTCGAAATCCCATCTGGTCGCACTGACGTCACTGATGCTCGACAGCCGCCAAACGAAGCCAGTAGATGACCGCGGAGAGAAGTGTGTATACTAATCTTGTCTAAGCTGAAGATTGGATATAGAGGCAAAGTCCGTTACAGAGTGGATATAGCAAAGGAAAGCCTCAAATCAGCGCAAGAACAGAGCATACACAAACCAACAGACTAGAGTCAAAATAAGCAATGATGATCAAAGTTCAAGGTGAAAACAAAATTTGATAGTGATAAAGAAGTTAAGGACAAAAGAGGACACAAAAAGAATTTGGAAGGAGTGTACAAGGTCAGCATGCGGGTAGCGGACTATGTGAGAAAAGGCTGTCCAAAGAACTCCCGGCTGGAACGAAATGTGACATATGATCAGCTTCAACCTCAGATCTGAATATGACCACCATCCTTAGAATGGAAACCTGGTAAAATTGGGAAAATCAAACGATCTATTCTTCAAATTCAAATAAATTCCGGAATACATCTTGAGCTCATTAGAAAGAGTGCTAATCCTATCAATCTACATGCAGAGGCTGTAAACGTGCGTGAAGAAATCACATACATGACGAGTACTGCTGGAAGAAACAAGACGCCAACAAAAGCTCACCAACAACGTTCTGTACTTTACGACGTTAAAAAAGGGTGGTCTGGAACAACTGTGACACCCACCTTATTAAATCAGGATGTATTGGATGAAGTAAACAATTGAGGGATTGCAGATCTTTCATAACAGAAAAATAAAAAACAGAAATGATGACAAAGAGTGGCATGAGATCAGACGTGGGTTCCATCCAGGTTCATGAAAAACTTACTCTGATATCACATGGCCAAATGAAAGAAGAATGAGGAAGCTAACAACTACACGACTGAAGAGTAAGTCAGTCTAGCCAGAAGCCTGAGGGAATCTGGCTTCCAAGTGAAAATCCTCAACACAGAAGACAAGCAAGGAGTGTAATATGCGCATCTGATTTCATAAAACAGCTTTCATTTTCTGGTAAGGAAAAGACCAGGTCCCTACAGGCACCGGTAGACACAGCTGAAAAGAGTACCAGTTCCAGCTGGTGGATAGGACATGAAAGTGAACGTCCAGGGCCTTAGATTTTACCAAACTACCATAGGTGTTGAATTGTATGTACTTATGTACATTCGTCTTATTGGCAAACTGAGCCTGTACTTCCAGAAGTTGCATGGTCAAACCACAGTGGTGTTAGGAAACAAGTGACAGCAGAAGGGCATCCGGGAGTCATGACCTGGATGCAGCCTGGACTCTAGATTATAAACACTCAAAGGCTGAAGCACTTGAAGAAGAGGTCTTATCATAAACACTCTAAGGCTGAAGCACTTGAAGAAGAGGTCTTATTATAAACACTCTAAGGCTGAAGCACTTGGAGAAGGGTCTTATTATAAACACTCTAAGGCTGAAGCACTTGAAGAAGAGGTCTTATTATAAACACTCTAAGGCTGAAGCACTTGAAGAAGAGGTCTTATTATAAACACTCTAAGGCTGAAGCACGTAAAGAAGGGTC
>CM031607.1:75090172-75092672 GCA_018398815.1 Conus ventricosus | reverse complement strand
AGCCATGTCAGGGGACAGAGATGGCCAGGGCAACACGGCAATGTTGTTCGCCTGGAGAAACGCAGCGGTGGCTCTTGCGGTGTGGGGTCGTGCATTATCATGCTGGAAGAACTGCAGCTCCGGGTGCTGGCCAAACAGTGGGAGATGTGGTTCTGCAGCACCTGCTGGTACGTGTTGGCATTCACATGGTTGTCAAAAAAGTACAGAGGTGTCCGGTAGTCATGACTGAATGCCCCCCAAACCATCAGACTGCCCCCTCCCCATCTATCGGCTTCAAACACGCAGCAGTTGGCGTAGCGTTCCCCGACACGCCTCCAGACTCTCATTCTCCCGTCAGCATGAGATAACGCGAAGCGACTTTCGTCAGAGAACAGCACAGCTCTCCACTGACGTCGTGTCCATGGCAGATGCTGGTTGGCCCACTGCAGGCGTTGCTGACGGTGTCTACGGGTGAGGACTGGGCCAACATGAGGGCGTCTTGCATTGAGCCCTGATTCTTGCAATCGACGTCGAACGGTTTGTCCAAACACTGGACCCCTCGACCAACCACCTGGCGACATGTTTCTGCTGCTGTAAGGAATCGATTACGAAGATGAAGCTGTCGAATGTATCGATCCTGCGCTGGTGTGGTAACACGAGGTTGGCCCGTTCGGCGCCGATCAGTGGTGGAACCAGTTGCTGCCAAACGTTGTGATAGCCTTACAATTGTAGAGTGACTGCAGTTCAGTTGTCTGGCTGTCTCTCTCGATGACATGCCGACCATCAACATTCCAATGGCTCGCTCGCGTTCTTGCATAGACAGTCGCGGCATTGTTTTCGGACCACTTCGCGTGGTCGAATGACAACTGATACCATTTTCCAGTCGGCATGACTTCAAACTCACCATTTGAGACAAAGAAACAGATGAGCTACGTTCAGTCTCGGCCCCAGTGGCAAAAAAAGTGTTTTGGGCGAGTTGCACGTGGGCGTCACACGAACGTTGGCAAGCGCGGAGAAACCGAGGCAGTGTGAATCTGTGTCCCTTAAAAATTGTGTTAACATACCAAATTCAAATACACATTTTTTCCAAATGGGAAATCGGCAAATCAAAACGGTGCGTTTTTAATGTTGTTCAGTATATTTTAACCAAATTTCCGGTGTGTCTTTCGAAAGCGGGTTTTAAAAAGTTGTGTGAATGGGTTTTAAAAAAAAAAAATTTCCCCATTGTTTGATGATTACTTGTGATTTGACTTCAGTGCGGTGACAGCCCTGATATGGCCCTTTGCCATCGGCTGGGCTATAAGCAACATTACCTTACCTTACCTTACCTTACCTTACCTTGCCTTGCCTTGCCTTGCCTTGCCTTGCCTTGCCTTGCCTTACTTTACCTATGTAACACAGGCATTATTTTAGAAAATATGATGAAGACAGTACCAACTAGAAATGACAGACTAATTAATCGACCTCTTCCGAAAACAAACAAAACGAAACAAAAACAGAAAGGATAACACCTCACTTCCCAGCGCAAATAATTACGATTTCTCAGCTCATGGATTAAGCAAGAAATTTGGAGAGTCGACTATTTGATTTGAATAATGATTGGGATATGAAGTGCTTACATCGTAGGTACACCTTATCACATCCTGTTGGGTACTTTCCTTCTGTAATTTAACAGTTAAACTGGCTGATGGGACAAAAACTGTCGTGGCTTCGCCCACCAACGAAATCTCCCCCAAGAAAATGGTGGAGTTACTTTCTCTGAACTCGAACTCGAAAACAGAATACCCCCCTTGCCGATTTGCGAACACAATCTATTTCAAACGCACAAAAAACAAACAAACAAAAATAATACCATTGAGCATCAAAATAATCACGTCTGCAATCATCAGAGATTTTTGTTTGTTTCAAGAAGTTCCAGGGAGCAGCTTGGCCTGATATCCATTTTGAGGTGACGCCTGCTGCTGTTGTAGAAGCTAGTGTCACGTGACAGCTGCCAAGCTCCGAGAGGTATCAAGATTCATGGAGTCAGTGGAGCGTGTGGAAAAGTGGGTAATAGCGTTGTGGTTTCCTCCCCATAACGGGGCAGTTCCACCAAAGCACAGCTCATCAGACCTGATACTGCGGAGATGCAAATGCCCCCCCCCCCCCTCCCTCCCGCACCCTTTCCCTGTCTAGCTATCCGGTGTACCCTGAAGATGACCCCCTTACTCAATATTGATGCCAGGAGTGTTTATTACAGATTTCAGAACAATTGCATCCACTGTTTTACAAAGCGTTACTCTTCAAAAGCAATGCTTGCTGTTCAGAAATATCCAGGTATTCGTGTTAGGGTTTACATTTGTATCTCTCTCTCTCTCTCTCTCTCTCTCTCTCTCTCTCTCTCTCTCTCTCTCTCTCTCTCTCTCTCTCCCTCTCTCTCTCTCTCTCTCTCTCTCTCTCTCGTTGTCTTCTGTCTGTCTTTCGCTCTCTCTCTCTCTCTCTCTCTCTCTCTCTCTCTCTCTCTCTCTCTCTCTCTCTCTCT
>CM031607.1:75042672-75085172 GCA_018398815.1 Conus ventricosus | reverse complement strand
TGTTCAATGAAAAGCAGAGGAGGTGGGCGCTATTAACCGGACAAAGCCAAGTTAGAATGCTTGTTTATTGCTTATAGTGAAATGTTTGAAGCCTGTTTCAACTGCCTACCTTGTAGCTTATCAGTGTGTGAGCTAAATGTTCGACCTCGATTGGAATAAGTAGGCCCTATATCACGCAAGTTGCGCTGTCCTCTAAACGCTAATGCATTTTTTAAAATGTAAATGTTGATAACAGCCAGCGGCAGCACACTAAGCAGTTAGCGTGAAACACCTGTGCACAAAAGGAAAAAAATCACATGCTGCAGGATACATCTGCCAACGGATACGTTAAAAGTCTTCCGAGCTCAAATGGCTGAGAACTACTTAGTGCTGAATACGCTATTTCCCCCCCATCATTCACGTATCTTTGATGTGAGTGCTGGAAACAGGTGTTGACTTCAAACTAAGTGGTCACTTTACAACACAGTTTGAAAGCAGTTCAATTATGTGTAGAAGAAAAATGTTGCTCTAAGAGTTTTTAAATGTCCTCTATCCCCCAGCCTCTACCCACTCCCCCTCCCCTTCCCCACCCCAGCCCCCCTCCTTTCAATCAGCTGAGGATAATGACTGGTCTGTCTGGCTGATATGATCGATCGTTTACTATACCACAGTATTGCCCACGGCTTATCTGGTGGACTTTGCTATTAATGATCAGTAGCCGTGTAGTGAGCCAGCAGGGGTCGAAAGTGGTTCTGTCTATATAAAATCCGTCTTTGGGATGTTTCTGGGTTGTCTTGGACTGACTGGCAGAAAGGACACTTGTGGGTGACATTTCAGTTTTCTGACAAGTTGATTCCCTGTTCTGACGTCTTGTGGTGTTGTGGCTGTAGTCTCCTGTGTCATGTTTTTGTTCGAGGAGTTGTGTGTCCAATTTCCTCGTTTGCGTTGTGTCGTGTCGTGTTCTGCTTAACCGCCATATTGTATGAATTGAATAGTCCGGCCTAGATGTGCTGTGTTGTAAAGTATTCATTTGTATTGCGTGATGTAATGATATTTTTCATTGTCTGTTTTGTTATATATTTGATTTTTTTAAGGGACGGTATTTTTTCCCAATAGAACCAGTCGTCTGCATGGTTTCAAAGTGTGGTGTGTGTGTGTGTGTGTGTGTGTGTGTGTGTGTGTGTGTGTGTGTGTGTGTGTGTTTATTGTTCCAGAACGTGATGGATACAATGTTTGATTTGATTTCAGCTTTGTAAGCAAACGCTGTCGGATTAAACCAAACTGAAGATGAAGCTGCTGCTGTGTCTGATCTTCTCACCTTTGCCATGGTGATGACTGAGTTTGCCTGCACAGGTAGGGTCATTCTCCACACCAAGAAAACATTTTTGTAAGTGGGTTTCGGCTTTTCCCCCCCCCCCCCCCCCCCCCCCTCCTCTCTCTCTCTCTGCTCTGGGGTGGAGGGGCCCGAGTGGGGTGCCTCAGCAACGTTGTCGGTTTTTTTAATCCCCAAATTTTAAATTTTTACAGTTTTGTTTGGGGTTGTGAATTCTGCATACTGTGTGAAGTACTTTTTTTTCGATTTAATCTATTTGCGTAAAATCGTCCCCACTTCTGGGGGAAATTAATTAAAAAAATTAATACTAAATAAAGGAACGAAAGCGGAACTGTTTTCTCAAATTACGGGGGGCCCGTCCCCCCCCCTTTATCCACCATAAAAAAAAACCCCGTGAAAATCGTGTGTTTAGGTCGAAACAAAAAAAAAGAAAAGGGTAGTACACAGGCTTTCGAAATCAAATTTTTACTGGCCCCTCTTTTGCATACTACATGCTCATTGGACGTTGTGAAACAATGTCTGCCTTGAGGGGAAAAAGGTTGGCAGGTGATTGATCCCCTCTTTTAAACATGCACAATTTTGACATCAAAAAAATTTTCCCGCGATCGAAACGGCAATGGCCACACCTCAAGTATGCCCCCCTTTGTCTGAGAGGTCACGCTTTTCAATACATACTCGCCGTCATTACGAGGGTGTGTCCCCCCCACATGGCGTGTCCTTTGTATTCACAAAGGTGTGCCCCTTTTCTTGATGGCATCCCCTCCCCTACATGGCGTGCCCTTGTTTACTTTGGAGGTGTCCCCTGTTTACATTAATCATGGCCCCTGGTTAGGGCGGTTTGGGCCCTATCTAGGGTGTGAATCCCTTTTCTGTGATGGTGGCCCCCTTTCTACAACGGCGAACCTTTGCCTTCGATGGAACCCCTTTTGTCTCGTGATTCCCCCCTATCACGGGAGCATGCTCCTTGTCTCAACAATGTCCCCCCTCGTGGGTGGTATCCCCCCATGTCTGCAATGCATGCCCTACCATAGTGGGTACCTCCTTTTCTACATTGGAGACGGTCCCTGGCACAGGCATGCCCTCCACCTGGTGGTTGCCCCCTGTCACTTGGAGATTGTCCCCGGGTCTACAGTGGCATCCCCCTCACCACGGTGGTGTGCCTCAGTCACTTGGAGATTTCCCCGGTTACGGGGCATGCCCCTCACCACGGGTGTCCCCCCTTTACATGGAACGTTTTCCGGGTCAAAGGGCTCCCCCTCCCCTGGGTGGTGTCCCCCCTTTAACTTGGGCGTGTCCGGTCTCAGTGGCTTTTGCCCCCCCACCTAGGGTGGTGGCCCCCCGTCTACAGGAGAGGTGTCTCCGGTCTACAGACATCCCCTCACCAGGGTGGGGGTGCCCCCCCTGCTGCTTGGGAAGTGTCCCCCCGGTTACAGGGCCCTCCCCTCCCCACGGGGGTGTGCCCTCTGTTACTTTGGAGGTGTGTCCCCTGGTTACAGTGGCATCCCTTCACCTACGGGGGTTGTCCCCTGTCTAATTGGGGGGGGCCCCTTGTCTAAGTGGCGGCCCTCCCCCTATGGGGTTTTCCCCTGTCACTTTGGAGGTGTGCCCTTGTCTACATGGCAGCCCCTCACCTACGGCGGTGTCCCCCCTGTTACATTGGGGTGGCCCCTTTTAAGTGGCCCCCCTCCCCGGGCGGGCCCCCCTGTCTACATTGGAGGTGTCCCCCTTGTTTTGTGGGGGCATTTTTCCTTATCTACATGGGTGCCCCCCTCTGTTATGGGGGTTTTTCCCCGTTACAAGGGCGTGCTATCAATTACAATGACGGCCCTTTTTCTGTTAGGGTAGTCATTATCTACGAGGGGCAGCCCCAGTCATCTTGGATGGCACCCCGTTTTACGAGGGGTGTCCCCTCACCCATTGATCCCTCTTCTATTGTATGTTCCCCCACCACATGTTTGCCCCTGGCCCGTGGTGGGTCCCTTTTGTGTCTATGGCATGCCCCTTGCTGCAAGGGTTCCCTTCCTTGCGGGTTGGCATGCCCATCAGCTTGAGGGGTTTTCCCTCATTTACGGTGGGATTCCCTTCTTAATGTATTCCCCTCCTTTCTCCTTGGGGTTGCCCCCTGGGCTACGGGGCTACCCCGTACGATGGCATGCCCCTTTCCATAAAAGGATGAAACACAATGGAGGAATGATTCGCGCCCACCTGTCCCCTACAAAAACCAATAAAACCCCTGAATAGATTGTTTCCATGTGGCAGGGGCAGAACGTTTTCAATTTATGACGGGGGGAAAAAAAAAAATCGCTAATTTTTATTACACGTTCCATGTCTTGGCGGGTCATAGCCCTTTTTTTTTAAAAACTCTTCTATTTTCTAAGCGGTTCCTCCTGTCTTGGGGGGTTAAGGGGCGAACCCTGGAAAATGCAACAAACTTCCAAAATCCAAATTAATGATTTCAGCTGTACAAAAAATTATTCAACAAAGTCATTCCCCCGGGTCGGGACCAAATATCGGGAACTCCATCTCCCAGAGATCTAAGTGCTTAAAATTCGAAAACATAAAACTATAATCTTTGCATCGAAAATGTTTCCATGCAGGTTCCCCCCAAACACATTGACCACTAAAGTACATTAAAAAAAAGTTTTAAAACCCGGGGAAATGACCGGCTCAGACAGATGTTGGGTATCTTCGCCCAAAGGCCAAATTCCGGGAAGAACAATGTGAAAATTTTGTTTCAGTGGAAGGATCTTTTTTACAAGTCCCAAAATGAATATATAATAACTAACCCCTTTTCACACTGACAATTTGAGATTTTTCAATGTCTTTGAACCCCACAAAGAGTTAGCTGCACCGTAAGATTTCCAACTGAAAATGATTCTTTCGCAAAACAGGACATGCCAAGATTAAAAGGGACATCTGTTGGACAAAAGAGAAAAAATCCAATTTTATCCGCCCAATTTGTTTTTCACCTTGGGGAAAAATTACAAACTTGAAATCAAAAACTAGGCGTCTTTTTTCCCTTCTAACCCACTTTGTTCGCCAAATTTTGACTCCCCCCAAAAACCCAGATCATCGGGGAAAGAGGAATCTGAAGGTCTGCATACTTCGGGAATGGTCCCTTTCCTATAAAAGGGCAAACAAAGGTTTTCCCCACAAGACCCCCAAGAAACATGCTAAACACCCAATAGCCCAAAACAAAAATGAAAATATGTCAAGGCATCCATCGAACCCCAAAAACAACAAATAAAAGACCAAAACCCCAATGCATGAATTACCGTTTGCAAGCTTGGCCCCTTTCCCCCCGATTAAAAACCCCAAACACCGGAAAATTCTGGGATCACCGGGCAAAAAAATTAAAAGGGAAAAGACAAGAAAGGAAATACAGCCCACCACACTCCCCTTCATTAAACTATAAACCTGCAGAAAGAGACGACCCCCCATGAATCCTCCATGCCTCAAGTCCACCCTCTAGGCAAAGGACGTAATTTTATAAGTGGGGGGCCAGGCTATGTCCCCCCCAGCCAAAGGGGGTAAAGATCTGCTCCAGGCTTTCAGTCCAAAACCCAGATGCTGGGCCCCAACTAAGCACCCCTTCCCCCTTTCCGCAAGAGGAGCCTATAAAAGCCCCAAAAACTTTGTCCAGGGGGTTTAAAATATGGAGTGTGCCAGACTCCCCGTGATGATGCATCAACTGCATTTCCCGCAACCAAATTATGTAAACACTTTCTTTCTTGGTGAACCCCCCAAAACTTCATCAGCCTCTCCCTGGTACAGCTGCAAAAACAGTCCTCCAAGTGACTCGGCCCTCTACCCCCCCTCAACCCCCAAACACCAGTCGGTATGCCTAGTCCCCCCCACAAAAAAACAAAGAAAGGGTTTAAAACAAACAGTGTTAAGCACGGCAGATCCTGGTTTTGTTATGAGACAGAAAAACAGTCGTATGCAGTGAAACAGAGAAACCCCCCCGTTTTAAAAAAACGAACAATAATCAAATCTCCACCATCATTTTCAACAACTCTAATTCCAGACCAAGTAACAACCCCCTCACCATGACAACACTGGGGCTATCAAACACCCAACAAAAGACAATAGGGAAAACCGCAACTTCAAACAAAATACAAACGAAAAAAAACTGCGACAAAAGGGAATATCACAAGACACGATGCGTTTCAGGATGACATTTAAAACCAATCCCGTCCAAGCCTTCTACAGGGCCAGTCCAGTCCCCCAAAAACCTCATATCTTTTGGGGGATGAGGGGACCCACCCCGATGTGGTCCCCCTACACGAAGAGGCTATGGTAACGATCACCCACAGAACTTTTTACAGTCACAGGTGGGAAAAGCCAACTAAAAAAGCACAACCAACACCCAACACAAAAACCTAGGGTTTAGGCCTTGCCCCTTTTATTGCCCTTAAAAATTCTAATGATTTAAAAAGTACTCTTTCTTTTTTTGAATTTAATAAAGAAGGGGTGTTAAAATCTATGTTTTCCCAAAATTAATCATTTTTTACAACGTTTTATTTTATGACAGAAACGTTCTCACGATTTTCCATTAGCTTTTTCCCCCCCCCAAATTCAAGGGTTTTTTTACCCCGGGGGTAAAACTATCAAACATAGTCACTGCTGTCTGTCTGGAGGGTTGTATGTTATTAAGAATAATTTTTACACTCAAAAGTGTTCCCCACAAATTGGACAATTTTTTAATCCATTATGTCTAAAAAATTTAAAATGGGGATTCTATGGGTTGTTTTCTGTAGGATGTACTTCCTCCCCTTCACAGTCATTTACTGGAAACAGAAATAGAAAAAAGGTAAATTCTTTAGAACAGTGCATACTTGACCCCACACAAGACCCTGGGACCTTCCTTTGTTGATTTTTTGGGGACCTCAACGCAAAAACTGGCAAAACGAAGTTAAAAAACTTTGTTTACCCAAAAGGTGGAATGCTTGAGGATTTAGAGAGGGTTTGATTTAAATCTGTTTATACTAATCTAAGAAGAATTTTTTCCTGATTTTGGAAATTCTTCTTGACTGTGTGAACAATTTAAAAATTGTATTCTCAATGATTTCTTGCAGGGATGTAAATGGGGTTTTCACATATATAGCACCCCAAAGGGTCTGTGTAAAGACTATTTTTTTAAAGTCAACTCCTTATTACTGGGGGTAAAATTAAAAAATATTGTCTAAAATCGAGTAAAACTATGCCCGTTCATTTGGTACAGCTTGCAAACATCATCCAATGAAAAGAGTAAGAAAAACAAAGTGCAAAATTTTTATGGACTAAATAAAGAAAAAAATAATTGACAATAGTTTCCGGGTGTACAATTTCTTTTTTTTACTTTAAACTAATTTATTAGACATTAATTTGGTGCGGGTAAATTCAAAGAAGCTTTAACAAAAAGGTCTGTTCAAAAAAAAAATCTAGTGGCAAAATAGAAGAAACCCTTTGGTTTTTATTTAGATTTTTTGGGAAAAAGACAAACCCGATTTTCCCCTTAAAAAATTTAACAGGGAACACTAGGATGAAAGAGGATCCAGAGTGATATTTAAATTTTTAGAGATTAAAGCATCTTTAAAAGAGAAAAAACAAGAACATAGAAAAACCCTTTAATAAAACTTTTAAGGAAGCAAAATGACCCAAAAAATATTTGGAAACATAAAAAATGTATCCAAAACGCTCCAACACCCAAAGCATAAAAAGAACTTTTTTTCAGCTTTTTGTAAAGTATTTAATTTGATTCATTTTGCAAGATTTAGACAAATTTTATAAAGCCCCCCAAAAACAGATAAAGATCCCAAAAATAAAGATTTTCTTTCCCGGGGAAAAAGAAATTCTTTAAAGAGGAAAAGGGTGCCTTGAGGGGTTTAAAAATAATGTGCGGACCGATGGAATGAAATGATTTTTTTTAAATCGTGAACTCGAGTTTTCTTTTTCTTTTCAGTATTCTTTAAAAAACGTTTGACCAGGATGTTCCTGTGATTGGTCAAGTTTAAACAACCCTCTTTAAAAAAAAGGAATTAACCCTTTCCGACAATTAGGGGGGATTTTTCTTTTTAAAATTAGTGGGAAATTTAAAAAGTTACGTCCAAATAAACCCCTAAACCCCGTGGGGAAAAATAATAAAAATTAGTGAAAGCAAGCTGGGTTTGGAAAAAACCCAGTACAATAGCCATATCTTACTCTTTTTTCCATTTAAAAAAAAATCTAATAACCAAAACGTAATTGCTTCTTGATTTAAAAAAAAAAGCTTTGACTTGTTGACGAAATTTTTCTATGGGGGATAGAAAAAAACGGGAAATGGGAAAAAGCTTAAGGCATAAAAAGTATTTTCCGTGGTTAAAAAAGAGAAGCTGTAAAAATGCCTACAGACACCTTTTTTTGTCCACAAGGCTAAAAAAAAAGGGGTTATGCAAGCCCCATTTTATTTTCCTTTTATTAAAGAACTGACAAAAAGAAATAATTTCTAGGGCAAACATGGGATTCCATATCACCGCTTTAAAAAAACCAATAATTTTTTCGCGATGAATCATTTTGTTGGCGAAAAAAATTACTGGAACCCCAAAAAACCCTCAATTTTTAAAAAAACCAGCAGGTAAACTTGGGGTACTGTCAAAAGAGAAATCTAAAAAAGAGTGTTCGGAAGGGGGGGTATCTTTCAGTCCGGAAAAAAAGGTTTTATGGCTAAAAAAAAAGAATTGTTAACCAGTAAAATACTTTGGATTATTTTTTTCAACGGGGGGAACGTTTTCTTTCGCCTTTTAGAAAAGGGCCCCGACAAAAAAAGGTTTCTATGAAAATAAAAATCTTAAAGGAAACTTGGTAACCATTTTCCCCGTTTTTTTTTTTTAAACTACGAGGGTTTTCCTTTTTTTTTCACCCCCCCCTTTAAAAAAGTACCCCCATCTCAGAACTTGAAATTTTACTCCCCCCAAGTATTTTTCCTTGGCTCGAATGCAAATTTCAAGCCTCCTCCCAATTTCCCCGCGCCCTCTGGGAGTCGGTTTTAGCAGCCGGACAACCGACTTACGGCTTTTTTCGAGGCCTGTACCCCGGGAAAAATACGCCCCGCAGCTTTTTCCTTCAGAGCGGAACACCCAAAACGCAGGGGCCCCAATCGGGGGTGTGGGTGGTGGCCAAAATTTGGGCCTTGCTCGCTCAGGAAAAGGGGTGGGGACCTTCGCCTTAGGACACTGGGTTTGTCATGCAAGAAGGGGCCCCGGGGGCGACGGTTGGGCGCTGCTTGGATTTTCCCACAACTTTTGGGAGCACAACTTGGTTTTAAATAGGGGGCGGATTGTTGATTTCTCAGGGAAAATGTCAAAAGCCAAAGGCCTGCGTGTTGAAAAAAATAGAAAACATTCGCTTGCGACTCTGGAATCCTGGGCGAAGAACAACTGGTCGGTCTCCGTCAGGGCCAACCCACATGCGGTTGCAGCGTTTGTTGGGGATGCCGTAGAATGTCAGCCAACTCTCGTCTCCCGTCACTAAGTCACACAGTCGTTTTGGCCCATTGGGCTCAAACTCGTCGAGCAGTTTGCGTGAACATGCCACCCGCTGCTGCTTCTGATCATCGCTTAAGAGATGTGGCACCCATCTTGCAGCCAGTTTTCTCATGTGAAGGTCTTTGTGCAGAATGTTGTTAATGGTGCCAATTGAAAGCTCACATGCCTCGCTTAATTCCCGCACAGTCGAATGTGGATCCTCCTCTATCAGTCTTTTCACAAATGCAATGTTTTGTTCGTTCCGAGCTGGTAAAGCTCGCTCTGCACGATTACCCCAATCAGATGGCGCCCTACCTGCTCTTAATTGTTTGACCCATCTGCAAACTGTGCGGTAAGACACACAATCCGTTCCGTAAACAGCTTGCAAATCTGCGTGTATCCTCCTACAATCGTCACCAAGTTGTAGCCTTGTGAAAGTGTAGAAACGAAATTGCTCATTGGTGACGTCCATTTTTTTCAGGCTCAGCTGTTTGAAACACAGTTGTAATTACGTCATACTCCGAGTTGCGTCATGACGTCAACTTTATTTTCTGCAATTCTAATCAGGTAAACTTTAAAGTTGTGTTTGGTATAAACATTTTTCTGTGCGGTGCTTCGTTTCCAAACGGCAAGCCTAGTGTCATCTTAAATTGAACAACCCTCGTATTTGATTGTCAAGTGCAACCAATGCTCACTTATGGATGTGAAGTTTGGGGCCTTGTAGCTGATCACAGCATAATAGAAAAAGTACATTTATTTGCAATTAAAAGATTTCTTAACGTCAGCGTACAAACACCTAATGCTTTAGTATACGGCGAAACAGGCAGATACCCGTTAGATATAACAACTAGAACAAGATGTATTAAATATTGGCTTAAACTTCTGAAAATGCCTCAAGATCGTCTCCCCTATAAAGCTTATCAGACACTCTTTAACTTGCATTGTAGAAACAAAAATAATTGGGTTTCTTCCGTTTGTTTTACATTGTATTATCATGGATTTGGCTTTGTGTGGGAAAGTCAGGGGTCGGAAATGACAGAATTTTCTTACAAGAATTTCAACAAAGATTAATTGATTGTTTTCGTCAAGGATGGAATAGTCAAATTCAGTCTAAACAGCGATTTGAATTCTTTTCCTCTATCAAATCATCACATAGTCTTTCTCCATATCTATCTGAAATGAAAAATATAAGTCTACGTAAACCAATAATTAGATTCAGATTATGTGTATCATGTCTGAAACCCCACCGTTTTCGCTTCTCAAAGGCACAAACAGATCACACTTGTCCCTTTTGTCCCAACACATACGAATGTGAGTATCATTTTCTCCTTAAATGCCCCAAATATCATGCTCTACGAGAGCAATTTTTGCCAAAGAAATTCTTCGTCAACCCCACGGTTTTTAAAATGTCATTACTATTGGCAAGCCCCAAACATACTTTTGGTCTTGCTAATTTCATTGCCAGAGCATTTGAACTTAGAAATTCAATCAACACTTAGTTTCGCTTTTGTGTGTGTGTGTGTGTGTGTGTGTGTGTGTGTGTGTGTGTGGTGTGTGTGTGTGTGTGTGTGTGTGTTCTCTTCCCAACTTCCCGTTATTTAGTTCCTTTAAAAAATACAGATTTTTTTTCCCCACCTCCCTTTAACCACGATCCTATTCTTTTCTCTTGGTCATGTATTGTGAGACACCTTTTTTTATATACATGCAGATATTATACTGCATGCTATACTCACTGTTATTATGTCTCGTGTTTCCAGTGATATGTACAATGGTTTTTGCATCATATTTCATGTTTCCCATATAATTATGCTCATTGTACTATGTCCTTTTTTTCTGATGCCTCCTTTTTCCTGTATGACAGGGGCAAATGGCCTTGTTCATTAAACTTTCGTTGATCGTTGATCTCTCTCTCTCTCTCCTCTCTCTCCTCTCTCACTCTCTCTCTCTCTCTCTCTCTCCTCTCTCTCTCTCTCTCTTTCTGTGTCTCTGTCTCTGTCTCACTGTGTGTGTGTGTGTGTGTGTGTGTGTGTGTGTGTGTGTGTGTGTGTGTGTTGTGTGTGTGCGTGCGTGTGTGGTGTGTGTGTGTGTGTGTGTGTGTGTGTTGTGTGTGTGTGTGTGTGTGTGTGTGTGTGTTTAATGTCAGTACAGGGCAGTGAGGACAGCAAGCCTTGACTGGACAGCGTCTTGAAAGAGTCAATGTAAATAGTGACACAAGTAAATTGTTCGCTTACTGTCATGAAGGAAAAGGGACGCAAACGACCACTATTCGCACAGATTTAGAACACAGTTTGAGAAACGGATACATAAACTGTGTCAATGTTTTCTTTGATATGAATTAACCCTTTTTTGGAACAGGAAGGAAATTAAGAGAGATGGAGCAATTGACCTGATATCTTGGTTAACCCTTTTTACAAAATATTTTATCTTACTTTTTGACTATTGCCTAATGTTGACATAATGTACGCATTTACCAATGTTAACATCAGTTGATCTGGCCTTTCGTTGACCATCACAGTAAAGCTGTCAACGTTAGGCAAAATTTTATCTGATACGTAACATTAAAAGACATATGACTTGATGTTGTTAATGCAGCTTTAAGTTGACTGTTACCCTAAGACCAGTACATAAAAGGCAAAAACAAATATACATTGTAAAAAAAAAAGGAGTAAAACATTACGCTGAAGTAAATGCACCTTTTGGCACGGTGGATAAGATAAAGTAAGAGATGAAACGCCACTGATGGCCAGACAACTTCATCAGTCAAAGCTTGCGCATGATAAAGGGGCTCTCCCCGGGAGATGGCATGAATGACAGGCCATAGTTTCCCTCTGGCAGCCGCAGTGTGTTTTGAATTGCACTTTGTACGGCACTGACATTTCACAACACCATGGCCGACAGAGACTCCCGAGGTTGCCTTCGTCTATGGTAGGATAACTCCTGGCACATCCAGCCCTGATATGCCCCCCCCCCCCCCGCATCCCCACACCCATCCCCATCCCCACCCCCTGGTCGTTTTGGCTATGACCTGCTAGGTTTGCTAAACAACCTCAATGTTTGTATTCGATCGACGTTGCGTGCTGAGTTGGTTTATTCTTAACCATTGCTCTATCGGTCATCAACTGTGACATTAACTTGGATGCTATTGCCCCCCGCCTTTGCACCTGACAATGTACAGACTTTCACGCACACCAACAAAACTACCGTAGAATTTTTTTGGTCAAATGGCTCAAAATCAGCCCCTGGAAAAAAAGACCGTGTCGGGTTCCCATCCAAAAAGCGTAATTAAAAAAAGGTTTTTCAAAAAGAGCAATACAGAATGGTAAGAGTCTGCAATTGTCTGTAATGGCGAATTTCAAGCTTTGAAAAGAGCGAACGTACAGTCCCTCCCCCCTTCCACCAACACTCCAGAGAGAAAGACAGACAGACAGAGACACAGAGAGAGAGAGAAGAGTGGCAGCAGGCAGACAGACAAACAGATGGATGGAAAAATAGACAGAAACAGACAGGATGATACACAGACAAGACAAAAGGCAGACAGACAGATAGACAGTCAGAGAAAGAGAGAGAGAGAGAGAGAGAGAGAGAGAGAGAGAGAGAGAGAGAGAGAGAGAGAGGCAAGACAGACAGACATACAGATGGATGGAAAAACAGACAGAGACAGACAGGATGATAGACAGACAGGGACAAAAGGCAGACAGACAGATAGACAGGGACAGACAGACTAACAGACAGACAGACAGTCACACAGAGAGAGAGAGAGAGAGAAGAGAGAGAGAGAGAGAGAGAGAAAAGAGAGAGAGAGAGAGAGAATATATAAATACAAACACAAATACAAGTACGAATACGTGAATATTTGGGCAGCACGCAACCCGACCATTGTATGACACTCGCAGAGAAACATCGAATTGTTTTGCAAGAAAGGTCCAAAGAGATTGACAAAGTGCGACGCAACTACAGACAGAGGGATTACGATAGCTGGTAGGTATGGAAATCCAGACTGACCGTCGTGAAAACATTGACGTTTCCAACAGACAAGATAGTGTAAGCATTCCCGCCTGTACCTCGGGTGACACTGCTGTCGCATTTTCAACACGATCCGGATTCCGTATCGCATGTCCGTTATTATTTGTATAAAATGTTCCAGGTTATTTCAATTTTGTCTCTGTCTTGGAAAATCTGACGCATCAAAATATTCCTATTCATATGAGGGGGAGGGAGGGAGAGAGAGAGAGAGAGAGAGAGAGAGAGAGAGAGAGAGAGGGTGGGGGAGAGAGAGGGGGGGGGAGAGAGAGAGAAGAGAGAGAGAGAGAGAGAGAGAGAGAGAAAAGAGACAGTAAAAGAGACAGACAGTCAAACGGCAGACAGACAAAGATAGAGAGAAAGACAGAGACAGAGACAAAAAGACAGAGAGATAGGGATAGTGTACAAAAGTGTAATGTTTGACATTGGTGTATTCCAGCGAGGAGTGTTCTTTATTCTTTTAGAAGAATAATATGTTAAAAATACCCAAATCGCCTATTTCGATTTCTGGTCTTTTAAATGATGTAGATACTTTTTTTTTACCTTTTTTAATTTGCATTCCAACATGTATATATACAGGGAAGGCAAGTATGTACATAAAGAAATAAAGAAAGAAAAAAATCACCCCAAACAATGTGAATTCACAAATTCATGCAAACATTATCTAATACAAAGAGAGAGAGAGAGAGAGAGAGAAGAGAGAGAGAGAGAGAGAGAGAGAGAGAGAGCGAGAGCGGTGGATGATCAAGCAAAAATCATGCTGACAGGGATGTTTTCACATCATTATGTTTGGCAAAATATTGAAATCAGCCCTCTAATAATAAAAAAAAAGTGTTCATTTACACACTTCATCTTACACTTCTAAATCTATTAGTGGAACTTGTTTTTGAAAAGAAAAGAAAGAGAAAAGGGATAAATGTTAAACAGTATCCTTCAATGGCCCTGTATGCCAGCCAATCTGGTCAAAAAATCTGCATGTTTAATTTCAAATATGCAATATGTTCCTCAATTTTGTATCTATTTTTTAAATTGGTTTATGAATACTTGTACTTGTGGCAGGGTGTTGTTTATTTTACAAACGCTTATGTAATGCTTCGCAAATAGTATTATAAAGTAAAAGACGGTGTCGCCCACAATCGTTTTGTCATAGCCAAATAGTACGAGTACTTCTGTCAAAAGGACATTTTCAGCATTCAAACATTTTTCTTTCATTAAGCCAATGAGAGCATTCCAAAAAATGTGTACATGGTGACATTTCCAAAACATATGGTCAATGCTTTTCTTTGGATGTGCTGCAAAAACTACATTTATTACTTTCAACGATTCTAATCTCCTTTAAAACAACATTTGTGCATAAACACCTGTGTAATATTTTCAGTTGAAACCACTGCAGCCTTACATCACGTATCTTATGCGCGTGCAAAAACCCGGATTTCCAATCATTTTGCATCAAACAATTTCATGTCCCATTTATCACAACATTTTGGCTTAGGATTATTCGCAATGATGATATCAATTACAACTTGGAGCCTTTATTTATAGCGAAAGGGATGTTTAAAGCACAATGATGAGTTTAGTACTTATCGTTCTTTTTATAGTAAGAGTACCAGACGTTTTTATACATATCATTTAAAAGTCGATTTATAGCCGGCAAAAGTCACAAAATCAATACTTCATTATATTTTCTTTAAAAAGTGCATGTGGCACTTTCCTTTGTCATAAAAAAGTGGGCGAGACAGTTTGATATCTTTGCTACCTAGTTTTTTTCGTTACAATGCACTTCTTTTCGATTTGAAATCGCTTATTATGGCATAATGGTTGGGCAAGAAGTTCAGCGGAGTTTGGGGGGGGAACACTTGTAATAAAAAAACACTTTATACGCATCAAGAACTTCAGCCCAAAACTGATTATACTTAGTGAATTTGGAACGAATTCTGACCATATTTTTTCATAAGCGACCAGTTAGGGAAGTTAAACAACAGAATATTTCGCCATCTATGAGTTGGCATCTCAGCTTTACGTATCCAGGACAGCTTCAGAGATAAAACAAAAGTTTGTATTCAGGAAGACCAATGCCGCCATCTTTTATACTTTTATGTGCAGTTTTTTGGTTAATCTTATCTGGTTTCTTATTCCAAACAAATTTGTAACAAGCCTGTTGACATGTTTGAAACATATGCCTGGTGGTTTTGGGAATAGTAACCAGAGGTGTGTCAACTTTGAGAGGATAAGAGATTTTAATATTGCTACCCTACCGAGGGGTGTTAACTGTCGTTTTACCCATATTTTGAATAAGTGTTTGACATCTGCTAGTCTTTCCGAGTAATTTATATCTACACATTCTTTCAGGTCATTAGTGAACCACATTCCTAAAACTCGGAATTTAGATGGATTCCATTCCATACCTAAATGTTCCATATAACGGATTTCAGAAATTTCTCACTTCCCAGCCAAAAGACATTAGTTTTTCCTACATTCATATGAAGGCCTGACACAGAACCAAACCTATCAAGAACATCTATACAGTTTTCAAAAGAACTCTTATCTCCTGCAAGTAAGAATTCCGTATCAACGCGTACTGACAAATCTTGTGTTCAACATTGTTGACTGAAATCCCATGGATATGGAATTCTGTCTGACCATAATAGCCAATATTTTTTACGCATAACACAAATATGTAAGAAAATAAAGGGTCTCCTTGTCTGCAGCCTCTTTTAATTTGAAACCAATCCGAAACCTGACCATTTACAATTACACATGATTTAATATTTTTATAGAACGTACCTATCCATCTACATATATCATTTTGAAAACCAAATGCTTCAGTACTTTAAACATGAAGTTCCAGTTTATCGAATCGAAAGCCTTTTCAAAATCTATATTCAAAAGCAATCCGGGTAGATTATGTTTGTCTAGATAAGCTATCATATCATATATCAACCCTTAAATTATCTCCAATATATCTATTTCTGATAAACCCCGTTTGATCTTCATCAATTATATTTGGTAGAACATGATCCTATTTTATAAATTACATTTAAAGTGAGATAGGTCTCCATTTTTATGTATTGCCTTGGTTTAATCACCTCTAGGGATAGAAGTTTATAATTCCTTCTCTCTGCACACAAGATAGCTCTCCTTTTCTGAAACTCGCATTAGGTGCTCTACAACAAATTCACCTATTTTCTTCCAAAATACTTTAAAGAATTCTGCACTAAAGCCGTCTGTGCCTGGACTTTTTAATGATGTAGATACACACTCTCTCTCTCTCTCCCTCTCCTCTCTCTCCTCTCTCTCTATATATATATATATATAAAAGATGAATATAATCAAAGAGCCTAAAATGATTTAAAAGTGCTCGACCCCTGTGGAGTCAACATTTGTCAATGATGTTAAAAGGAAGGTTAAAACTCGACAAATTTGTTTCTAGCGGCGTTGCGCTGTCATCAGGATGATTTTTGTTTGCCCACCGCCGATGTTTTTATAGCGTGTGGGCTCACGTTTGCGGTTGTTAGCACGTGCGGGTTGGCTGCACGTGTTTTTGACAAATGTTGCTCCCCAAGGGGTCGAGCACTTTTAAAATCATTTTAGGCTCTTTGATTATATTCATCTTGATTCATCTTGATTGCTCCTCACGTTGAGCACTGTGGCCCGAAAGATTTTAAAATGGAGGAAATCAATTTTAGGCAGTCAACAAAAAACATACCGTTCTCTAACCCACAATTCTACTTAAAAAGATTAATAGAACAAACCGAAAAGTTCGTACGCAATATGAGATGGAAAGCATTCTTTTTCCTGAACCCGAATGCAAAAAAAAAAGGACAAAAACACCTACGATTTCAAATCATGGCGATCACCACCAGTCATAGACGATATGAAACCCTTTGAAGATCAAATGAAAAGAATGATAAAACCAAAAATTGAATTCAAAAAATCTAACAACGATTTCCAAACAACATTGAAAACCAAATAAAACAAGTACAAAATGACAAAAAAAATTTTGTGAAGGGTGACAAAACTAGCAATTACTACAAAATGGAACCAAAGGAATTTCTCAACTCCTTGACAAAAACATCCAGAAAAACTACAAAAAAGCTGACAAAAATATACATGACAGTATCCGCACTAAAGATAAAGAACTTGCAGAGCGCATAGACCTAAGTGACAGGATAGAAGCGACAGCAACAAAAGAAGCTTTCATACACTCAAAGACCACAAACCCAATTTTCATAACAATCCAACATGCAGACTAATAAACCCATCGAAATCTGAATTAGGCAAAATAAGCAAGAAATTCTGGAAAAAATAACAAAGGACAAAAAATCAAACTCTGATTACAACCTCTGGAAGAACACATACGAAGTTTATCCAATGGTTCAAAAAAATCAATAAACAAAGTAATACAGTATTTATCACATTTTACATAGTAGACTTTTACCCATCCATAGATGAGGAAACTACTCTCCAAAGCCCTGAAGTTTGCCATAACCACACAGACATAACAGGGTCAGAAATGGAAATCATTCTCCACACCAAGAAAACATTACTACACAGCAGAAATGAAACCCCCGGATCAGGAAAACCAACAGAAACTCAACATTCGACGTAACCATGGGTTTCATATGATGGTGCAGAAACATGTGAACTGGTCGGACTATTCATGCTGTCCAACATCAAGAAAAACTCGGAAAACAAGTCGGACTGTACAGAGACGATGGCCTTGCTGCACTAACAAACAACCCAAGAACCATCGAAAAAAAAGAAAGAACTATGCAAAATCTTTCCCAAAAACCCCAACTTAAAGATCACCATTGAAGCAAACAAAAAGGTAGTGAACTACTTAGACATAACACTGGATCTCAACAACCATATATATAAACCATACCAAGAAACCCAACGATACACCTCTTTATGTACACACCAAAAGTAACCATCCACCATCTGTATTAAAGACCATACCCCCTGGCATAAACAAGAGACTATCAAACCTGTCATGCAATGAGAGAGTGTTCAACAATGCAGCAGTGGGAAAACCAGGAGGCACTACAAACAAGTGGATACAATTACAAACTACAATACAACCCGGACAACAACACAAATAAAAGCAAGAAAAATAGGAAAAGAAAAATCATATGGTATAACCCCCCATACGACGGAAAATCAAAACAAACATAGGGAAAGAATTCTTCAAAATCCTAGCAACTTCATTTCCAAAAGAGCACAAACTGTCCAAAATATTTAACAAAAACACTTTTCAAACTATCGTACTCATGTAGGCCCAACCTCAAAACCTGATTGACGCATCCAATAAAATGAAAATCAACACAGCAAAGAAGGGTGAAGAAAGGAAATCTTGCAATTGCACGAGAAAGGAGCAGTGCCCACTAAACAATAAATGTCTCCACAACAACATTGTATACCAGGCACTGTAACATCAGAAAATGAAAAAAAAACATACATAGGGATCACTGAAAACACTTCAAAACCAGATATGCAAACCACAAACAGTCATTCAATAAAGAAAAATATAAAAACCAAACAAACGAGCAAATATATCTGGAAACTTAAAGACGCAAAAACAAGCTACAATATATCCTGGAAAATCATAAAAAGAGCATCACCATACAGCAATGTTTCAAAAGGTGCAACCTATGTTTAACTGAAAAATGGTTAATACTATGCAAACCACACTTAGCAACTTAAACACCAAAACAGAAATAGTAAACAACTGCAGGCATAAATGGAATCGTTGTTAGTGAACACATCCAAAACAAAAACCTGAAAGCCCCAAAAAACACGTGCAGCCAACCCGCACGTGCTAACAACCGCAAACGTGAGCCCACACGCTAATAACATCGGGTGGCAAACAAAAATCATCCTGATGACAGCGCAACGCCGCTAGAAACAAATTTGTCGAGTTTTAACCTCCTTTTTAACATCATTGATATATATATATATATATATATATATATATATATATATATATATATATACAACAAACTAATAAATTCCAAGTATAAGTACCGAGCACCATTCCAGCAACTTACAGAGCAGCTTGGTGTTGCAATGACTGCAAGAAATATTCAATTATAAATAAAGCTTGCTCTTATGTCTTAGATTGAAAAAATAGGGGGAATAAGCATTCATATCTGCAGTGGTAGATAATTCTGCCTAACTAACAGTATGTGCTTGAGTGGGTGAATGGGGAAAAATAAAATAAATGCTTCTCAAAATGAGCCTTCAGCAAGCTTATAGTCTCCAAGGGGGAACACTCCCCCAATAGGGAGGGAAACTCACCAACATATAATTCCTGGTCAGATACCGATATTTCGAAACCTGATTGTTTCTCCTCAGTGACCGCGGAAAGTGGTAATTTGACTCCACTGCCTCTTCGGTTTTAAGAAGAATGCTATCCCAGAAAAGGCTGGTGTGCAATACCGTTGAGTTTTCAAAAAACAACAACCAAAGGTGCCACCTAAGAAGCAAAAGAAAATCATGAAATTGCAAAACAAGCTACATTTTCTTGTGAAAAGTAGAAAATATGAAAAGATAACCTCTTAAGACACAAGTGCTGAGGGCCAGTTCTTGGAATGAATCCGCAAGGGACTAAATTACAACAAACTAATAAATTCCAAGGAGAAGTACCGAGCACCATTCCAGCAACCTACAGAGCAGCTTGGTGTTGCAATGACTGCAAGAAATATTCAATTATAAACAAAGCTTGCTCTTATGTCTTAGATTGAAGAAATAGGGGGATATAAGCATTAATATCTGCAGTGGTAGATAATTCTGCCTAACTAACAGTATGTGCTTGAGTGGATGAATGGGGAAAAATAAAATAAATGCTTCTCAAAATGAGCCTTCAGCAAGCTTATAGTCTCCAAGGGGAGACACTCTCCAATAGGGAGGGAAACTCACTAACATATAACTCCTGGTCAGATACCGATATTTCGAAACCTGATTGTTTCTCCTCAGTGACCGCGGAAAGTGTAATTTGACTCCACTGCCTCTTCGGTTTTAAGAAGAATGCTATCCCAGAAAAGGCTGGTGTGCAATACCGTAGTATGTTTGTTGAGTTTTCAAAATATAAAATATGAAAAGATAACACCTTTAGTTGTTTTTTTTGAAAACTCAACAAACATACTACAGTATTGCACACCAGCCTTTTCTGGGATAGCATTGCGTACACAAATTGAAATGTGGCAAACGAATGCGTGCTTTATATCTACAAATGCATTTTCTGTTGTGCAGCATGGGCCCAAAAGCTCATAAATCCTGGCAAGAGAGCCACGTCCGTTGCCAGAACAGATACTAACGAAAACAGCCCTGCCCACATTGGTATTCAATTCTCCTCTCTCTCTTCTCTCTCTCTCTCTCTCTCTCTCTCTCTCTCTCTCTCTCTCTCTCTCTCTCTCTCTCTCTCCTCCCTCTCTCTTCATCATTGTCTTATTCTCTCTACGCCTTCCCTTCATTTTTTTCCCAGTATATGTGGTGTTTCATTCTGTCTATGTTAAATGTTTCGTTCGTCACTTGTGTTGATTTCGTGTATAAGTTACCAGTAATCCAAGGTTTACGTTTGAGCATGTCCCTTTTGCTTGTAGTCACTTTTGACTAGTTATTAAACCATTATTGCTTTTGCTTCCTTTTGTTCTAGGGCTGGATAGAAAAACAGCATAATATCCTTATCTCATTTCACTGATTATGTAAAATTCTGTTCGTTCTCCCACCCCCACCCCCTTCCCACCGACTCTTCCCCCACTTACTCTACATGTCTGTCTGTCTGAATACGTGTTCTTATAACGTGTGTCATTCTTCTGTTTGGTTAACAGAACAAGAATCGATCAGATGGGTTAACGTACAAGCCTGTGTCTATGCCCATCTATCCGTTTGTTTAGTCGTAGTCCTACTCGCCTCCTTTCATGTTACTCTTTACTTTCAGACAGGTCTGCCAGAGCCATACCAGACTTCTTGAAAGCTTAGGACATGCGGGAGAGTGGCTGCAATTTGCGACTGATGAGAATGCTTTCCGAACAACACGTCCAAAGTAGATATACTCCAGTAAATGAAGAAACTCACATCATATCGGGTGGCGGGTGGGGGTGTATCGTGGCATTGAGTTGTTGTCTAAACTGCTCTAAACTGTTTAGCAACAACTTTATGACAATGGTTGTTCCACATCACTCTTACAATAAATACGGTTTTACACCGAGTGTACGTGTCACACTGTTCTGGATAAGCTTTGTAGTTAAAGATGATTACACTGTAGTTGTATGATAAAAAGTGTTCCACTTCAGCTATTCAATAAAGATTGCCTTGCCCCAGTTGAGGGAAAAAGATTGTTCAGCGTCAGTTTGGAAGCGAGAAATAACTTTCGACTTCGTTGTGTTGCGTGTTCGCATCACGTCGGGCTCACCAGATGTGACGGATGGCTCAACGGATGGTGTGCGGTGCGTGTTTTGCTGTCCGACTCTCATCTGAAGAAGTTTGGATGCGTGTACGTCTTTTCCTTACACACACCCACACCACACGAACATAGATAGCCAGGCAGCAAGTTATGTTTCTTGTTTTTCTTTTGCAGCCTTAACAACTAAATCAAAACAAGTACATAATAATAAAGCAGACCATCAATAATCATACTCTCGCCACTATCATCGATGGCGCGCAACAATACTAGTGACTTACAGTGACTACTGACATAAGTGTTAAATATATATTATTTTCCTGCGCAGACAACGCTAGCATCCACAGCAGTGTCGCCACAAACAGTTCATGCACTTGGCCAAGTCTGGCCCAAGTCACACAGTCTTCACACAGTTCAAAATCCACTCACGGAAGCAGTTCGTGGAGTCCATCTAGGGACTCCCACACGACAGAAGAACACACGTCGACTCGACGGAAAACGAAGCCGCTCAAGGAAGTAGTTCGTGGAGTTCTTCCAGGGACTCCCACACAACCGAAGAAACAGAAGTCGTCGTCCCGACGAACTCTGAAGCCCTTTCACACACCAGCTCGTTGCTGACCACACGGACAGCCTCTCCATACCCCCAACGGGCGAAAACAGCGGCTGGGCTCGTGCTGCACCCCACAGTCGGTTGGCAGTACACACACGATGTCTACTGATCACTCGGTCAGCCTCTCTACACCCCACGGGGCAGAAACGGCGGCTGGGCACGGGCTGCACCCCACATCTGGATGGTGGTTAGTTCCAGGTCGGACATGGGGGCTTCACCGACACCTGGGGAACTGATAGCCACCTTGATTTTCTAGCCTACTTCCAACATATTTCTCGTTCTTGTTTGTAACTAGCCGTCACTCTTCACATAATACGTTTCATTGTTATTTGTGGGAAAATACCCCCAATAAACATCTACTAGGTTTCAATACAGTGGGAGCATTGCAATTTAAAAAAAAACTCCCCTTGATTAACACCATAACTGTTCACATTGAAGGAAAGGATTTCCACATGCAAACTTTTTTTCAAATACCAAGAATGCAATTATTTCATAATTATGCAGGTACGATTTCCTTTTGCCCTATCTTATCAAGAAAAGAATGTTTTTATCTATTGACATTATCACTAGATGTGTCTAATTACATTTCAAGAAACGATTTGTGATCGTCCCTTTTGATCTAGGAAAGAATATTCATCATTATTCATCACTATCCACAACAGGAATCAGAATACATTTTCTAATAATTTATGCACACTAATTTTCATTGCTCATTTCCTGAGCTCACCAACACTCGCATCATTATAATACTTAGGGAAAATATAAACAATACGCTTTTTCAACAATACATTGATTTCACTAGATTACTTTTCCCCAAACACATACAAGTATACATATCTTTTTCTGTCATCTACTCACTCTATTCTTCTCATCCACCTCTCGACTCATACATTCACTAACTACAACTTCCTACTGTCACAATATGTCTCGTCAAATCACAAGGTATATCAAGGGAACAATTAAATATTTCAGGCTTTTGCTAAGAACTGGAAAGTTCCCAACCAACTGCAGGAAAAAAAACTTCATTAGTACAAATCCTAACTTCCATTTAACGATTGGAACATACCTGACTGCCAGCGATGACCTGCCTTCTGTCTCCCTTCGGCTCGTCTAGACAAGTTGCTCGGCTGGCAGCTCTTCGGAGACTGAAGGGAAATCCTCACTCACCCGACTAACACAAAACACAGATGAGTAGCTGTCAGGTAAACAGGTCAATCGGTTTTTCAGGTTTACCTGTTCCGGTCCAACGTGTCCCCAAAATTTGGGACCGGACCAAATATGGTCCGTCACAGACTCTAGGAATGTTGCGCGGGTGTCTCTCCTCTCTCTCTCTCTCTCTCTCTCTCTCTCTCTCTCTCTCTCTCTCTCTCTCTCTCTCTCTCTCTCTCTCTCTCTCTCTCTCTCTCCTGTGTGAGTGTGTGTGTGTGTGTGTGTGTGTGTGTGTGTGTGTGTGTGTGTGTGTGTGTGTGTGTGTGTGTGTGTGTGTGTGTGTGTGTGTGTGTGTGCACTTGTTTGTGCTCTGGGGTGCCATTGTGTCGTATTTGGTGTCCTGGATTATTTGCTTTAATGCACTGTATTGTACTAGTATGCATAGCACTAATTCATCAATGCATGGTTGTGTAGTGTTGAGATGTATTGTGAGCAATATCTCCGAGAGACACTTGTTTTCCGTAATAATTACAGCCAATTTCGGCTTGGAGTAACATGCCTGTACTCTATGCTTAGTTTCTTATCTTGGCGTCAAACAGGCACAAAAGACATAGACACCAAGAGAGTTGATAAAAAGTGTCGAGCCACACTCTCAGAGTCGCATCCATTAAGCGGATGAACCTCCACTATGCAGTCCTAACATTCCTAACTGAACCCAAAGCAGACTGTACTCTGGGTGTGAGCCAGTCGGGCTAGGAAAAGAATCATTAAACGAATGGCTCTGATGGAATTTGAACCCATGACCTCTAGTCGGGGATCCGCGAGGCTAACCACTTCCCCATGGCGGCTGGTTTCAACACATTCTAAAACATGTAACCGCCAAAATAAACTTTTCTTACCACACGAGCTCGCAGTAAGTTTACAACACAAACCTTTCTGTACACCCACGTGCGCCTATTTCACAATTTTGACTTTGTTTCGGTATAAAGGTGAGTTTGCGTTTAAAAAAAATATGCATGTAGTCAGTTTGCCTGCGCTGACTTAAAAATCGTCTCTGTCCACCAAGCAGTGAAATTGTGCCTGCTTCGGTTCGGGGAAGATCAGAGGTGGCGGAAGGAGAGATATGGGCCCCCCACTTTCCATTAAACTGTGCCCTAGAAAAGATTTGATTGATTTGATTTAACGTCTGTTGACAATAATAGTGATATTAGACTGTGTGTCACCATATCTAGAAAAGATAAACCTCAGACAGTTCCCTCCCCAGAGTGCTAACGTCTGTTGACAATAATAGTGATGTTAGACTGTGTGTCACCATATCTAGAAAAGATAAACCTCAGACAGTTCACTCCCAGAGTGCCATCAGACCATGTGACTTTAGCCGTTAACCTATAAACTTTTGTTCAGAGACTGGAGTCAGCAGAACCTGACAGCGTGAAGGTAGTTTGCATCAGTGTCAGACTTATCTGAATCTCGTAATTTTTAAAAAAGCTATAAAAAGACTTAAACGTTGTCAAAACTGGACCTGAAGCGCATTGCGTCATGTGCTATTGTACCCTACTCACTGACCTCCCGTAAACATGTTTAAACTGACTCACTAACCTGTATGGCACCTCATATGCACGGGAACATCGATATGAGTTAAACGTACTGCAGCTCTGTCTTTGTTCACTTTGCTCTCGATATAATAACTACTTACTGAACAAGGTCCAGCTGTCATCCTCAGCAAGCATTAGATTACACCTAGAGCTAGGTCAAGAAGATGTTTTAGCCACATGGAGGGGAGGGAGTGGGGGTGGGGGCAGGTAGGTTGTAACTGAAGAATCATCATTTACTTTTAGCATGTTCGCTTTATGTGTATGTGAATGCTGTATGCCGTGTATGTTTTAAAACGATGATAAAAAACAGGATGAGAAAAAGACCTTCCTGAAAATGCCTTCTATTGCCGAGTCCCAGTCTGAAGACCTGCCAGTATTGCCTTTAGAACTGTATAAAGTAAAGGTCAAAAGGACCCCCTGTCTTCAAAACTTGGGGCAGATATATATATATATATATATATATATATATATATATATATATATATATATATATATATATATATATATATATATATATTATTATATATTATATAATACTGACGGTCACATAGAATGACACACTCTGGCAGTCTGTTTTTTTTTTTTTCTTTTTCAGACTTCACGAGCTAATTCAAAGTCTTGTAGCATGCACTGTATGATTTTGTGTGGTTTGAATGTGCTTCATATAAAAATTTGATAATGAATGACATCTAAATAAAGCCACTGGAATGATATCGCTTCCGTGCAAAATGTGAGCCCAAGGCAAGCGAGATCATTCCAGCAGTCATCTGTGAACCTGTGCTATGCTATGAATACATGGCACCTCCACAAGAAAGTGAACATTTCCTAAACTCACCTTCACTGTTATCAGAACTATCAGAAGCATTAGATTCTATCCCTTCACATGATTAAGCTGCTGGCCTTGATGGAGTGTCCTATCAACTCATCAGACATTTACCTTCTTTGTGGAAAGTAGGACTGCATTCATTATTCCAAAAATATTGGAGTAATGGCACTATTCCAAGAGTCTGGAAAAGTTCAGCAGTAATCCCAGTACTCAAGGAACAGAGTTACAGACCCATAGCTCTAACGTCTCATGTTGGTAAACTTTTATAAAAAAAATATTCAAAAACGATTGTTATGTTACTGTGGAAAAGATGTGATATGTGTTCAGCAAGCGGGCTCTCGAAAAGGTCGTTGTACCACAGATCATTTAATAAAACTCACCAGTCACATTAAAAAAAAAACAATTCTCCCGCAGAAAAAGTACCTTTACTGCATTTTTGTAATGTTACAAAAGCCTATGACAGCGTATGGCACGCACGTCTACTGTACAAATTTTAAAAAGTTGGTATTTCTATGAGAATGTTTGATTACATTCAAAGCTTCCTAACAGAAAGAAGCGCATGTACACGGATTGGAAGAACTTATCCATCCTTTAGGAATGTAGATATGGGTATTCCCCAGGATCAGTTGTTGTTCCCATGTTGTTCCCATCCTAATTCATTATCTTCCCAAATTTATGTCAAAAGCAAGGCATGTAGTTCGATATGCAGATGATGTCGCTATTTGGATTAACTGTGCATTATGGAAGCATTTCAATAAAAGAACAGTAAACTATGTACAGAAATTGTACCAATAGGAATTGGATAAATTATCTCTCTCTCTCTATATATTATATATATATATATATATAATATATATATATAATATATATATATATATATATAATATTGAATTATAAAGAAAGCTTGCTCTTATGTCTTAGATTGAAGAAATAGGGGGAGATACGCATTCATATCTGCAGTGGTAGATGATTCTGCCTAACTAACAGTATGTGCTTGAGTGGGTGAATGGGGAAAAATAAAATAAATGCTTCTCAAAATGAGCCTTCAGCAAGCTTATATTCTCCAATGGGGAGACATCCTCCAATAGGGAGGGAAACTCACTAACATATAACTCCTGGTCATATACCGATATTTCAAAACTTGGTGGTTTCTCCTCAGTGACCGCGGAAAGTGGTAATTTGACTCCTCTGCCTTTTCAGTTTTAAGAAGAATGCAATCCCAGAAAAGGTTGGTGTGCAATACCGTAGTATGTTTGTTGAGTTTTCAAAAAACCAACCAAAGGTGCCATCTAAGAAGCAAAAGAAAATCATAAAAGAGCAAAACAAGCTACATTTTCTTGTGAAAAGTAAAACATATAAAAAGATATCCTCTAAGACACAAGTGCTGAGGGCCAGTTCTTGCATGAATCCGCAAGGGACTAAAATACAACAAACTAATAAATTCCAAGGATAAGTACCGCACCGTTCCAGCAACTTACAGAGCAGCTTGGTGTTGCAATGACTGCAAGAAATATTGAATTATAAACAAAGCTTGCTCTTATGTCTTAGATTGAAGAAATAGGGGGAGATACGCATTCATATCTGCAGTGGTAGATGATTCTGCCTAACTAACAGTATGTGCTTGAGTGGGTGAATGGGGAAAAATAAAATAAATGCTTCTCAAAATGAGCCTTCAGCAAGCTTATATTCTCCAATGGGGAGACATCCTCCAATAGGGAGGGAAACTCACTAACATATAACTCCTGGTCATATACCGATATTTCAAAACTTGGTGGTTTCTCCTCAGTGACCGCGGAAAGTGGTAATTTGACTCCTCTGCCTTTTCAGTTTTAAGAAGAATGCAATCCCAGAAAAGGTTGGTGTGCAATACCGTAGTATGTTTGTTGAGTTTTCAAAAAACCAACCAAAGGTGCCATCTAAGAAGCAAAAGAAAATCATAAAAGAGCAAAACAAGCTACATTTTCTTGTGAAAAGTAAAACATATAAAAAGATATCCTCTAAGACACAAGTGCTGAGGGCCAGTTCTTGGAATGAATCCGCAAGGGACTAAAATACAACAAACTAATAAATTCCAAGGATAAGTACCGCACCGTTCCAGCAACTTACAGAGCAGCTTGGTGTTGCAATGACTGCAAGAAATATTGAATTATAAACAAAGCTTGCTCTTATGTCTTAGATTGAAGAAATAGGGGAGATACGCATTCATATCTGCAGTGGTAGATGATTCTGCCTAACTAACAGTATGTGCTTGAGTGGGTAAATGGGAAAAATAAAATAAATGCTTCTCAAAATGAGCCTTCAGCAAGCTTATATTCTCCAATGGGGACACATCCTCCAATAGGGAGGGAAACTCACTAACATATAACTCCTGGTCATATACCGATATTTCAAAACTTGGTGTGTTTCTCCTCAGTGACCGCGGAAAGTGGTAATTTGACTCCTCTGCCTTTTCAGTTTTAAGAAGAATGCAATCCCAGAAAAGGTTGGTGTGCAATACCGTAGTATGTTTGTTGAGTTTTCAAAAAACCAACCAAAGGTGCCATCTAAGAAGCAAAAGAAAATCATAAAAGAGCAAAACAAGCTACATTTTCTTGTGAAAAGTAAAACATATAAAAAGATATCCTCTAAGACACAAGTGCTGAGGGCCAGTTCTTGGAATGAATCCGCAAGGGACTAAATACAACAAACTAATAAATTCCAAGGATAAGTACCGCACCGTTCCAGCAACTTACAGAGCAGCTTGGTGTTGCAATGACTGCAAGAAATATTGAATTATAAACAAAGCTTGCTCTTATGTCTTAGATTGAAGAAATAGGGGGAGATACGCATTCATATCTGCAGTGGTAGATGATTCTGCCTAACTAACAGTATGTGCTTGAGTGGGTGAATGGGGAAAAATAAAATAAATGCTTCTCAAAATGAGCCTTCAGCAAGCTTATATTCTCCAATGGGGAGACATCCTCCAATAGGGAGGGAAACTCACTAACATATAACTCCTGGTCATATACCGATATTTCAAAACTTGGTGGTTTCTCCTCAGTGACCGCGGAAAGTGGTAATTTGACTCCTCTGCCTTTTCAGTTTTAAGAAGAATGCAATCCCAGAAAAGGTTGGTGTGCAATACCGTAGTATGTTTGTTGAGTTTTCAAAAAACCAACCAAAGGTGCCATTTATAATTCAATATTTCTTGCAGTCATTGCAACACCAAGCTGCTCTGTAAGTTGCTGGAACGGTGCGGTACTTATCCTTGGAATTTATTAGTTTGTTGTATTTTAGTCCCTTGCGGATTCATTCCAAGAACTGGCCCTCAGCACTTGTGTCTTAGAGGATATTTTTTATATGTTTACTTTTCACAAGAAAATGTAGCTTGTTTTGCTCTTTTATGATTTTCTTTTGCTTCTTAGATGGCACCTTTGGTTGGTTTTTTGAAAACTCAACAAACATACTACGGTATTGCACACCAACCTTTTCTGGGATTGCATTCTTCTTAAAACTGAAAAGGCAGAGGAGTCAAATTACCACTTTCCGCGGTCACTGAGGAGAAACCACCAAGTTTTGAAATATCGGTATATAACCAGGAGTTATATGTTAGTGAGTTTCCCTCCCTATTGGAGGATGTCTCCCCATTGGAGAATATAAGCTTGCTGAAGGCTCATTTTGAGAAGCATTTATTTTATTTTTCCCCATTCACCCACTCAAGCACATACTGTTAGTTAGGCAGAATCATCTACCACTGCAGATAAGAATGCGTATCTCCCCCTATTTCTTCAATCTAAGACATAAAAGCAAGCTTTGTTTATAATTCAATATTTCTTGCAGTCATTGCAACACCAAGCTGCTCTGTAAGTTGCTGGAACGGTGCGGTACTTATCCTTGGAATTTATTAGTTTGTTGTATATATATATATATATATATATATATATATATGAAGAACAACGGATTAGAACTATCTGGAGAAAAACATGTTTTATGTTGTTTAACAATGGTGAGAACCCAAAGATTCTACCCTCGCCTTTGTTAGATGGTCAGATTTGGAATATAACCAAAAAGTTAAATTCCTTAGGATATTTAAAACTCCTAATCTGAACTGGAAAACACATTGAAAATTTGATTGATAAAACAAGAAAAAGATAAAACGTTCTTAAAATTATATGTCATCAACCATGGGGTCAGGACTGTCATACCCTTTTACATCTATACATCTCTTCGGTCCGATCGAAATTGACATATGGACAAGAAGTGTATTTCTCTGCACCTACTTCTCTTTTAAATAGATTGCAAAGCCTGGATAGTAAGGACACGGAATTAGGTCTAGGAGTCCCAGTTCATACAAACACTCATAGATGTTATAAAGAAACAAATATATTGCCGCTAAATGAGAAGAGAATATTGGATGCATCCAAATAATTATATTGTCAGAAGTCTTTCCGTTAAAAATTCACTTACTGAATTACTGCTGGATTCCAGTAAAAATTTTCCTAAGAGGTCTAAAAACATATCATACATTCAACTAATTAGAAACTACACATCTGACTTTATGTCACATTGTAATATTGATATTACTGCTATACCAGAATGTCCTGCGGTATCTACAATGCCTCCTTGGGAGCACCTAAATGCTTCTTTAGATTACAAATGCATTTTATTAAAGAAAAGTGATAATGAAAATATTTCAACAACTGAAATTGGTGAATATTTAGAAAACATTTAAAAGTGGGTCGGTAATGGAATCCTCTGACCGTGGTTTTGGCTTTATAATACTAGATTTAAATGTCAGGAAATCATATTATTTAGGCAAGGGGTTTTCAATGTATACCTCAGAACTATGTGCAATACTGGAGGCTTTGACTTACATATATGAGACACCAATTGCTTTCTATACAATTTTACTTTGTGTTGATTCCAAATCTGTTTTACAATCACTAGAGCGTTGGGACTGTAAAGCTAGAAAAGATGTGTTTTTAAAAACAAAACATCTACTGCATTGTTTCATAACTCTTGGCATAAGAATTGATTTTTGTTGGGTCCCATCTCACTGTGGTATAACATTAAATGAAATAGCAGACAGTCTTGCAAAATAAGGGGCAAATAGAAACGCTGAAAATTTATTAAACAATCACTTACATTTATCCTCTTGTGAATGAATCCAAATTATGGAAAAACACGTCTATGAGCAGAATTTAAGTTAAAATAAATGGCTACTTTACTATCATGCCCAAGGCACATTGTTAGATTAATTAATAAATTAGGGCCGAATACTTAGAACACTAAATATTTTCATGGTATTACTTGTGTCTGCCGAGAAAACATGTCTGTACATCATCTTTTGTTTGAGTGCTCAGTGTTGACTTCGCTCTATCAGGAGAAAGGTATTGAGATGACTGACGTTCATAATGTCAATACTGCCTTGTATGGTTTATATGTTGCTGAAATTGCAATGGTTATTTCCCAGTCACAGTTGCAATTTTTTTTTTATAAAGATCAACAATTTTGTGTACTACTAGAGTATTTCACTTATGTAAATATATACGTATCACATTTGGATGATAAGTTAAGTGTGGAGGTGTCTTCCTTTTTCTTTTTTTTTTTCTTTTTCTTTTTTCTTTCCTTTGTTTTTTGGCTTAATTGTATTTTTCAATAAGTGTCTAATATCATCTGGCGATGGAAATGCATAAAATAAACCACTGAACTGAACTAAGTGAACTCAGGTTCTGCGGATCGCTAATGGTGCCCTGCTGCCTGACGAGATCTACAGGCGTGGATGCTACCTGGTGAGAGAGAGCCTTTATCTAGAGGGCAGGCCCCTTCCACCTCTACCGGCAGCTGTGGCGGCTAGTGTTATACAGCCGCCGATATGAGCGTCTGCCATCTTGGATACTGTGCCATAACGCCTGGCATGCACAAGTCGCCACCGATTCTGGCGACATATACCCCGACTCTTGGACTTGAGCGAGTCAAAAGGATCAAACTACAAGCCATCTGCTGCAAAGCGAAGTGTGTTCTATAGAAGCCCTTGTGGAAGCTGGTCTCGTGGCAGAAGCTGTTGAAGCTCCTGCGTCAGGCTTGTTATTCAGCTGTGAGTGCCACCGGCTGGGCTTGAAGAGAGGCGACAGTGGCAGTGCCATCCACGAGACCCATACTGTGGTCATCAGCACTGTTGTCCTGCCACATCAACCTCTGGGCCTCTTTCTATGCCACAAGAAACACAATGTCTGGGTGGTTTCAAACTTAGCATTGGATCACGTCTGAGTATCGCCGACTGCAGACCATTCATGATGGCGTCAAAGAGGATGCTGGTGACAGCAGCCCATCATCAGCTTTGTTGACTCTTGAAACCATTTATTTGATCTAATTCTTATTCTTATTCAGTGATAACTCTGTGGTGACCATATGCAAGTCATAAACACAAAGTTCCAATCTACAGTGGCGATTCAAACATGTCAGCCTAGACTTTGAACCGCCATTCAGACAGAAAGTTTTTAATAAGAGGAGCGAAATAACTTCAATAACATACATTATAAAGATCCATATGAATTCCAGATTTCCACGTTGTGTCGTAAGCATTTTCCAGGTCACAGAAGACAGCAACCGCATGATTCCAGATAGTAAACTAAATCGTTGACAATGGAATGATACATTACGGAAAGCACACAGCTTTTGGCCAGAAAACCTGACATGCAACATCCGCATCAGATGAGAGTTGATCAATATCTCCATCAGTTTGTGTGTAAGGCAGAAACGATGACCTTTGGGCCAAAGAACAGTGTAGTTTTGCAATTAACCATTCTAGCTAATCAAGGTTTAAGGGTAATCTCCCTCTTTTTATTTAAAACTCTATGGCTGATGGGCAGTTCCGACTCCAAGTTGGCGTCACGCTGTCTAAGACCCACGAGCAAGAATTGGTGTACCCGAGGTTGCATCCTCTTTGCTGCGTTCTTTAGCATATTGAAGTAATGAAATCATGTAAATCAGAGTTCTGAGTCCTCTCTCTTTGTTTTTTTTACTTTGCACTCTACGCAGCCGAGGCACCTAAGCAAGCGTACAACGTCGACTGCAGCTTTGTGCCGACATGATCCGACCGTGGGTCAAGGAAACTGGGTGTATTTTTTCAGACAACAAAACCCAGTATATTCATTACAGCTTTTGACAGTACCTTTCTGACCTTAACATTCGTCTGGATAAATCCGCCATACCAGACGGGAATAATCTCCGATCGAACACTAAATGAAAAAAAAAGTTACATCCAGCATTTGAAAATGTCAGAAAGCAATTAACATTCTGAGAGTTCCAGCACATATGGATTTGGAGTTTTAAATATGAAAAGGAATGAAAGGATAAAGAAACTCTTCTCTTTCTTCACAGGGCTAAAAATCCACCCGCCTGGTCTATGCCGTGTTGTCTACAGTTCTGCCCGATCTTCCAACCTCAAAACTCTGGATCAGATCCACCATCAAGGACTACGACTCTGTGTGGGTGCATCCTGCACCACTCCTGTATGCGGTCTGTATGCAGAGGCAGGAGAACAATCCCTCTCCAAACGTCAGCTGAAACCCTCACATAAAATCTGTTAAAGTGTAGTGTTTAACGTTTCTTATGAGTTGTCCATTTTGTTAGACTGGAAACGTCATTGAAATATCTATTGAATACGAGTTAGTAACAAATCAAGTCAAGGGTGGACACCTTCTTCAACAATCAACATTCTGGAGATTTTGATTTTTCATACTTCTAGTTGCTGTCAAAATGACAGTACTGATTTTAAATTCGACATACACACGAACTTGCGGCGCACGCGTACACACACACGCGCGCGCGCGCTACCTCCGATTTTTTTAATTCACTGTATGAGTAAAACGTGCATTTGATTTCTTACGAAATACAAAGTCATTTTTTCACTACAAACCGCAATCAAGTCGAATGAGATCTAGCCATTTTAGCAGCTTAGCTTCATTATTCTTTTTCATCTTTTCAGACCAAGTGTTGAATGTGTACATAAACGGATTAATGGCTGAGTTTAAAGGTAAAACAAATACAGCGAGAGCGACATTCACTTCTCCGGGGATGGGAGTACCACCCACTGCCAACATCCCGCACAGACCGATTGGAAACCAGCACATAAAATCTGTTACAGCGACGGTGATCAACCGTCGAGCTATGGTCATGTCCCGTGACACTTTGGTACTGTTAGTTTTCAAAGCATTTTGCTGTATTGACAAGTAGATGAATGCCTGTCCAGCTGAAATGAATAAAAATAAAATAAAATTAAGCACGATCAAAACACTGAAAGAATAAACTCTCCCTTTGAAATCTTGCCTTGTGACAGGCAAAGGGATGCAAATACCTGTCTGGCTATAAAATTCCCAATGTGATGCCACGGGCAGTAAAGGCACTAATGCTAAAACACAGCCAACAAACCAAGTGAACAGACAAGCCACTGCTGCTGATGTTCCATTAAATCTCGTAGAGGTAAAAGGAAATCGAATGACCACGAGACGGTCGAGTGTTATAAACCAGATGATGAAAGCTGAGACCTCACTAGAGAGCAGAGACAAAACTCCAGCCACTTTGCAGGTCACGCTTGTTTTCCACGCCACATCTGTATGAAGATATCGTCCACGGAACTTTTCATCAGCCACCCCAATGACAGTCATGTAACACCCATCAAAAGTCAGCCATGGTGAGGTTGGTTACAAAGATATTGAAGCCACTTGAAGATGTCATGCTTTTTGAAAATAGACGTGCACTACAACAGAAGACATTTCCAGTCACTGACAGACAAACTAACATCCACAGACATATGCGGTATATCCATGATTGCAACAGGTCTTTACACGAAGAAATTTCATCTCTTGGAGCAATGCATACTGCTTCATCAATATTATGGGGAAATATATCTGTACAGCAAAATTTATGGTTTGGTGCATATAGGAAGCGCAATTTGGAAAGACGTGTGAAAATGTCATATGAAAAATGAATCACTGGGCTTCTTTCCATGTAGAGATGAGTTAGCTGTGGTGTGTAGTGGAATCCAGACTGGCTAATTGTATGAATGGAGGTGGAAGTTAGATTCAGTTTTTAATGTATGGAAATATTGACAAACTTTTTACGTCGAACACAGTCAGCATAGTGAGGGACAGGTCTACCACTGACAGTACTTTTTGCTGGCGGGCAGATGAGTGTCCAGTCTGGAGGTTGGTCAGAGGATTATTAGACAGAGAGAGAACCTGTAATTTTTTTAAACAAAGAAAAGTAGTGACGTTGACGTACCGCAGTTTGTTTTCACTGAGATCAAGGAACCTTAAGTTTGTCAATTGTACTGTGGGCAGTGCGGCTATAAAACAGTTTGATAAGTCCACACCAATGAGGAGAGTGTTGTTTTCCACATCTGCCAGTGTCATACCAGACCCTGTAGCATCCAGGAAACGGAGCTGACTGAAATTTGCTGCAGTAAATGGCCAAGTGCACAGGAATGTGAAACCTTGACAAAGACAAGTAAGTGGACACTTTAGGTCACACACTAATTCATCATCATGTTTGGGACAGTGAGGCCAGTCATCACATATGTGATCAATGTGGACACAAACGGATGACGTTCTGCATCGGAAAAGTCCTGAACATCTTTCTTCCTCACATTGCTGTTCGTCGTGGCGGTCAATACAATCGAACAGCCCGTTACATCGTGTATAGACAGGCAGACAGTCATTAAAAGCACCAGGACAACGGTAGTGGCTCTCCGGACATGACTCAGTAGAATTCATTGGGGTAGAGACGAAGTGTTTTCTGCCATCAAAATTGACAAGAGCCGGAGGACGAACAGCATACCTTTTAAGATAATAGGTTCTTATTGCTCACATTGCTGTTCATCTGATTTGTCGTCACAGTGGAACATAGCATCACACACCTGATGAAAGTGCACACACTGACCACTTTTACATTTAAACGTATTGATACAAGGAGGATACTCACAGAAAAATTCATCGCTGTCATCATGACAATCAATTATAAGATTACATACCAGAGTATATGATATTACTGTAGAATCACCACTGCATGTGAATGCGTACAGTAAACTGGTATGGTTGTGTCTTGAATCATTTTTACCCACATCCACCAAATTATGAGGAAACTTGCAAGGAAAGTCGAACTCTTGCTGACACATCTTAGCCTTGTTGGAATCACACAGAAGAAATTCATACCTTACATGACCATCAGGGCACCTTTCCATATGCCCTGAAGGCAACATAAAATCCATATTTCTCAAAATATCAGTCGTACGATAACGATTTTGCTTTGTTTCATTAGTTCTAAACTCGCAAAATGCTCCGTAGCTGATACAAGTTTCGTGATATGAACCAGTGTTCAAGCTTCCGAAATATGACATTAGACACTTCTTCGGTTTACGTTCCGCGATTCCAGGATCATCCAAAGAGTGATGAAAAACTGTTCCATCCTTGTGTATTATACTAGTCATGTACATACTCAGCTGTGATTCGTCATTGGTATACAGACCAGTAAATAAGTTGTTGAGTCTATTGGAATGTATTTTTGTTTTATCTAAAATCGTACCAATACCGTCAAAAACACATTTCGGCAAACTTAACATACTCCCCAGTGAAACACAATAATTCTCAGCTGTTGCAGAGTACTGACAAGTCAATACATGATCTGTGCGTTTTCTTTCATTTTTGCTGATTCCTTGTAGAGTGTTGACAATTTTGTAGCAACGGTCACACAATGCTATCATCCCACGACACTCAGGACTGCTGTAGGGACACTCACCTGTTTCATCCCGTCCATCTTCACACTCTGTCTTCAGGTTACAGGCCACGTGGTGATCGAAACTGGTGTAATGCTTCACAGAACAGTTCCAGAAACCACTGGATGCTTTGTGAGGCTTTTGACTCTCCGGAAAGAATGTGAAGAAAAGTCTGAAGCTAATGGGTTTCGTCCACCAAACTTTTATAACTAAAACACCAACCTGAGTGACGTTATACAGAGTTGCAAAATCGGATTCGATTCCTAGCGAGTCCCAGAAAACGTGATCCCTGTTTATTCTAAAATAATGAAGATTTTTTGAAAAGTTGTGTTTATAAAAATCAGACTCAGATTTATGAAAAAGAAACACCATCGGTCTATAACGCACTGTTGGTTTGAAACTGACCATGATTGCAGAACTCTTCGGGATTGACAGATCCATAATGTAATTACATGGCTCGGCAGCACTCATATTTTTGGAAGCCGTGATAAATCCCGATGACTGAGATGTCATTACAAAATCAATGTAGGGCAGCGCATGGTGAAATCCATAATTATGCGATGTACAGCAAAGCCCAGGATAGCCAAAAGGTGTGCCAACTGTTAGCTGTAAAGAATCTCATCCACAACAAAAGGGGATGAAAGCAACCAACCACAAATGATTAAACAGCACCCACTGAAAGCATTTCCCTCCAAATGTGTGTGTGTGGTGTGTGTGTGTGTGTGTGTGTGTGTGTGTGTGTGTGTGTGTGTGTGTGTGTGTGTGTGTGTGTGCGTGCGTGCGTACGTGCGTGCGTGCGTGCGTGCGTGCGTGCGTGTGCGTGTGTGTGTGTGTATGTGTGTGTGTGTGTGTGTGTGTGTGTGTGTGTGTGTGTGTGTGTGTGTGTGTGTGTGTGTGTGTCAGTGTGTGTGTGTGAGTGTAGGAAGGAATTCTGTTTTACGTCTCGTCACGCATATAGGTGATTGCAGACGTCTAAATAACATAGTGTTTACAATTTTAGACTATTATCATAAAAGAAGAGAAGAGGACGATGTGGTTACATAGAACAAAAATAAAGGATAGATGAATTATAGGACAATAACTATGAAAAATTAGAGAATAATAACTAAAGTAATCTAACTTACGATTATGATTATAAAATGTTCCATAATGGACTTTCCAAAAGGTTACTCGTTATTTTAACAAGAGAAACAACTGGCAACGAATCTAAAAAGTCAAACACATTAACATGCCCAGTGTCAGCACTTGGTATAACACCATTCAAAAAGGGTTACGTTATTTCACAATCAAAAATCACATGTTGAACTGAAAGATCCCCACGACATACACACTTAACAGTCTGGCAATACTTGGTTCGTAGGGAATTACATACAAGTCTAAAAGTCAGGCTTGAAACCGATCGGCTAATCGACACAAAGTTTGACAGAGTTTGCTGACGAGGTTTTGATGAGGAACTGCATTGACTCAAGAAATCCCTCTCGATTTTATGACTAATTTCCTTGTATGACAAAGGACAATCCACCTTAATACTACCAAATATATTCATTGCTCCTCTTTTTGCTGCTCTATCTGCTTGATCGTTAAAAACGAAGGAGGTGTGCGATGGAACCCAAGAAAATACAACATTAGTACCTTTCATGTAAAGGCAGTGCAACATGTACTGAATCTCAAATAATAATTCCTCTCTCTGTGTATTTTCAAAACAATGCGAACTTTTTAATACTGACTGTGAATCAACACAAAACAGGATATTAAATATTGAGACTGGCAAGGAAATTTAATAATTTAATGCCATCAGGACAGCAACTAGTTCAGCTGTAAATATGGAATGACCCTTACCTAAATCATATGATTTTTCAGCTTTGAAATCCAGATCCCGCACTACCATCATCAAGAACTGAGCCGTCAGTGTATACTTTCAAATAGTAAATATGTGTGTGTGTGTGTGTGTGTGTGTGTGTGTGTGTGTGTGTGTGTGTGTGTGTGTGTGTGTGTGTGTGTGTGTGTGAGCGGTGTGTGCGTGCGTGCGTGCGTGCGTGTGTGTGTGTGTGTGTGTGTGTGTGTGTGTGTGTGTGTGTGTGTGTGTGTGTGTGTGTGTGAGCGTGCGTGCGTGCGTGCGTGCGTGCGTGTGTGTGTGTGTGTGTGTGTGTGTGTGTGTGTGTGTGGAGAGAGAGAGAGAGAGAGAGAGAGAGAGAGAGAGAGAGAGAGAGAGAGAGAGAGAGAGAGAGAGAGAAGAGATGCGGGAAGAGAGAGGGAGACTGTTGCATAGGGACAGGGAGTCGGGACTAGGGAGTCATGAAATTTAATGTTTTGTTGTGGTAATGAGAAATAATGACTAATGCGTTAATAACAAGATATTCTTATTTCCCAAATATAGTATGGCGCAACTCTCAACTTTTCCTTTCTCTCCCAAAAACGTCCACATCTCTCTCTCTCTCTCTCTCTCTCCTCTCTCTCTCTCTCTCTCTCTCTCTCTTCTCTCTTCTCTCTCTCTCCCTCTCTCTCTCTCTCTCTCTCTCTCTCTCTCTCTCTCTCTCTCTCTCTCTCTCTCTCTCTCTCTCTCTACGATCGCGAGCTATCAACGAAGGATTTGTGACTCTTTTGTGTTATTGATAAATTTGTGAAGCCTTGTGTATTTTGATTCCTGATTTATTTGTGCTACCATTTACTGCCACTTTTTTTGTTTGCGTAGCCTCTTGTTTAGATAATTTAACCGTGCAGTTTACACTTAAAGTGTGTATATTTCTTTATTAAATGTTTGTTACTATAGATACAATTGGCATCTAACACTGCGCCTGTACTTACAATGGCTACAATGCCTTATACCCTTAGGACTTGGCCATCTAAAGATGGGTTTAGAATTGGTTTTCTGATCATTAATCATATCATGAATAAATTGACTGATGTATCCCATATTTTAGATAACTCTGGTGAATATTTCCATGTATTTGGTTTTGCAGAGTCAAGATCGTCAAAACATATAAGCGACTCTGAAATATATGTACCAGGATACAGTAACATACGTCAAACGATCAAAACCTCTTTCCATCGGATTTGTGTTCAGAAATCCAGCAGAGAGTTCAGTTTGGCGTGATAAAATTACTCTTCTGCTAGAGGATTTATGTTCCACATCTCATAAATTAACATTATTGGGAGATTTCAACATTGATCTTTTGAAGCCAAACAAGTCCTGGATATAAATGGCGGGAACTTTTCACCTTTCGCAGTTAATCGACAAAGCTACAAGAATAACAGCCTCTTTAAAAACACTATAAAAAAAACAAACTTTGTCATTGTCATTCTCACTCGATGTGCGAAGACGGATTGTTTTTTTTCACTTGAACGGTTCTCATGCGCATTCCGTGTGACTAGTCTTCACAACCAAATACGTGCTATCCACTTTGATGGAACAACCGTGCTTGCTCTCTCTCTCTCTCTCTCTCTCTCTCTTCTCTCTCTCTCTCTCTCTCTCTCTCTCTCTCATCTTTTCATCCCATGTTGATCTTCTTTCTCTTGTTGTTTTGACGTGGGGGAGGGGGAGGGATGTGTATGTCATTTTTTGTTGTTGTTACTGCGATGGGCATTTCTGGTGGCTTCAGATCTTTCTTCTTTGTTCCATGACTTGATTTGTGTATGAATCTTCTTTCATTGTATTTAGTCTGTGATGTGGCAATTTTTTGTGTGTTTCTTTTCTTCTTCTTCTTCTTCTCTCACTCTGTCTGTCTGTCTGTCTGTCTGTCTGTCTGTCTGTCTGTCTGTCTGTCTGTTCTCTCTCTCTCTCTCTCTCTCTCTCTCTCTCTCTCTCTCTCTCTCTCTCTCTCTCTCTCACTCCTTGTGTCAGAGACTACGTCTCTGTCTTCTGTGTCTCCACTTTCCCACCCACTCTCTCTCTGTCGCTCTCCGTCCCTCCCTCCCTCTCACACTCTCTTCCTCGTTAAATCATGCATTCTATTATTGTAAATTGCCATGTATTCATATTTGTGTATGAGTTTATATGCAGTTCTATGCAATGTTTCTTCCATATAATGCTTTTCCGTTATGTGAGGGCTGAATGAAAAAAGCCACTGACTTGTGCTTATTCCTGTCCCTCAACAAATAACATTTCGTTCGTTCGCTCGCTCTCTCTCTCTCTCTCTCTCTCTCTCTCTCTCTCTCTCTCTCTCTCTCTCTCTCTCTCTCTCTCTCTCTCTCTCAGTATTAGGCTTAAGGTTTCTGCAGATTGACTGTTAAGCCAAATGAACAGATGATGCAAACAGAAAGTTGAACTGAATTTGCAGTTCAGTAACAGTGGTGGCAATTAGAGTAAGGTCGTCAGGAAACAAAAGGCTGATCGGGTTTATTTTCGCCAACCTGAAGGTCAGTCCGTTCTGGGCTTCATTCATAAGGAGAGGAACAAACTTGATCTGATACACATTCTTTTGTTATAAGTCTGCAGTACCATATAAGTTTTTGTTTGCATATCACACAGGACTGAACATAATCGTAAGTAGCTCTACTATTCCTAAATACCCCTCCTGAGATGTTTATTCTATGAGAAATGATAACAAAATGGGTCGCTTTACCGTGACACACACTTTTTGAAAATGTTTGAATGCCACTGGTTGTTTCGGCTGAGTGTTTTTCCCTTGTCTGCTGTTGCATTTATTATCATGATGTCATGAGTAACGAGGTTGTCGAATGTTAATCTACCTTTCGAAAACACGCTTTCTTATGCCATTTTTTCGATTTCTCAACCCATACATTTGATCTCTTACGAAACTATATGCATAAACCTTCCTCATAATGTTTATCAGAGAAACTTCTCTGTAATAATATGGACAATTAATACCCCCTTTTTCGTAAAATGGATCAATAATTGATTAATTCCACTGTAATGGAAAAAACGCTCCTGGAAATAAAACTTTAAACGTTTTCATAGATATGGTTTGAGTCTTTGTTCCATATACTGTTCCATTTCTTCAATGATGTTATCCTAACCTGGAGGGCTTTTTCCCAATTAAGAGTTTTAAGCGGTTTCTGCTTCTTTCAGATTTCCCATGGCATCTTACAAATTATCAAGAACTTCTGTTTGTTGGCTAAATTGAATTCGATTTTTTTTCTCTAACACGTTTACTTTTTTGGGTTTAGAACTCGATCAAGATAATGCATTTATTTTGTTTTTTATGTCTTCTCACGTCAGGTCAAATATTATTGAACATTTTAGTGTCTGATAGACGATGTGCTTGTAATTGATGGAAAAGAGAAAGGGATGCAGACAATAGATTGACCCATTTCCTTGCAGAGCGTTCATATATGTATGTCATGGTTTCTGCTTTTCTGCTAGACAGAGAAAAGGTAAATACCTTCTTTGTAGAACAATTTCACAAAGAGCAGAAGCTGTCCACAAATATCATGCGATGCTCAGCCCACCTGCAACTGAACCACTATGTGTCTGCATGCACATTGTAAATAGTTTATAAACAGTGCAAGCAATCTGAGCTGAAACGAGGTGACTGTAAATTTTGTCAAACACAAAAGGTGGAAAAAATAGACTAACAACGTCACAAAAACAGTGCTATCGGAAAAAAAGACAATCATCACTAAACCAACCAAAGATCTAACAGTACAGAGCAGTCAGGACTTGCGAGAGTCCAGGCCCCTCTCGTTAGTCAACCCTCCTGCCTGGTCGTTTACTGTTTATGTCGTTGTGTTAATATTACATAAACATATATGAAAATATATTTCCTGTTTATATCGCTGCTATGAAGCCTGTCGTCCCTGGATCGGACTCGTCAGGGAGGCATGGCTGATTGTATCGGGCTCCCTTGGTATAAAATACAGCTATATCACAAGCTACAAACCCATGGTATTCTCACCACCAAGGGTTCAAAAACGGCATCCAGTGGCACCCCAAAGCAGCCAGTGAAGGACAGAAAAGAAAGTGTGGTAAAGAAAGAAGTTGCTGGAAAATTACGATCATGTATAAAATATAAGGGTAAATGTTTGACCTATGCTTGAGGATCTATTTGAGGATGCAAGGGAGAGCAAAAAGAGGCGGGGGCGATGGGGATAAAGGAAATGCAAATAAAAAGTCAGGGAAAGTTAGATATTAAATCTTTCACTGGTAGTCTATGGAGACCATCGTAACCCATCTTGAAGACAGAACACTCCTAGCCTTCCTCCATCGACCCCCTTCCCTCCGCCCCCCCCCCCCCCTCCCCTTTCTGCCGACATCTCTCCATGCAGGGACACTCAAATCACACAATCAGTTCGCTACATTAGATAGGCGATTTCTCGCTGGCTTGTTCATCGAAAAAAAAAAAAAAACCTGAAAATTGTCAACAGCTGTGACAAACGTATGTCTCACTTTG
>CM031607.1:75027672-75040172 GCA_018398815.1 Conus ventricosus | reverse complement strand
CTGTAAGTCTATGCTTGAGGATCCATTTAAGGACGCGAGGAAGTTCAAAGATGTGTCAAAAGGTCAGCTCTAGAAGAAAAAGAAACACCCGAAGGTGCTGGGGAGGACCCAGAGAAGCACTGTCTTCGCCTGCCTTTAGAGCAGCCCTGTACACACCTTGGAGGCTGCGCTGTGTGACGATGGGTACAGGCACGCACAGGACACTCCATTAAGATATCAAGGGACATACTGCTCCTGAACAGAGGTAAATTAGACTACAGGATGCAGCTCATAACAGCCTTAAAGTAGCATCCCCATGGGTGTACCAGCCCGTATTTCATGACTGCAGAGCCACCGGCGAAAAAACCACCCTCCAGCTGCCGAGCACACCCCACAGACCCAACCACCCTGCCCACAGACAGACGAAGACAGTGCCACTCCAGACACAGCCAAGCTTTCGCAATACGGTCTTATGTGCCCTCAAAAGGGAATCCAAAGTTGTAGTCTTTCCCACTGTCAACAGGACTTTCCCTGTGGTCAGTGGGTCTTTCCTCACCGTCACTGGACCTTTCTCCAGGGTCAGCCTAGTTAAGGCAAAGAAGGAAAAAGAAACACCCGAAGGTGCTGGGGAGGACCCAGAGAAGCACTGTCTTCGCCATGCCTTTTGAGCAGCCTGTACCACCCTTGGAGGCCTGCGCTGTGTTGACGATGGGTACAGGCACGCACAGGACACTCCATTAAGATATCAAGGGACATAACTGCTCCTGAAAGAGGTAAATTAGACTACAGGATGCAGTATAAACAGCCTTAAAGTAGCATCCCCATGGTGTACCAGCCCGTATTTTTATGACTGCAGAACCCACCGGCAAAAAACCCAACCCTCAGCTGCCGAGCACACCCACAAACCCAACCACCCTGCCCACGGACAGACGAAGACAGTGCCACTCCAGACATCATCCTGAAAACAGAACCACTCGCATCACCTGCTGAGAGACCCTTCGTCCATGATGGGACTCGTCAGTAACACACGGCTGATTGTGTCCGTGCTCCCGCAGACTTAAATGGGCACATACCGAGTGTATATATTGTGGTATTTGTACTATCAAGGGTTCAAAACAGAATCATCGGCACGCAAAAGCAGCCAGAGAAGGGAAGAAAAGTAAAAATGAGAAAAAAGCGCTGAAAGGAAATAAGCTGCTGGAAAAAAGCGCTGAAAGGAAATATGTTGCTGAAAAAGCGCTGAAAGGAATATGTTGCTGAAAAACTAAAATCATCATGAAATAGTATTCAAAGTAGGCGGAATCTGTAAGTCTATGCTTGAGGATCCATTTAAGGACGCGAGGAAGTTCAAAAGATGTGTCAAAAAGGTCAGCTCTACTTAATAACCTAAGCATTGTCCTTCACATAAGCGACTGGCAGCAGCTAAGAACTGTGCATAACTGCCCTTACTTGGATCCCTAAGAAATGAAATCTCCCACTAACTGACCAAGCAATACGATGAACAAATTAGAAGTGGGGAAACAAGTGCAGGCTAGCAATTCTTTCATCATCACAATAATAACTTGAGAGAATGCAAATATGTTGGTTCAAGACCCACCATGTTATTCTGCATGAAAACCCCCTTTTTCACATACAAATTACGTCCATCTCATGTCAGCTTTGGCCAAAATTAACACCTTTTCAAAACAAAATTAACACCCAAAACCTCTAAAATTGACGTAATTAGCACATTGAAACGGGGGTTTCCGTGCAGAATAGGATTTGGTGATTGTGAACGAACATATTTACATTCTCTCCAGGCACATAAAATCAACTAAAAATTTATATGGCTTGACAGGCCCGTTTGTTCACGGCCCGCCGCCAGACTGGTTCTAATCAATATTGGCCTCCCTGAGGCTGCAACGAAAGCATGTGTGCAGTGAAGCGTGCAAGCTGCTAGTGAATTATTAATCATCACGCGACAGCTTGCTCATCACGCGTGCACGTTCAACCAATCGACAGGGAGTATGACGTCATTTTTGGCCGGGGAAGGTCAGATCTCATTATCCCAAAACAGTCCTAGACATGTCTCCCGCGTGTAAACCTCTTATCAAATCAAGTGCTGAGCTTAAATCACGCGACATTTTGTTGTTAGCAACCTGTCACCAGCGCCCTTTCTTTGTCATTCTGCATTTGGGAGGCGTGCTGTGCAGACGTGTGTTTTCTGTGAGAGAGAAGTGTTTGCCTGTAAAGATTTTGTTTAAACGAAATATTATCTATGTCGCAAGATAGTATTTCTTCAGAATTAGAGAGAGAACTTTTAGAAAATCAAATTGCGCATCAAGAACTTTTAAATTATTCACAACAGCCAACAACTTTAATTCTACCTTCTCCGACTATGGAAGGTCAGATGTCTGTGTGGAACGATGAACAATCTTTAACTATTAAAGAGAATCTCAGCTACCACAACGATTTTGTTCAAGTGTTAACTCAAATGAAAGCTGAAGGACCGTCTCAGAACGGAAAACTACCTAAATTTCCACTCTTCCAAAAAGAAAACTGACATCGTTGTATGGGGAGCCTGAAGCAAAGAAACGAAAGACGAGGTCATCAGAAGAACTTCACCAGTACTTACAATAAAAAGGGGGTTTGTTGTGAAAAGAAAGGGGGGAAAAGAATTTTGGTTTTTGCTCCAGAAGAAATATTTTACTTCAGACATTGCTACAGAAAGCTAAAGGAAGGGGAAATAGGCAAATTAAAAAGGCAGGGGGCGACAAGAAAGTGTTTTAAAATCTACAAAGGCAGTTTTTTAAACATGTCATTTTTTGCATCTTTTGGAAGAGAAAAAGGGGAAAAGCACGGGGGAAAAAAAAGGGTTTAGGGGCTGGGGGAAAAAAACATATTGAAATCTCTCCTTCTTACTCCCCCAAAAACTGGGGAGATACCCCCTTTTTTTTTGTTAAAACCAAATTTTAAAAGGGGGTTTTTTTAACCCGGGTGGACTTTCTTTTTTTAAATCAACTAAATTTAGAAAAAAATTTAAAGGCAATTTTTTTTGATATTTAGGAGATAAAAACCCTATTGGGCTCCCCCAAAAACAAAAACCAATTGTGTTTTGTTCCAAATCCTCCCAAGCCCAAACCAAGGGGGTCTAAACAAAAGAGACCCAGCGCCCAAACATGGTCGGAAAAAGGGTCATGATAAAAAATCCTACAAGACCCCCAAAGGGGTTTTCTACCAGCGCTCCTCCTTGGTGGGGTAAAAGGGTCAGGGAAAAGGGGGGGAAAAAAAAAACCCTTGTCGAACTCCACCCCTTGGGGGTAAAAGGGTTTCCCTGCGGACACTTCGTTTCCCCAGATTTTGGGTTATATAAAAAAAATGACTTTTTTGATTTTGGGTGGTTTGGGCTGTTTTGCTGCTGGGGGTTACCTGTTCATCTTAAACTCCCTTCGCTGTTTTGCTGTTTTAAAGGGGCTGTCTATTAAAGGGGGTCGCTGGGGAGCCCTTTAAAAAGATCCTGGATTATTCATTCAGGCTTTCATAATGGTTTTTTGGGCGCGTCCAAATTTTGGTGTTCAAGTTTTGAACCCCCAAAAAAAGCCCCTTTCCCTTTTTCCCCCCACAAGAAACCGGGTTCCTGTCTATTGTTGTTTTGTTTCCCCGGTTATGCATGTGGGGTGGGGGTGGGTGTTTGTGTGTTTTGTGTGTGTGTGTGTGGTGAGAAGAGAGAGAGAGGGGGGCAGGGGAGGAGAGAGGGGGAGGGGGGAAAAGGGGGAGAGGGGGAGAGAGGGGGGGGGGTGGAAAATAGACAGACAAAGCGGAAACAGGCAGACAGCAGACAGACAGAGACAGAGGAGATGTGGGAGGTGAATGGGGAGAGAGAGATGGGGGATTGAATGGGGGAAGAGTTTCGCGGTTTAACTTTTTTTTTTTTAAATTTTAAAATTTTATTCGGGTTTTTAAAAAAAATTTGAACCCAGAAGTAGCTAGAAAGTTTTAAAAATTTTTTTTGAGGTTTTGGAAAGAAAAAGCGGAGTGGGAAGGCAGTATAGAAAGGAAAAGGGAAAGGTTTGAAGAATTAATTACTGATTTTTTTTAATCAATAAATAAACGAGGAAAGCGTAAAGCAGGCTATGGGAAAAAACCAGATTCTTGGCCCAACCAGTTTTTAAAGCTTTTTGCCATTTTATTTTTAAATTAATATGGCTCCTGAAGATTTTTAATTGGGTTTTGTTTTCTACTCCCTAAAGGAGTAGTTTTTCACTTTAATTAAGACCCATTTTTTGCAAATTAAAAAAGCCAAAATTTAACAGCTAAAATTTAAAATTTTTTTTTTATTTTTTTTTGATTAAAAAATGGCTGCCGAACTCAGTGAATCTGATTTAAAAAAATTTGTAAGGAACTATTTGACAAAAAAATTGAAAGTTTTTAAAAAATTGATTTTATTTAAATTTTGGTTTTTGAAAATTGATGTAACAATATAAAAAAAAGGAACTTTTGAACTTTTTACGAAGCAATAAAGTAAATGAACATTGACTGAGTGTTTCCCGAAAAAGTTTAAAATTTGTAGGCGTTAGGGGAAAGGGTTAACATGTTTTAAGTTTTTAAAAACGTTTGGGGCAAGAAAAAAAAGCTTTTTTTTACTTACTTTTATATACATTTTTTTTTAAAAATTTAAAGGTAAATATTGTGGCTTTAAAAATGATTCCCACAAGTAAATCCGGGGATGGAAAAAACTTTATACAAAGGAAGAAATATTCGGAAAGTGACAAACAAATAACAATTTTTTTTGCGAAGTGGGACATGGACATAAATTAAACCCCCAAAAAACGTTCATGAAAGCGTACCCAAAAAGCTATCTCAAAATCCCAGAGTCTTTCAAGGGAAGCCCCCCATAAAAGTCCCTTTTGGCTGTTCTGGGATTTTATAACGCCGGGACGGTTTTTCATGGGGAGTCTGGGTTTAAAATAAACAGAAAGAAGAAATAAATTAAACGATTTTAACCCCTTTTGACGGGCTGACTACATGTTACACAGTTTAATCATGCAAGGGGAGGAAAAGGGTTTAAGGGGCTCTGGCGGGTCTGAAGGGACATTCCCTTGAAATAAATTGAGAAAAAAAAAAAGTTCTATCCTATTTCGGCAATTTTTCCTTTCCCTCCCCCAAAAGGATTTAAAATTTTAAAACGGGAGTTTTTAAACATACATAATTCTGACAACGGGGTTTTTTTGGGGTGTTTTTACGCACTTACATCCTGAAAAAAATAATGCAAAAGAGTTTCTAATTTTGAAAAATTAAAGCAAAAACTGAATTTTGGGAAAACTTTCCCTTTTCCCAGAGAGTTTTGAAATTTATATTCATTTGAAGACAAAAAAACCCCAACCAATGTAAACTTTATTAAAATGGTAGTAGAACCCGATTATTACCTCGGGGGTTTTTTCCCCAACGCCCTTCTTTGGGGCGAACCGCTTAACAAACATTTTGACTTATACTGTTTAAAGATATTTACAAAAAAAGGGGCCATTATGAAATTAATCAGAACAATAAGCAACTTATGGTTTATGGGGTCAAAGCACCCAGCAAAAAAAGAGTTTTGGTAGAAGGGTTTGGGGTTAAAATTCCCCAACTATAAAACCACTGCCAGCCATGGGAACTCATTTTTAAAAGTTTTTTTAACTGTAAAAACCAAACTCCCACCCAAAACCCCAGGGTCTAAAGTTTTTTTTAAAGAATTTTACAAAAAATGCAGTGACCCCGTACGGGGTTTTTGCGACTTTGAATCCTTTTCCCCACATACTATGGCCCACAAACGAAAGAACAAAAAAAAACCTTAAATTAACCACCATCAGATCTTTTCTTATGCCTTTTTTTTTGTTAGGTCAAAAGGTCAAACACGGAAACCAGAAAATTTACAGGGGCCCCCCAATTTGCAGCTTTTTGATTTTTAGAGCGAGGAAAAAAATTCGCAATCATTTAACCCAAACCAACTAAATTTTCAAAACCATTTTTATACTCCTGAAACCAAAAAACGCTTTTACTCATTTTCCCCACTTTTTGGATTTGGGGTTTAGGATAAGCCAAACAGTAAAGAGGGTGGGTAAAAAACCACGATAAACATTACGGGAAAAAAGTTCAGGGGGGCCACGCACAAAAAGTAATTTTCCCAACTTAAGGTTGACCCCCCAAAAGGGAAACCCCTTTATCTTCTTTCATAACTTACGAGGCTAGATTCCCCTTTCATCTGCAAAGCTTTTTGCCCTTTGAATAAAAAAAGGAGTTTCCCTGAAATTCACAGTCTTCAAAAAAATTTAACCTGTTTTTTACCTCGATTGTTTATCCTTTTTTGCCCCAGCCTTTTTTCGGGATGGAAAGGGTTTGGAAAAGGGAAAGGGGGATCTCTACAAGACTATCCAATCACAAAAACAATACTTTAAACCACTTTAGTGCGAAAAAGGGATTTTTTCCCTTTGACACATGAGCCGTGGGATGGTTTGTTTGAAGACTCATTTCCCCCTAAACCCTTTTCTTTTCTACCCCTTAAGGCAAAGACTTTAACTGTTCTGAAAAATGAAAAACCCCTAAAAGCCTGGACAGAATTCCCACTTTTTGAAAGATGGGCCCGGGGGGACTATCCCCGATAAATTACTTGAGGCTGACGGGGGTTTTTAATTGGAAGATGCTTTCAGAATTACAAAACTCCCATGCATAAAAAACATTACAGCTTAGACTCATCCATTACATCTTTTGCACCGGGCCCTTTTTGGGGAGGGTTTCTTAAAGTTTAAAAAAACCCCCAAGTTTGGGACTTAAAAATCTGATTGCCCACACCCCCGATGATTAAAGAGGGGTTGAGGGGGGGAAATTAGAAAGGTTTTCACATTTTTAAACTGCAAACTAGCAAACAAAAAATTTAATGATTATAAACCCCAATTTAAACCCATCCAACTTTCTATTGAAATTAAGACGCCAAAAATTTGTATGGATGGGCAATGAGTCAACCGCTTCCACTTAGAAACTTTAAAATATAAAAGGCCTTCATGATGTCAAAATGTGCTGGGCTGTTTTTCACAGCTTACCCCTGATAATCCAGCGGGTTAATCTTGGAGTAGCCTTAAAATATCCTAAAAAAATTACACGTTTCCCCAACGATTCCCCCCAGCCGCAAAAAGCTTAAAGATGCCCCCCCCAAAAACCTCCAAAAATTGTTCCCAATCTTGCAAAAAAATTTTGAAATTGGGGCCTTTTACAGACTCCTACGTTTTACCTAAACACGGGCAAAAATTTAAGAGGGTTCACAAAAAGCCCTTTTGCGTTTGACCAAGACCCCTTTTTGGGGGCCTCATCAAGAAGAATACTGATCTTAGCAAAGCCACTGATGCTTCAAAAAAAAAGATTTTTTTAAACGAAAACCCAACACTTTTTTGGGAACAAAACTTTTGAAAATCCACACAAACGTAAAGTTGAAATTTAGTTACAAAAAAAAAACCAAGAATTAAGTTTCCCCTCTAAAAAAATTTAAAAAGGGACTTTAAAGATTTAACGACAGCTTGGTTGGCTTTATGATTAAAAAAAAAGGGTTGAATTTAATTTTGGAAAAACCTGTGTTTTTTCCGGCTTCACCGTTTTTGAGCGTCAAAGTTATTGATTTTAAAATTTTTCTGTACGACTATTTTTTAAACCACGTACCCAGAAGAAAGGCCCTTTTAACACGACACGGGACTCTTTTATTTTTGACTTTCCCCTCAAAAAAAATTTTGAAAAGGGATTTAAAAAAATTTGAAGTGGCAAAAGGATTTTGAGGATGGAAAGCACATGGATTTTCCAAAAGACAGTCCTTTACATTCGACTGTAAACAAAAAGTGATTGGAAAGATAAAGGATGAACTTAAAATGGGGGGGGGCAGTTATCAAAAAATATGTTATTTTTCGGTCGAAGAAGTACAGCTTGCTAGCCAGGCCCTTTTGTAAAGAAAAAAGCTAAAAGGGATAAGTAAAGAAGTTGTCAAAAAAAATATTAAACCATAAATACAAGCAAAGCTCTCTTTGAAAACAAAAATATTTTATCACACAAATTTTTAATCTGCGCTCTACTCTTTTTTAAATTTTAAGGGAAAAAAACAACGCTGTTAATAAGAAAAAACTAGTTTTCTAACAAAAACAAGAGGGAAATTACGTCGTCCTGGGGTTTCAATGCAGTAAAGGGGATTGGAGGAAAATTTAAAAGTTTTAAAATTTACTGACTTGGTTTTTTCCCTTTAAATTAAAACCTAACAAAAAACTAACTTAAAAAACCTAATGTACTTTAAAAATTAAAAATTAATTTTTTTGCCTTAAATTGTAATTTTACTTGCCCTTAACTTAAAAAGTACTTTTTTATAAATAACTTTTAAATTGTACTTATCTAGTTTTTTAAAATTTTTACTTTATTTTGTTCTTTTAAAAAAAAAATTTTTAAAAGAAAATGGGTCTACAACGGGGGTTGCTCTTTTTTTGCAGAAGTTTTTTTTTCTTCTTTTACTTTGGGTTTTTTGGGGGCTTGTGACCTTTTTCTGCCAAAATAGGCGTTAGACATTTGTATGCTAAAAAATCCCCCCCCCAACAACAAAAAGCGGCAAAAACAAAATTAAAAACCTTATCGTTTGTTTTTCATTGTATTTTTTTTTTTTTTAAAAAATTTTTTTTTGGGTGTTGTTGTTGGGGGCGATGTTTTATTTCTATCTTAAAAATTTTTGTTTTTTTGATTTTTTTGCTTTTTGCAGTCGGGTTTTTTTTCAGTAGTTTTTCGGGCCCGGGGTCAACACGTCCCGGATATTTAGGTTTTAACAAAAAAATCACTTTTGGTACAATTTACCTGTGGGATTCACACTGTGGTTTCAAATTTTTTCCGGGGGGACTGTCCTGTGGCTGTCCCGCGGCGTCCCTTTTCCTGTTTGCTTTTTTTTTTTTTTTATTGGGATTAAATTTAATGAACAAAATTAATTTTTTATTAAAAGTAATTTAAAACCCGATGAATGGGCAAAACAAAAGTCCCAAAACTGGGAATCATGTCCCATGCAAAAAGTTTCTAGGGACTTGTTTTTAAAAACCCGGGTCTTGTGATAAGTCGTAATTTTAAAATTTTTTCTGAATAAACCCGGGCCTTTTTACTTTCTAATTTGCCCAAAAGGCTAATCTTTTTCTGTCCCCCCCGATTAACCCTTTTTGCCCCAGCTGTGCTTCGGGACCTAGCGTTTGTACTTCTCAAAAGTCTGTTTTAGCAGTTGGGTTTGGTTTTTTTCAATACTTAGTTCAAACACCTAAATAATGTCTTTTTTCCACAACCCGCCGAAGGGTTTTAAACTTTTTTTTATGGCATTGTCTGCGGGGTAGCCTTGGAGTTGTATTCTTGCTCCTCACACTTTAATAGTTCGTCACAATCCTTTTTAAAAAAAAATAAAAAATAAAATAAAACTTTTAAAAACCCTAGTTTAACGAGGTTTTAAATTTTGGGGAGTGCCTTTCCCTTTGGGTTCATTTATTCAAACCCCTTTCAAAAAGTTTGTTTAAAAATTAAAACCCCAAAAACCCAAAATGGGGAAAAATAGGGATTCGCCCCCAAAAATATTTGGGAACCCTTTTTTTTAGCTTTTAAAAAAAAGGATTATTTGATTAAAAAAGCACATAGCACCTTTCCCTATTTGGTTTTTTTAATTATTTTTTTGTTAAAAAAAAGGGTGAGTGGGAAAAAAAATTATCAATACAAATTTACCACCTGCTGTAAATTTGGGGCTTGTGGGCAAAAGCGTGCTAGCAAAAAAAAATTTTTAAAAAAGAAGCCGGCCCGACCTAGGAAGGTTTTTCATTTAGGGGCGTTGTTAAGGTTTTAGTTGTAATTAGCAGGGGGGTTGCGTCAAAAAACTTTCTTTTTAAAAAGGAGGGAAAATTTTCCCCGAAAAAATTAATAATAGAAAGATTAATTCATAAGAAAAAATTTTTTAAAAAGGAATTTTCTGGATTGGGTTTTTAATGGGGGAAAGGGGTTTTGCTTTTTGTTTAAGGGTTGGCCTTCTCGGAAAAATTAATTTTGTTTAGTAAATTGCGGTCTGATTAAAGAGAGCAAACATAACAAGGCAATGGAAGATTTAGCTAAGGCAAAAAGTTTTTTAAAGAAAAAGACGAATTGGCCCCCTTAGACTTTATTTAAAAAAAAGTTTTAAAGGGGAAAAGGGGGCCGCAGAAACACCCCATTTACAGATTGATGACACAATGAAAAGAGTATTACTTAGTGACAGGGAAAAAAAAGTTTTTTAACAAAACCACCGAAACTGTCTGGGCTTTTATGAAACCCTCAGAAGAAAAAAGAAAAAAGCAGAAATTGGTTTTATTGTGGGTGCAAAGGGGGCATCTATATTCTTTTCACAAACAAAACAAAAAAACAAATACAATTTTAAAAAACGTCCTTCTTATGGGCAATTCGAAGCAAAAAAAAATATTTTTCACCAAAGGGTAAATTTGGGAAAAGGAAAACCGCTATTTAAAAAAATAAGTTTTTAAAAATGCTAGGTGTCTGCATCCGATCGAAAGACTGGCTTTCAAAAAAAGGCAAATTTTTGGGAAATATTCTCCTGCCCCCAAAAGAAAATAAGGGCCCAGATGTGTTAAATCGTTCCTAAAGAAAACCCACCCGATGGACTTGCTTTTTCTTCCCCCATTTACAAAAATTAAAGGAAAAAAAATTTAAGTAAGCTCTGACAAAATTGTTGACAAGGTTCAAAGATACAAAACGCTGAACCTTTTAAAAGATAAAAGCTCAACTGCTGTGGCCGTTGGGTTTACAACCCCAAAAACATGCGAGGGGCCATTTAAAATTCCTAAAAGATTCAAGTTGATGATGGGAAAAAAGTTTAAAGGGCCGTAAACCCTGTTTTTTAAAACATCATGTTTACAGTTAGGGAGAGGGATCACAGGCAACCATCGATCACAAGCCCTAGTAGAAAACTTTTAAAAAGAATCTAGCGGAAAAAGGCCCCGTTTTTTTTTCAATAAAACACAGAGAAAAATTTGGACAAAAGCGTAAAAACGAATGGGTTTTGGGAAATTTTTCCGGGGACTTTTTCCCCCTGGGAAAAATGTAGGAAATTTTTTTTCAACAGGCCCTTTTTCCCGTAAAAAGCAAAAAATTAAAAAAAAAAAGCTTTTTTGAAGATGGCAGGGGACTCAAAACTCTTGCCCTTTGGACTAAAAGTTTAAAATACTTTTATTCTCCGGAAGGCAGGGGCGATGTTTGAATTAGAGCTACAGACCCCATAGAGCTTTGGGTGTTTATGAATTTAAAGAATTATAAAACAACCCCCCCGGTATTATTTTAAAGAAACTCCCCCTCTTTTGCGGTGTAATACGCTAAAAAGCCCGCTCCTAAAAGATCGGTTTTTTCGCGAAGAAATCAAGTTGTCCCGCCCAAAAACAGTTTAGTTAAAAAAAAATAGGTTTGTTAAACTTTTAATTTTTTTGTGTGTGCCTATTTTTTGGGTTTTTAAATGATCATTTTGTTTGTTTTTCAAATTTTTGGGTTTTTTTTCACATTGTCTAACCCCTTCCCGGGGAAAAAAAAGTCTTTCTCCATCCTTTTGAAGTTTAATTTTTTTGTCCCTCTTTTTAATTCCCTTTTCCATCGGTATAAGCTTCTGAACTTTTCATCCCTAATTTTTTTCATCCTGAAATGATTTTAATTCTTAATCTTTTGAACAAAAAGTTTTGCTGATGTTTAAGGGGTACAATGGGAGTGTGCTTTTGTAAATTTTAAGGGGTTAATTTTTTTTTAAAAAGCACTTTAAAACTTTTTCCGGCGCCCCAAAAAAAAAACCCTGGAATTCCTTTAATAAAGAGGGTTTCGCTCCCAACCCCCCGTTCTTAAAAAAGCAACACTAGACCCGCCCCTTACGCAAACTAAGCTGATGAGCCAGTAATTACAAAAGAAAGAGTATTTTTTAAAACTTTTGCATTTTCTTTCTTTGTAAAATCAAAACCTTTTTCCCAAATCGCTTTCTATTTCCTTTTGAAGTTCAGTTATTTTCTTTAACCTAAATTTGGGAAACCCCCATTTTTAAAAAAAATTATTTTTTAAAAAAATCTTTTTATTTAAACCCCTTTTGGGGATTTCTTTATCAACAGAGTTTTAAAAAGCAATAAAATTTTAAAATATTTTTAAAGAAAAAAAATCGAGGTTTTGTTTGTTTTTCTTTTTAAAACCCTTATTGTAACCTTGTCCGATGATTTCCCAAGGGGGTTTTTTTTCATCTCCCTTTTTTGGGAATGGCAATAACGACTTAAAGAGGGGGGATCCAAGTTTTCAGCCTTTATTTTTATACCTCTTTATTAAAGGTTTGTTTTGGGAAACTAGGATCGGGCCCCCCCTCGGAAAATAAAAAAACGAAAAATCATCGTCAAATTTTCTAGGGAGTGTCCTGTAGCGTTTTGGGGGAAAAACTAAACCGGGCGGTTTTTCCCCCTCCCCTTCAGCTAAGGACCCTTTTTTCTCTGTACATATATTCAGAAACCCTGCAT
>CM031607.1:74975172-75022672 GCA_018398815.1 Conus ventricosus | reverse complement strand
GGATTGTGAAGATTTGCAATCTGAAGCATCATTTAAATGTACCACCCCCCATGGTCCCCTCCTATCTTTACCCAGATCTCATCCTGTGGGATTGCATTGTCATGCCAGGTCAGCTTGTTCTCTCTGTCATACTGCTGCAACAGGTTTTCTACCAGCTTTGGAATGTCTTTGATTTTTCCTATTGTTCTATCTTCTTCTTTTTGTCTGCCATTCTCATCAACACAAATGAGTTTTCCCTCTGTACTATTTCAATTTCTCCAAACATTGCTTCTTTCTGTTGTTGTCTTTCTTTCTTTTCACAGTCAAATTTTAATCCTATACTTCTGAGAAATCTCTTTTGCTGTCTGTACTTTGTCCAGCTTAACCCCAGACTAGTTCTAAGTGCAGACCCTTGCTTTTTGGGCACTGTCACAGGGCCACATCCAGCAGCATCAAGAATCTTTTGTCTGTGTGTGTGCGAGCGGTTCTTCTGATTTCTGATCCATGTTGTTTGATCACATCCTCTCTACTGCTTCCTGAAATATTCATTTTGATCTTCTGTATCATGTGAGATCTTTTCTTCCTGAGAGGAGATGATGCCAAAGCAGAAGACTTACGGGGCTGTCTGATCTTTTTCAACACAATTGGCTGACCCCTTGTTTTGCACCTAACTGTTAAATGGTCACTTGACTGCCGCAGCTTCCGGCGTACCAAACGTGTCAGTAATTTTTCTTCTTCATCAGTGAGTGGTTTATCAACATCCTCATCATCCGAGTCTAAATAGATCACTTTAATTTTTTCCGATGTCGGAAAGGCGATAGAGCTACATCACTGACTTGTGGCGTTTTCAGTGTGATTGGTGATGTTTGTGTGCAGAGTGTTTGGGTTTTTTTAACTGGGTTGACGTAGACTGACAAAATGACGTTGACACACTTTCGTCAACTAGCAAGTCGGCTGGATCAAAAGTTTGTTGTTGCGGATCTCTTCAAGGCCCCCCTACTCTTGGTTTTGGGGGACAACCACCTTTGGTTTGTGATTTAATGTGACTGCATGTTTTGCACTGACTGATTGACAGCTCTGGATCGAAAGTTGTCCAGATGTCTGACATTTTCTGAATATCGAGTGCAACACGGTCGATCGTAGTTTTGCAGTCGGACAGGTTGCTAGCGCGTTTCAGCCCCATGAGTTTTTGGTAACATTTCATACAGATGGCTGTAGACTGCTTCCCTTTTTCATCATTCAAAATGTCTAAATTGTAACAATGTGAGAGTTCTGTGGCATTAGTTTTTTACATAATCTCACACCAAACCGTCTATCTTTCTCCTTTCGTAACACGCGTTCTCCACAAATTCGACACATAGAATTCAGTCTACGACAGTGCAGACTGTAATCGTGGTACTCACTTTCCGCTGGGCTGCTGAGACGCCATTGTAAGAGAAAAACTGATGAGTCACTTACGTCAAACTATAAAACACAAAATCACACTTTAAAGCACCTAATCTCGTTATAAAACACACACAGACACAAGCTGACTTCACATAATCCTCAGGCAACTCGAAATGAAACAAAACATCTGGGATTTAGTTGTATCCGAAGTTTGGAAAACACACAAAATCAGTCACAAGCACAGCGCTCTGCTACACGTTTCACAAAAGAAAGGGGGCCAAAGTGAGTGGGGCTCGCATCGCTAGCATAGCTGAACTCGGTCAGGTCAGCGGTCACGCCCGCTGGACTAAATGTTCTAGTCAGGCAGGAAAGGAACAGCCGTGCTGTGTACTCAAATCCATAGACATTTCCTGGCACTCCTATTAGATCAAACTCAGTTGTGTCTGCTAGGTCTTTTAGCTCTACTGCAAACGCATTTAGGAGCTAGCTGCGCTTTTAATTCTGGCCCCCGAGACATTCTTTTTATAATATAAAATTATAATAAACAATTGTTAAAACAATCGATTAATCGATAACAAACAAATTATAATAAACAAGCGTATTGAACTGGGGGGTCAGTCCGCAAGCATAGCTTAGCGTGCTTAGATTTTTCTAACTGCTCTTTTTATTTTTTTTAGCTCATCTTTGTCCCTTATTATATAATTTTCACTTAAACAAATTCTTCAAAACTATGTTTTGTCCTTAGTGTAAAATAATACAACCGATTTTAACTGCGATCTAAAGTCTTTTAAGACAGCATTGTATTTTTGAGTTAAGAGCCACACGGAAACTAAGGCGTGGCGGCCGCTAAAGGCTAGCTTTGACAGAGCTTTTCTTTTTTAACAATGTCTCGTTCAGCTGAACAGTCATCAAAAATAAACAGGGTTTCAGTTCCCTCAAATAGTCTATAGTAATGTTCTAAACAGTCGCTCAGTTTGTCACTAGGATCAACTAAAAATATATTCTCGTCTGTCCAAATAAACTTCCTTTCTTTTTAAGACTTGTTGTGCTTAATGGTTGTGCAGAATATAACAATGTACCCTGTACCCATCGTCAACTCAGCGCAGGCCTCCAAGGGTGGTACAGGACTGCTCTAAAGGCAGGTGAAGACAGTGCTTCTCTGGGTCCTCCCCAGCACCTTCGGGTGTTCTTTTTCTTCTTAATGGTTGTGCAGAATATAACAATGTGCTCGTAATGAAACCTGTATATTGTTTGTAACAAATCAAGTACGAAGACAGTTTTCCCACACCCTGTAATCCCGCAGATAAGAACAGTGCGGATCTTTAGGAAGAAACTTCAAGCTATCCATCTGTTTTTATTAGAATATTTCTTCTGCATTTTAATAAGCCGCGTCTTTTAGCCTGTTTTCTTCAATGTTTAACTGCGCATCACAAACCGTAAAAACATGCATTTGTATTGGGGCGTTTCCGTCTGCTTTCTTGTGAATATTTATTTTTATACCATCTTGCCCTATCCTTTCTCCACTTCCAAACAATCTGTTGTCAAATGTGGATCTAAAATCCAGCCACAGCCCATATTTGGTTATTAAGTAGTCTTCGAGTCTTACATCATAAAGGCGAAGTTTTTTACATACACGATCAACTGCAGGATCTCTTTGCCTACCTCCAGCGAACAACTTTCTTATTTCATCAAAGTGTTGGTGAGGTAAAAGTCCCCGCCCCGAATACAACTGATCAGACTTGCCATTTATTACACAGTCAACCTTCTCAATTTTTGGATTATAAAGCGCTTCTGATTCTCTATGAAAAGGAGTTGTTTCTTCAGTAAATATGAACAAAATTCCTTTTAAAGACTTCAGAGACTGATTTAGATGTATGTTCCAAAGAGTGTCTCGCTTGTTTCTATTTTCTGTAATGGAGTGTATAACCATTTCATAATAAATAACCGTTTTACTTTTATACTGGGTTAAGATTGTTCTGGCCAGTCCAGGGTTAGTAACAACATCAACTCAAGAGAAATGTCGCTGACTGTGTATTTAGCTTCAGGGTCTTCAGACAGAACGACAGAACCGCTAGGATTAAATGTCAGATCATAAGTGAGTTTTTCTTTTAGTGCGCCTTGGTAATATGGCATATGCGTCTTTAACAGCTCAAAATCTAGAGGGATACAGAATCTGTTGCCAAATGCTTCTGCTACTGCCTCATCTTTAACATCATTCTTTGCATCCCCCGCTTTAAGCCTGTGCTTGAGGCCGTTTGGACCTTGTATTCCCTGATAAACTTTCTCTTTTCTTTCTTTTTTAGGCAGCCATAGATCAGAATAGAGGGTAAAAATGTCTGCCTTTCTTAGTACAAAGACTTCTTTGCCCTCCAGTTTAATTGCTATACGATCAACGATGGCCCTGCCAAATTAGCAACAACAGTAGCATTAGGATCTGCCGATGTAATATCTATTTTGAATGATAGTTTAGCAGTGCCTGGCATTATAACATCGTCAGCGCCAAGATCAGGGAAGTTGACTGTTAAAGTTTGTCCAGGCTGAACTGTTGATGGAGTATTTACACTAATTACAGTCTGCCTTATACCTTTTACGCCATGGGGCTCCTTCTCTTTTCTGTATGGATCGAGGTCACAACCGTATGAGTTCATTTTTTATAAAACAAAAAAGAATATAAATAAAAAATATGGCTGAAGATTTTGATCCGATTGATCCTGTTGAAGAAGAAGATGAAGATAAAGAACTAGGCCCTTCATTGCAAGAAGAGCTTGAAGGAGCGGGTTCTTTACTCCCTAGACAGCGTCAAGAACTGTTGCGAGAAAGAATTCAATCATTCTATAGAAGCATAGGGCGAGAGCTACCAGACGTGTTTGATCCTAACGATTTTGAGGAAGATGGCGGGCAATTGTATATAAGAACTGGTGCAGGAGAGCGCGCGAAGGTTACTTCAACTCAAAACCCAAACAAGTTTTTAAAAATAAGCACAATTAGACGAAAACTCCCTATTGCTAAGGCAGAACAATTAAACCTTTTAGAGCTTAGACCCGCAGCCGTTAGTCTTTTACAGAACTTGAGGCAGGAGTTGCCAACACAATCTAAAATACAAAACATACCTCTTCAAGATTTAAGTCAACAAGCAGATGATGCAATTAACAAAACAGATGAATCAATTAGAAGAGCAGAAGAACTAATAGCAGAAATTGAGATGAGTTTTAATGAGGAGACGCAGTTAAAAACAATTGAAGATTCCCCATTACCTATGCGTGAAATCCTGGGGCTTAATGAGGCTCTACGGACAATAAGGGGTGAACTAACAAACAATTTAGCAAAACTTGGTGAGCTGGATAGAGAGATAGAAGAAGAAAAAAATAAACTCGCTGATGCAGATGATAACAATTTAGGGCGAGAAGAAAAGGCTAGAATACAGCAGAAAATACAAGATTTAATGCTACAAAGGGTGGCTAGGTTAGAAGTGCTGTCTACTAACAGAGCACAGCTAGCATCACAAACAAGCAGAATAAGAGAAACTATAAACAGAATACTTTATGAAAACACTACGCTAGCTGAAAGAATAAGGACTCTATTCAGGGAACAGGGGATTACAATAGTTAGTATATTAACAGCTGTTGGGTTTGCTATCTCTACACTCGTTTATGCTTTAACCGGCAGTGCACCAACCGGACCAGAAGCGCCTCCAACACCCCAGCCCGGTAAAAGTTGGATTAGAAAACAATTGCATCATCTAGCAAACTTATTAAAGAAGTTAGCAGCTAAAGCGCTTGATGCTCTGCCTGGCATAATAGGCAGTGTTGTTAATTGGGTTTTGTCTACTATAGGTAAGGTAGCTGGTTATATGGCTGACCATCTGTGGACATTAGGAGAGCTAGCTGCTGGATTAATTTTTAGTGAAATAAAGTATAGCTAATCCAGTAAAAGTTAAAAATACATCAAGGGCTGTCTTTTCGCTAGTGTGACTGTCAGTGTGAGGCAGATCAACAGGTGGCGTGCTTTCTGGACTGCTTTCTGGCTGTGGGGGCTTTCTGGGGTGTTTATAACTGGATCGCTTTCTTCAGGGCTAGGTACTTTTTTTTAAATGGATGGAGCGGGCCTTGTGTTTAAGCCTTGATTGTGCCCTAAGTTTTGATCGTCTCCAGCTATGAGGATTTCATTGTTATAATTCTGTATCATGCCAATCTCTAGTCTAAGGTCGGAGGGTAGCATGTATAATCCATGGCCTACAACAAAGTCAACCTTTGACCTAGCATGTGCAAGAACGTCTTGATACCTTTGTATGCTGACAGGCAAATCAACAGCAGAGTTAATAGCATCTTCTAAATTGGCTAGAAATTGTTTTCTGGCATCAAATCCTGTAGACTGATCCACGATGCTAGACTTGGTCTGTGCTTGTGCTCCTAATAGACACCAAACGTATGTCCTTATGGAGTCATTGAGTCTTTGCACTCCTGGCATTGTTAGGCCTTCACTTTCATCTAAGATAAATATTGCCCAAGCATTAGGGTGTTTTTGTTCTATGGATCCCAATCGAACTTGTTTGTTTGGTTGAAAAGAGGTGTGGCCAGGCCAGTAGTCATAATTATATTCTCTTTTTGTGCCCCACAAATACAATGTGCCTAACCCATGATTGCGGTCTAACTTTTGTCTAAAGTCAGTTGAAGGATTAATGTTAAATTCGTTGCAGATTCGTTCATATGCATTATTGTCCATTGGGCTGTTAAATGGATTAAACGCGTTGTCGCTTGGAAGGGGCACTTGTAGTTCAGTTAGTATTCGTCAGTACTGGTAATAAACATGAAAGTTATATACTGCCCTTACTAAAAGATTGGGATGGTTTAAATGGTTTGCATATGAAACACCACAGCCAGTAGTTGCGCAGTAAATGGCAAAATTTAACTGATTCTGGTAGAACGTCATAGGGCGAGATGACCATGCTGATGGTACTCTGTCATTATTTATTGGCGGATTTGAATATCTAGTTAGTGGGTTTACAAGTCTAACTTGGAAGCCATATGATCCATCTACTGCAATGGTTAGATTGCTGAAGTCTAAAGATTTGGGATTATAAAACGCTCCTACATTGTAAGTGGCACTTTCGTTATATTAAAAGGTTCCATTTTTTAAAATAGTTTTTTAAATAGTTATAAAAAATATGCACATCTATATAAACCAACAAAACAAAAGTGTGTTCTTAACGCACCCAATTAACAATAGGCGCGGTGATTATAGGATTGCCCTTAAAGAAATTGGTTTTAAAGTAAAATGGGTTAACATATCTGAAAGAGCTAAGAATAACTTGGTAGATGTTAAGGACGAACAAGGCAATCTATTAAAACATTTTAAAATACCCGATGGCTACTACAACTTTTGTTCTTTAAGAGAAGTATTTAGCAATTTTAACATTAAGTTAAAATTAATGAGGCAAATCTTATAATTACTATAAATTTTCCAGAACTTGAAGAAAGGGAGTACGTTTTTTCTAGAAGCCTTGCTCGAATTTTAGGCTTTTATGACAGTGGTGAAACATATCATATTAAAACATATGCACTTAAAAAAGCGGTCTTTATGAGTATGTAGGCAGTAGACCAGCCGATTTTCTCATGTACCCGATGTTGTATGTCTATTTAGAAGAGTTAAAAACAGACCGCAATTTATTTATGGGGCAGCCCTCTACAGTTCTGCGAGCACTGCCAGAAATTAAGGCGGGGTTTTGCGATTATCAGCTATACAGGTTTGGCGGAGACAGTCAATTTAAGGAATTAGTTATTTAGACATAAATTCATTAAACATAAAAATAACTAATCAAGACGGAAGACTAGTTGTTTGTTCTAATTTGTTAATAGTGCTGGAAGTAGAAGAACGTACTATAAACCCTTAATTTTTATGTGCCTGGAGAGAATGTAAATATGTTCGTTCACGATCACCAAATCCTATTCTGCACGGAAACCCCTGTTTCAATGTGCTAATTACGTCACTTTTAGAGGTTTTGGGGTGTTACTTTTGTTTGTGAAAAGGTGTTAATTTTGGCCAAAACTGACATGAGATGGACGTAATTTGTATGTGAAAAAGGGGGTTTTCGTGCAGAATAACATGGGTGGTCTTGAACCAACATATTTACATTCTCTACTTGGCAAAGATTAGAAAAAGGGAGAGGGGCATGAGAGGGTGTGTGTGTGTGTGTGTGTGTGTGTGTGTGTGTGTGTGTGTGTGTGTGTGGTGTGTGTGTGTGTGTGTGTGTGTGTGTGTGTGTGTGTGTGTGTGTGTGTGTGTGTGTGTGTGTGTGAGAGGAGAGAGAGAGAGAGAGAGAGAGAGAGAGAGAGAGAGAGAAGAGAGAGAGAGAGAGAGATTAAGTTGGCTGTCACTGAGATGAACATCTCAAGCTTCCATTACCCCCCTCTCTTCTCCCTCCTTCTCACTCCCGTAAATAAAAGGGAGCTCCGTCTTCCTTCCCAAATCTCTCTGATCCTTCACCCCACCCCTTTTTCTCCGTCTTATAAACAAAGCCTTGATCACACAACGGCCATTTGAATACCTGACCTCCAGTGCGTGTGCACGCACACACATGTGTGACGGAAATGAATGATGATTCCATCACGTTCGAAGCAAAGGACTAAAAATGACACATGCACTGTGTGCTCGTGGCAAGCGGAGGGAGGAGGTGCACAATTTGTCTTGGCATAGTGCATGTGTTGTGGCCAATGGCATTAGCAGGAATACTGTTCTCAGTCGTCAAGTGAATGACTCTAGTTGTTTAGCTGTGCTTAATGTAACATTGAGAGTTGTTTGTGTTTTGAAAGTTCAACACTGAACCTAGTGTGATGGTTATAAAGACGTCTTATGTGTTGCTCATAAGCACTTGCCACAACTCGTTCTGAGAAAAAAAGGAACTAAACTGTCAAACCACTTGTTGTTTTTTTCTCTTTAGTCTTGAGCATTTGTTTTGTGTTTTGTAGATCAGATCGTCTTCTGCTAGTGTCAACACTCAAACAGTTCCGTTTCTATCCGTATAGGTTTGGGTCACACTGTCACTTTTGCACACACGCATTCATGACAGCATTTACTCCCATATGCACACGCAATCTTTCCAATCATCCAAAAGGCCCCACTACCGAATGTTTCTTCTTCTCCCCCTCTCCTTCGGGGAAAACAGTTTACTAAATCACATCAAACAAGTTATAAAAAGATTTTATACATGTATCTCTCTTTTCCTTCACATGAGAGATAAACTAATTCATTCAAGATTCTATAAAGTCATGGCCTTCACATCACTTTTGCCCAAGATCCAGACCAGGAGAATAAAAAATTCTTGAAATTCATTGATGCCATGGCTGCATCAGATATTTGACTCGCCCATTACTGTCATGATTCCCTGTCTCTCTCAGAAAATCGTGTCGCCCCTTAAATTCTCCCATCACTGGAGATATGATGAGTTCCGATCCTCTCCCTGGGTCTTTATTTGCTGGGGCTGAATACCGGTTGTTCCCCCCAACCATGGCCATTTTTACCACCTCACGGGGGAAGAGTGAAAGGTGAAGTGCTGAAACACAAATAAGGTTCGTGTAAGTAACCTGCTTCCAAGTCAAACATATTTTTTCTTTTTTTTTTTTTAGGTTTTCCCCTGTAGCTTTCCTCAACTATCTATGGTCACCTGGTTATTGATGGTCTGCAGTGAGGACCCGCGTCATGACAGGTTGTGTCTCTAGGCCATCTGCTGGGCTAAAACTGATTACTTCCACCCTCCTCTAGTGTGTGCATACTCAGTGTTTCAAAAACACATGTCCAGCACCTTACCAGCCCTTATTAAAACTATCTCCTCAATGGTCACGTTTTCACCCAATGAACCTTCCTTCTTTCATTTATGAGTGTAAATCTCACAATTATTTCGGGGATGCCCGCTACCACTAGTCCATGGCCACATGTATATTTCTTCCTTTTTTGGTGTGGCATGGGGGGAAAATGATTCATTTCCACTATAACTACTTGTGATGGGGGGGGGGAGCGTACATGCCTTGATGTGAGGCTAGTCACATGACACACCCATCATGGGGTGAAAATATTTTCACCAGGAAAAATTTTTTTTTTAAAGGATATACAAACTTCACTTAAAAACCACATCTTCAGCCATGAATCTCAAAATGTGTATCCATACACATGATTCACCAAATTAATAATCATCGTATAGAATCAATCATCATGATCCACATATATGCATATTTCAAACTTTCAGTCTTTCTAAAAAAAAAAATTAATAAATGGATCACCAATCTCACCAAAAATACATTTAAAAAGTACTATGGACAAAAACAATTGGGATATTAAATATTCAAAGTACAAATGGTGTGTTATTTTAAGATGTGAAGCACATTTTTTTGTTGATCTTTGTTCTCACCTATCATATTGTTTCAAACCCTCATGAAAAATGAGAATATTTCTAAGTGTAAATGTTTTCAACGACATGTATACAAAATAATCATAGTTTAAACATTTAGTTCCCCCCCACACCACCACCCCAGTGTAAATGTTATAAGTCCATTATGAAAAGTAAAAACATATTTTCAATTGTTGGTCAATGACTAATGAAAACAATAGGTTTGTCTCACTGACCAATCAAAACCAGTGTATATACATTTCTATAAGAGTTATTTGCTCCATGACACATACATATATATTCACTTCACAAGCAAAGTTAGTTAGACATAAATAGTACTGATGATTTTTTTTTCATTGTTTACAAAAGAATAAAGCAAAGAATAATCATGAATACATTCAAACATCAAGTAGTTTTTGGCTTGTAAAACATTATATGTCCCTCAACAAGCTAATTAAGCATAAAACCATTTGATTAAATCATAGGCAGTAAAGCATGCAAGGCACTGTCAAATGTGAGCACACCGTTAATCATAAAGAAAGAGACAAACATGAATAGTCTTTCCTTGAAGGACTGTTATATTTGTCCATGAATATTCAATACAGTGGACAATTAATCTGCCCTGACATTTTGTGTTCCAGGCACTGGTTCAATAGTAAACTGGAATTCCTGCAATGACAAAAGACCCACCCTTAATAATTGCTGCTCTTAGGGTCTTTGGACGATTGCAAGAGGTCAATGGCCTGTGGTCGGTCTGTAACCGACACTTCTTCCAGTCAAGAACCTGGCGAACTTCCACTTGCCATACAATAGCCAAGCACTCCCTCTCAAATAGCCCCCCCCCCCCCCCCCCCCCCCCAAAAACTGGAGTATTCTCCCGTTGTCTTTATCGCCCCCCCCCCCTCACGTTTTACTGGACGTATTGCACTGGATGTAACAAAGCACTTTTTTCCTGCAACACGTACGTCCCATTCATTGGAACTGGCATCGTGTTCTCAAAAGATGTTTTCTGAGAGAGGGGGTAACAAGAACTGGAAATGAGTTGAGGGTGTTGCTGTACACACTCCAAAGCCTTCTGGGCACTCATAAGACCACACAATACTGTTCGTTCTTCGTCCCTTTCGTCAGCAGTTCAGTCAAAGGGGCCGTCAGGTCCGCAAGTGGGGGACATATCGTCTTATAGTAAGACAAACAATCGATGCAGTGACCTGATCTGTGTCTTTGTAGTGGTTTGTGTAAGATAATCTTTTCCACTTTCTTCCCTTCTGGCATTCATTTTTCCACCGGAAATAGTGTGACCATAAACTCGAGAGTTTGAAAACGGCACGAATTTTGGAAGGTCTCCGCAGCTAACAAAACCTTCGAGTACATGGAAAAAACAGCTCGTAGGTTAGAAATGGAGGGCACTCCATGATTTTGCGCTACAAAATGGTTCGTCAAAAAAATGACTGCTCCTCTTTCATGGAGTTTCAGGCTCGATCATTCTGGCAAAAAGCATATGCTGGGGCATTTTGCCAAACCGAATGGCATTTTCGTCATTGGAAACGACCAAAAGGTGTTTGAAATTCTGTCTTTTCCTTGTCGTTCAGCCATGGAATCTGCAGTATCCTTTAGTCAAGTTACTTCACAAAATAAGTTCCTTAGAGAGGCTGGACACAGAAGTTCTTCAATGTTGAGGATGGCTTCGGCAATCGAACCACAGTGATCTTATTTAATTTGCCTGTAATCGATGCAGACCCGCACCGAGCCATCAGGTTTGTCCCCCAATACAATCTGGTGAGCTGTACGGAGAGTGTAGATAGGTTATATGACTTATTTTTTAATCCAGCATATTACTTTGATTTCTCTCTCGACAAACCTCTTTTTTTTGCAAACGGACAGGGGGTATGGTCTGGTTCGCTCTGGTATTTTCAGTAGTTAATGAATACTATGGGGTTCAATTACCAGTCACTGTTTGGGGTATCTGTCAACACTATAGGAAAGTCTTTCAAAATTTCTTTGAGCTGTTCTGTCGGACTACAAGTAAATATTCGACAGAACCACTTATCATAGGTTTCCCTTTGATAGACAGCTGTAGGATAGGGGGGTACAACATCATTCTGCACTGGTAGGGATGTTTAATCATCCTAAATTTGCTGTTTTCACATCCCTTGGACCTGTACCCTTGTACGTTACATGGGTACCAAAATATCTCTGTTAATTATCTGTCATGTTTGACATCAGTTTTGTCATAGGGACATATCATTCAACTGATGGTTGATGGCAACATTTGTACGTTCCAATACTTCTTAACATGTTCACGTGTGTAAATACCTTCTCAAGTGTTTGACTTTTCTGATCTTTTAATTAACTGCAGAAAAGTTTTTCGACCACCAGAAAAGGTCCCTTCCACATTACAGAAGCTTGTTATGTTCAACTGTGAGTAGTACAAGGACTTTATACCTACACTGAAGGAAGGGCCTTTGCTTTTCGATCTGCAATGATCTAGGATTACATTGTTTTTCTATCAGCTGACTGTTTGTCGTTGGTTATGTCAGTGACAGTTGTTTAGCTGGTTTAGATAATATTTGTTCGTCAGCGTCTCTCGTCTTTTCCATGCATTTCTTTTAGGTCATCTGGGGTAATCGGCGGTTTCATTCCTGTTTTTTGAGACTTGCTTTGTAGCCTTTCCCTGCTTCTTATGATGTCTGTCTAGTACCACCAAGACAAGGAACGAACCACCTCCAGCACCACCATGTACTGTAGCGACACCTGGCAAACTTGCCCAAGATCAAGTCGCAGATGGGTTATCGATAACAGAGGCGGTGAGAATGAGAAGCCGGAGTAAGTACGGGGTATCGACCGATATTTTCGCCGCGGAAAAGGTTTTCAATCTTTGCCTCCAAACGACATACCTTATGGACTGTGTTGAGATACTGGTTTTGAAGCACGAAAGATTTTCTTACACAAGCGGTGGTGCACCAGTGTCTCGCCAAAGCGAAGCCTGCAATCCGTTGATGGCTCGTTTTCAAACTCCAGGCCATGACGACAGATGTGGTGCCAAAACAAGGCCTTCTTCACATTCAGTGGAGACTAATGCGGATTTTGAATCTTTTGGCTTGAAAGGGCAATTCTTTTTCAAATGGAACTTGCCATCACAAAGAAACATGCATTGTTATCGGCAGCTGACTGATTTTGTGAAACTTCGGTTTCGGTCACGAAACTGACCACAAAAGGTATACGCCGGTGGTCGTTGTCCAGACCTCGGAAGTTTACTGAGGAAGCAACGGGATTTTTCCGGCGGCGAGTATGATTCTGACGAAAGTCACTCGAACCGCGGGAAAGATCCCTGTCCGTTCCTAGTGATTGGTATATCCTTGAGACCCAGTAATGACCCACGATTTTCCTTTTCTGTAACTTCCCTGTCCGATGGGAATTTGCACATGGACGCATGAGACTCAAAGATGGAAAGATTCTCCTTTTCTAGCCACTCCCTTATGTGGTTGTGAGCGATACAATAGTTAAGGCTATCTGACACATTTCCTCAACGCTTTCAAATTGCCTTTTTTAAGGAAATATTGGCCAGATCTTTGCGCACGCTATGGAAAAGTTGTTCTCTAAGAAGTAGATCTCGCCGTGATTGAAAAGTTTTGTTCGTTTTTGATAAATCGAATCCATCGATCTAAAACAATGACTCATTCGAATTAGAAACGACGAAACGATTCTCCTTTGTCAGGGGGCGCACAGCAGAACGGAAGCTTCGCGAAAACGATCGGCAGAATTTGAATAATTTTTGAGGAGTTCTTACCTTCAAGTGTCCCAAGGTAAATTTTGTTTCGCCGCGAGTGTGTGGTACAGTGCCAAAGCGCTATCCCTTAAATACAACGACGCAATATACAATGTCCACTTTTCCAACCACAAGACGTGCCGTGACTTCAATCGGAAAAGAATAACTATCGATGTCATCCGTTTTTTTTTTCCTCGAAAAAGGCGGGGTGGTTACTTTGGAATATATGCTGTTTTGGTTGAGGCGCGCCTTGCGGAAACGTCTGGGGATACGGGTGGAGGTTATTTCGATGCCTGTAAGCTTTTATTTCAGCATCAGTCTCTAGTTCTAACTGCCTAACGGTAAAATTAACGATTCTTTATCTTCTGCTTCCCTCTGTAGTCTTTTTTCTTCAGCTTCCCGCTGTAGTCTTTTTTCTTCAACTTCTGCTTTCCTATGTAGTCTTTTTCTTCAAACTCTAGTTCAATTTCCTTTGATTTCCTTCTCTCTCCTTAGCCTGTCTGCCCTATCTTTTTGCAGTGTGGCACATAGTGGTAGTATTATCCTTGCAAAAACCCAAAGCGTTCCGCTCTTGTTGAACATATTTATCAAATCATCATACATGAACCGTCAACAGATATAAACACAAACAATTTCTAAGTATGAATAAAATATAAGGCGTATATGATGGTGTTATATGTTTCACAAAACTTAATCAAATCTTGCAAATTAAAGAATTCAATTTCCAGAGTAAACAGAAACAGCTTACTAAAACAGGAGAGATATGAATCCCAAGGAATGTATTTTTCCAGAAGTTTTTTGTTTTTCGAAAACAGGTCATCAATTTGGAATTTTAATAAAAAAAAATGAAAGTTCGATGCTAATATGTTTTCCTAAGAAAGGAAAAAAAACACAATATTAAAGTTTTCTGAAATAAATTCCTTTATAAAGTTTTAGTTCTTAAATGTTCTTGTTGTCAGTCCTTTCCTTTCTTTACTTAATTTCAAATGAATTCACAAATACAAATGTATCGCCATATACGATAAAGGAAATGAATTTACAAAACAAATGGAAGCACAAACAATTAAACAAAGAGGGGAAAGAAACACAAACTAGCGGGAAATATACGTAAAAGCTGAAAATGTTGAAAAGAAAACTAGACAGGAGCTTATTGTAAAGAAGTTTAGAGATTTTGAAAAAGGGGGTAGAAAAGGAAATGAAAGGATACACAGGGATCAGAACTGTGAGGAAGGAAAATCAAGTAAAGCAAAAGAAACCCTCAGACAGCACCTAGTGGTCACCGTTGGGACGGGAAAAAAAACAAATCATGCACAATATACACAACACTACAGTATTGATTCAAATTACTAAACATGCAAATCAATAAATTGCACATTCACCAAATGCAAGAAGATATCGCAAACCCAAAAAAAAAAAAAAAAATTTCATTAGGCAGGTGTTTTTCCCCGCACTTATCAACCGCTGTCTGTTGAAGGAGACAAGGTCGGTTCAAACGCTGAGGATAAATGGCGGACTTCTTGAAATGAAACGGGTTAGGACCAGAGAAAGAACAAAAAACCAAAATACAAACTAATATAGGGCCGTTTCACGGCTTCTCTGCTCCCAATCTTTGGAACTCATTCGCTCAATGTAGCGAAGAAGCGGTAGGGGCCTCACCGATCGGAGGGAAAAATAGGAACAAACAAAAACAAAAACACTAGCAAACTCAGTTCTAAAGTAGAGAGAAGTCCCCACACGCCCGCACTGAAAATAAAATTCACTCACACACCAAACAGAAAAGTAAAACAAATGGCACAAAGACCCAATAAATAAATTAATAACTGTCTTTTTTTTTCTTTCCATCATAACCCTGAGGGTATGTTACGGTATACTTTGTCGCCCCTGCACACTTTGTCGTCGGCGACAAACTGCGCTGCATGCTTTGTCGCCGACGACAAAGTGTGCTGCACAGTTTGTCGTCCCAGCCATGACAAATATCGACAAGTTTGCACTAACGCCTTCCACAAACAGTGGCTGGAGCCTCTGTTAGATTTCACAAACAACTATGGTGTGTTCTGTCCTTGGTACTGGGACAATGATCACCAAACGCAGATCATAGTTCAGGCAAGTGTGATATGTTTAATTCGTACAGTCTGCAAATGTTTCTGTGCCGTTTATGGCCACTTCTGTAGCTCTGCTCACAAGCTACGGGGAGCTGAACATACGCAGTGCAAAAATATAGGTCCACTGTAAATTATCGCCGGAAAAGAAATCTATGGAGAGCTATCAAGGTAGCAGATTGAAAGAAGCTGAAGCAGTTGGGTTAGTATGGTTACATGCAATCAAGGGTAGTGCTCCCCTCCACCTCCCTGCCCCCCCCCCCCCCCCTTTCCCATCAGCCAAGGACAATAACACTTACAGTGGGAATCCGCAACTGACATTTTGCAGATCAAATTTGCATACACTCATGAAATCTTTCTTTGAAGGCAGTTTACTAATTATGCATTTTTGAAAATTCATTCGTTGACTATAGTTCGAAAAATGAAAATTCATGCGTTGATTATAGTTCGAAAAATACAAATTCATGCGTTGATTTTCGCTCGAAAAATGCAAATTCATGCGTTGATTATAGTTCGAAAAATGCAAATTAATTCGTTGATTATAGTTCGAAAAATGCAAATTCATGCGTTGATTATAGTTTGGTTCACTGTATGTTCTGTCATGCGTTTCCTCTCTACTGAGACTACCAATGTGTGACTGTTTGTACTGCTGTGCTTACTTCTTCCTAGCTAGTGAGGTGTCTGGTTGCAGGTATGTCTGCATTAATTAATAACAAAAAGCATGGCACTGTGCTCACACACTGTGCATTTGAACTGCTTATCTTTTTTAGCTGATGATCTTGTTTCATTGTCAGAGACTGTTCTGGATCTGCAGACACAGCTAAACGATTTGCATCATGGTGCTTCTTCACTTCAATTGAAGGTGAAAATGAACAAAAGAAACATACTTGCATTTCGGAAGGGGGGGTATCTAAAAGAACACTATGATGGCACGGTATGCCGGTAATGCCTGTGGGTAATGTTTATAAGATTTGGGAATATTTATTTTTGCTTGTCCGATTCTCACTGTTGCCTGTAAAGATCTTGTCAATCAAGCAAAAATGTATTATGTAAAGTAAAGAAGCTATATGCCCCAAATTACAATTTCTTTGAACTGTTCATAAAACGTTTTTGATACACATGTTCAGACAGTTCTGCTATATTGATCAGAAATATTGGGGATAGACAAAGCTGGTGGGTTTTTTGTTTGTTTGTTTTAAATAATGAATACTTATATAGCGCCTATTCTCGGCTAGAGGCCAAGCTCTAAGCGCTTTACAATCCACACTCGTTTACGCAACGGGCTGCCTACCTGGGTAGTGCCGACTGAAGAGCTGCCAGCTGGCGCTTCATTCAGTCGTTTCCCGTGTCATCCAGTCAGTATCATTCAATATCGATCACTCATTTTCCTTACTTCCTTCATTCTTTCCATTTCTCACGCAGGGTGCATGCTATGTGTAACGTGTCATCCATACCAACGGCCAAACTGGCCTACTCTTCCGAAAGTTGGTGATGGGATTTTACGTGTGTGCAAGATGTTATGCATGAGTTCACACACGGAACCTCGGTTTATAGTCTCATTCGAAGGACTTGTTTTCTGTCAGGCAGTTCGTTTAATATCGAGGTTGACTGCCAAAACCCAGTATCTCATATACATGAATATAAGTGAGGTACTGGGTTCTAGCAGTCAACCCTCGAATTTTGCTCTTACAAAGTATGTTAGTGTATAGCTACAAACGCCAATTCATCTAGTGTGTGGTGAACCGAGCAGATACCCCACTTACGTGAATTCTGTTATCAACTGCATTCGACACTGGTTTAAACTATTACATATGGATGAACAAAGGCTACCTCACATAGTATAAAAAAACGTTGTATGATCTGGATGGAAGAGGAAAAAACAATGGGTATAAAATGTGCGTGTTTGTTTATACAGGAATGCTTTCAGTTATGTAAAATCTAGATGTGGGAAATGAAAATATATTTACAGAAATGTTTCGTCAGCATTGCAAATGACTGTAAATGGCAACCACATGTGTACTTTTGAAAGATTTGATTATTAATGCCCATGATATTAAGGAATATTTACAAGTACATATGGGTCAAAAACTGAAATGTATAGTAACTGTTTAGACTGGGTATATCTTATTTGAAAGTACATCGTTTTAGATATCTATCTTCTGCTGATTGCGATCTGATGTGCCCGTTATGCTACATGTATAAAGAAGATGAGATACACTTCTTTCTTTTGTTGCCAAAAACGTTGGACGAAATTTGAGGAAAGGAAATGTGGAGCCTAAATAGTATCAAGAACCTTGTTTATTTACACTGAGTTTATTAATGGCATGCTCTAAATCTGATGTTATACCTAAATTATCTTTGTTTTTTTTGTTGTTTTATGTTTTTACATAAGACTTTTAAATATAGGGAAATAATTGCTTCAAGGTGTTGCAAATGCTATAGCCGTTGTTATAGTGCTTGTGTTATAGGGTATGATGTACCGTAAGTACATTTACGTCTTCCTGAAGACCTGAGGCTTATATGAATTAAGCCAATATTAATTCATCCATCCATTCATTCATTAACTTGTTCGTTCATTCATTCATTCTTTCTTTCTTTCTTACTTTCTCTGTCTGTCCGTCTGTCTGTGTGTCTGTTTGTGTGTCTGTCTGTGTGCCTCTCTCTTTGATCAAATCTCCTTGAAGGTAAATGTCTGGTTCTGATCGTCGCTCAGTCACAATGCTGACGTTGAATGGGTGGCTTTCCAGGGGCGGCTTCCAGGTAGCTTTCTTAAATGCTAACAATTTTCTCAACGAATTAGCTTATATTCTTTTAAATTCTGGTCAACAGGATCACGATGTGTGTGTGTGTGTGTGTGGTGTGTGTGTGTGTGTGTGTGTGTGTGTGTGTGTGTGTGGTGTGTGTGTGTGTGTGTGCTTGTGCGTGCGTGCGCGCGCGCGTGCGCCCGTGCATGCGTGTGTCCACCCGCGTGCTGAAATACATTTATCAAAGAATATACCAGACGCAAACGTGCGCATGCCCGTTTCAAAGCGAGGCGACTGCAGGCGGATATTGAAACAAATTGAAGAAAAACGAGCAATCACTGACGTTCTCATTCAATGCTGATCTTGCGCCGAATATGAGTGATTGCTCGTTCTTAGTTTTCATTGTCCTGACCATTGTTCATATTGCCTGAAGAAGACCTGTGAGGCCAAAACGCGTCGTCTTTTGTCTTGTAACTTGTTTGTCCTTGTTTTGTGGGGATCATTAACAATCACTCTTAACACATGTGCCCATGCCCGTTACAACACCATGAGACAACCCCCTTCCATAAACAGGCTTTATCCTATACACGGGCCACCCCATAAGTTCTCGGATGCGCAGAAACCACTGACGTCATAATTTCAATTTTATATTGTCATCACAAGCGATGTCATAATAGTTATGACACAAAAAATGATAAAAATCGTCAGAGCCAAATTTGTTCTAGACAGCAAAATGGATGGCAAGGGGACGGTTTTTAAAGTGTTGCAGAGAGCCTGTCTTGGAGAGATTTTCGTGCCATGATTTATTATGACTATCTTCAAAGGAAGTCTTTCAAGGAAAGTTTTATAAGTTTGACAAACTGTTTTGGCGACAAGGCTACATCATTATCCACAGTCCATTGGTGGTTCAAAGAATTTCAGTTTGGTACAATGTTGTTGGAAGATCGTGACCGTTGTGGACGCCCAGTTTCAGTTACTACCGATGGGAACGTGAGCACAGTGAAGGCCATGATTACAGAAAATCCTCGAATCACGGAGGATGAACTCAAGGATACTCTAAACCTTTCATCAGGAAGCTTAGACCGCATTCTTCGGCACAATCTCTCTGTACGTTGGGTGCCCCACCAGCTGACTGGGGAGCAGATGAGGGCTAGGGTTGAATGGTGCCAGTTTATGCTGCAAACATTTGACGGAGGAAGATCAGATAGGGTCTCCAATATCGTCACGGGTGATGGAACCTATGTTTACCAGTATGACCCCAAAACAAAGCAGCAGTCGTCAGTTTGGCTGTTTCCAGGGGAAACCCCACCTGTGAAATTTAAGAGATCAAGAAGCTGCACAAAGCAAATGATTGCAGTTTTCTTCGCAAGATCCGGCCATGTGACTACTGTACCGCTTATTGAAAGAAAGACAGTGAACGCTGAATGGTACATCAACACCTGCCTGCCAAAAGTGTTCGAGGCTTGGAATGCACGGCGACCACGGACCAGTATCCGCCACCTACTCCTCCACCACGACAACGCCAGCGCCCACACGGCAGCTGCAACTTTAGACTTCTTGCAAGAGAACAGCATGCAGCTCGTCACTCATCTCCGTATTCTCCTGACCTAGCCCCTTGTAACTTCTTTTTGGTCTCTCGTTTAAAAAAAAACAACTGAAAGAAAGCCGTTTGAGAGCCCTGAAGATGCCCGAGCGTTTGTCGAGGGCTTGATTTCTGGTATACCTAAGTCGGAGTGGGCTGGGGTGATGGATTCGTGGTTTAGAAGGATGGAAAAGTGCATACACGCTGATGGAGGATACTTTGAAAAGATGGGCTAGGTAAGAAATGCCAGTCTACTTCCATCTTTTCCCATCCGAGAACTTATGGGGTGGCCCTCGTATATCAGCAAGACTGTATCATTTCGTATGGAAAACACCACACAAAGTACTTATGGTCAGGTTTAGTCTGAAAAGAATAAAACCATTATTCATTGGGTTCATATGCAGATATTCTGCCTAACATATTGACTGGATGACAGATTTACAAAAATGCTGGAAGATATAACACCTGCTGGAAATGAAATTATTCTTCATGATGATTTTAACACTGATTTTTTTTAACCTGGTAATCGATGGATTCCTACTTTTGAGAATTTAGACTAAGTCAGTAAATTAAAACGCCCACTAGAATCATTTCCTCTGAAACCCTCATTGATTATACTTCTTTCAACACAACCAAACATTGTTGAAGCATTCCTCCTCATATCGGCTGCAGTGATCGCTTGCCTGTTTCTGTTACTTGGCTTACAAAAGGCACAACAATCACTGGACCTAAACATAAAGTCATTACCTGCAGATTTTATCTAACTTTGATAAAGATGCATGTCTTCTAGATTTTGCACATTTATCTCTATCAAATGTGTACCAGCTCCCCGATCTTGATACCTACGACAAACATGCTCCACTGATAACTAAAAGAGTAAAACATAGCCCAAGACTCTTTGGTTGACTGATGTCATCCGGGATACTATGCATGAAAGAGACATGTTATCATAAGCACAAAAAATCAGAACAAAAAACAAACAAACAAACAAAATTTCAACAAGGTTACATTCAGCCAGAAAGAAACACTTTCGACGTCTTGTTTTTGGTGGGTCTTCAAATTCTAATTCAGTTTGGAAAGCGATTAACACTTCCAAAGAAAATAATCACAGTCGATCAAATGTCGGACTCTATTAAAAACTTTCAACCAGCCGCCATGGCAAAGTGGTTAGTGTCAAGGACTACCAGTTGGGAGGTTATGGGTTCGATTCCCATCAGAGCCATGTGTGATTTTTCTGCCCCGACGGCTGCTACCCGGTGTTGAGTTTGCTTTGGGCTCAATTGGGAAGTCTGGGTCCACACATTCGAGTTTTACCCACTTGACTGATGCGTTTTTGAGAGTGCTGTTCAAGTTTCCTTACCAACACTGCAGGTGTTGTATCTTTCAGGCCTGGTTGACGCTAGGATATATTATGAAAGGAAGCGTAGAGTACAACCCAGTCATGCAGTCTCAGACTGGAATGGAAATCCGTAGCATCATCTTCATCATCCTCATTTTCATCGTTCAGCATATAAAAAATCTCTACTTCTTTGGCCCTTTATGCCGTGCTCTCATAGAGACTTCAGTTTCAATGTCCCTCCGCATCTACGGCGTTGGTTGTATTCTGTTGAGGTCACCGCTATCGGTAAATTCATATGAGGTGTCGTTGAATGTATGTGGCGGCACACTCCGGAGGGAGATCTAACTCGCGCTGGCTCCACGACTAAGTATTGTCGCCGGAAGGGGACTTAATAGGTGGTGTCCTACATATATGCTAGTTCAGGTGAGTCACCACTGAACACCACTGAAGAGACTCGACTGCAGTGCAGTGTCTTCTCCAGTCGGGATGGCTCTTGACGGCTTGACATGAACTGCTCCCTATAGATTGGCAGTACCGAGGCTGTGGCGAGCCGGGCCAGGTTGTGGCTGTGGCTGGGGGTTCTGAATGATCGGCGTGGGTGCAGTGCCTCTGAAGTGGCAGAGCAAAACAAAAAAAAACCTTTCAGCAATGTTACTTTCAGCCAAAAAGAAATACTTTCAAGATCTTGTTTCGGAAGGGTCTTCTAATTCCAATTCAGTTTGGAAATTCATTAACGTTCTCAAAGAAGATATAGGCAATACAATGTTGAACTTAGAAGTTTTCAACTGACGATTTAAACCAAATTTTTGTTCTAATAAGAAATATATCTTCGCCAATCATAATAAATGATCAGTCTTTCTTGAATGAGCTTGTGTTAGAAAAAAATAATTCATGCAACACTGTTTAACTAATCTCGTCAAGGATTAGCTCTGTGACGAAAGGTGGATGTGGGCAGGTGTGTCCTCTAGGGGAAGGACTCTCTATTAGTCTCTCTTACTAGTTATGGAAGAAGCAACTTTCTGGTACTAGTCATCAAAGGAAATTCTTATTTTTCTTGGGACTGTTAAAAATACTCAAGAGTGGCTCAGGGATAATTCTCCTCAGGCTTGTGCCCTTAAAAGTGCGTGAGAGACAGAATTAGAGATCAGTTCAAACATTCAATACTGTATCAACAACGAAGAACTGACACAAGTTACGTGTACTTTCAAACATCAACTTTACTTGTTTATACACAAACAAAATATGCATATAAATCAACTGGTCTTTTGCAGGCTGATTTGTTCCCACATTATCTCATCATTTAAGAGAGGGAAAGTTCTGGATGTTGAGTTGGAGTCCACATGGAATATCAGATTTTATTTGATGTTGGATAGGAGTGTTGGTCTCTCTTTAGTTGCTGGTGACTGGTCCGCCTTCTCTTTATGTAACCTGATCTGTAGTGATTGTTGTCCCTGCTGAGCCGATAGCAGGTACACCCAGGGTCCCAGGATCTGGTCATAAGACACTGGGTTGTATGTAAGTAGCTGAGAGTCTGGCTCATCGAGTTCTCACGCCTGCCCTCTGGCTTTCAGTAAATGTGTGAGATCTCAGCCGACAAAAGACTTGACGAGCATAAATATTTTCAGCCATAATTATCAGTCTCAACTTTCACACAGATCTGGGTGGATTTTGATAGGGGTAGGAGACAGTAATTTACAATGCTAAACAATTGAAGTCAAGCTACTCTTCAATTGTTTTAGAAAATTAAGTTGAAGTAACTTGGAATACACTTAGCCCACGTGCACATGTTGATTAAACTTTGTCACCTACTACAAAGCATTAAGACAATCAACAGAATTCGTAAATCAACATAACAGTTTTCACCATACTGTTTTGTCCTCTCAGAAGGTAATGATCACCTTAAAAAATAAAATTGGATAACTGGCAAAAAGTCATATTGTTAACATTAAAGGCTAATCCAGCATCCTAACAGTTTTTTACCAAGTTGTGGCAAAGTACCTTTTAACAACAGAATACTTGTTCATCACCTGATAATGTCACCAAATATTGGCATAAAGTTACCCTGTTAAACTCGTGGCATACATACAAGCAATGCTAATCTCAAGACACAGAAAAGTATTTCAAAATACAGTTCTACTGGATGAATCAATGAAACATTACACAGGATCTCAGAGTTTGGGGAAACCTTTCCGCTTGTGATCTGTGTTTTGTTTTTATTAGTTCCACTGGTGGTGATCAGTCTTACAGCCCTTTTGTGGAGCAGCCAAGTGAGGAGACTTCGTTTTCCCTTTTTTTTGTGCTAAGCTAACCGTCCAATTAAGGTTTTCCCGTCTGATTCGTGGGTCACTATAGAAAAAAAAGGGGGGGGGGGGGGGGGGGGAGGGGGGGGGGGGGGGGGGGGGAGGGATGACATTAAGCAAGGGGGTGGGATCCTCCCCACCATCTACAGTGTGGGGTGTTAAGAACAATCAAAATTCAAGACACTAAAATTTGGTATTCCTCAAGAATCTGTTCTTGGTCCCCCCTGGTTTTTCCCCCACATCAATAGTCCTTCCATTGTACATTTCGGAAAGTGTATGTAACTATTTGCAGATGGTGTGTCTATTCATTCCACCATTCTGATTTGAAACAATAATTCCACGACTCTGCAAGACAAAGTCAGTCACTTAATTGAATGGTCTCAGCTAAATCAATATCCTTGAACAACCAAGAAACTAAATAAAAGATGATAATTTTCTCTACGAAAACCGGGAATAACGATATTCAGTGTGCCTTCCATACATGTTGATTTCAGTCATTGATCAAGTAATACAAAGTTTAGGAGCTAGCAGTGGGAGCATCTTTTCCCTGTCACCGCATGTCGAGAATTCGTGCTGACACATTTCTGAAAAATTGTTTCACCTCTCAAAAATAAGAATTTTTTTCAATGTTACAGCACAAGAAAAAAAATCTGCATCAATTATCGGGTATGCCTGAAAAATTCTATTTTATATATATATATATATATATATATATATATATATATATATATATATAATTATATATTGAATTATAACAAAGCTTGCTCTTATGTCTTAGATTGAAGAAATAGGGGAGATACGCATTCATACCTGCAGTGGCAGATGATTTGCTAACTAACAGTATGTGCTTGAGTGGGTGGATGGGGAAAAAAATAAAATAAATGCTTCTCAAAATGAGCCTTCAGCAAGCTTATATTCTCCAAGGGGTGAGACATCCTCCAATAGGGAGGGAAACTCACTAACATATAACTCCTGGTCATATACCGATATTTCGAAACTTGGTGGTTTCTCCTCAGTGACCGCGGAAAGTGGTAATTTGACTCCTCTGCCTTTTCAGTTTTAAGAAGAATGCAATCCCAGAAAAGGCTGGTGTGCAATACCGTAGTATGTTTGTTGGGTTTTCAAAAAACCAACCAAAGGTGCCATCTAAGAAGTAAAAGAAATCATGAAAGAGCAAAACAAGCTACATTTTCTTGTGAAAAGTAGAAAATATAAAAAGATATCCTCTAAGACACAAGTGCTGAGGGCAGTTCTTGGAATGAATCCGCAAGGGACTAAAATACAACAAACTAATAAATTCCAAGGATAAGTACCGAGCACCGTTCCAGCAACTTACAGAGCAGCTTGGTGTTGCAATGACTGCAAGAAATATTGAATTATAAACAAAGCTTGCTATTATGTCTTAGATTGAAGAAATAGGGGGAGATACGCATTCATACCTGCAGTGGCAGAATGATTCTGCCTAACTAACAGTATGTGCTTGAGTGGGTGGATGGGGAAAAAAAAAAAAATAAATGCTTCTCAAAATGACCTTCAGCAAGCTTATATTCTCCAAGGGGGAGAGACATCCTCCAATAGGGAGGGAAAAATCACTAACATATAACTCCTGGTCATATACCAATATTTCGAAACTGGTGGTTTCTCCTCAGTGACCGCGGAAAGTGGTAATTTGACTCCTCTGCCTTTTCAGTTTTAAGGAAGAATGCAATCCCAGAAAAGGCTGGTGTGCAATACCGTAGTATTTGTTTTTATTTTCTACTTTTCACAAGAAATGTAGTTGTTTTGCTCTTTCATGATTTTCTATTGCTTCTCATTGGCACCTTAGGCTTGGTTTTGAAACTCAATAAACATACTACGTTATTTGTCACACCATACCTTTCAAGGGATTGCATATTCTTTTAAACTGAATAGGCATGAGAGTAAATACCTACTTCCGCGCACTAGTGTAATAAGACACCAAGTTTGAATTCGTAATGACCAGGAGTTATATTTAGGAGTTTCCCCTCCCTATTGGAGGATGTCTCTCCTTGGAGAATATTAAGTTGCTGAGGTCATTTTGAGACCCATTTATTTTTCTTTTCATACCGTCACCACTCAGCACTAGTCTTGGGATTTTTAGTTAGTGCAGAATTCACAGACCACTGACTTGTATATGCCTATTCTCCGCTTTCTTTTCAATCTAAGAATAAGAGCATGTGTTGTTTTTTAATCAATATTTCTATGCAGTATACATTGCAACACCAGCGCTTTTCTGTAATTGCATTCTCGTTAGCTGAGTACTTATCCATTGCAATTTATTAGTTTGTTGTATTTGTAGCCCTTGTGAACATTCATTCCAGAAATCCGGTAAGACCAGGTTTATTTAGGGTTATCTTTTTACATATTGCAGCTTTTCACCAAGAAAATTAAGCTTGATTTTGCTCTTTCATGATTTTCTTTTGTTTTTAGATGACCCTTGTCTTCTTTTAGAAACTCAACAAAATTACAGATATTGCACACTGCTGTATATCTGGGATTGCCATTCTTCTTAATCAATGAAAAGGCAGAGGTGTTTAAATTAACACTTTCCGCGGTCATGAGGAGAAACACCAATTGCGAAATCGGTATGATGACCGGGTTATAGTTATTGAGTTTCTCCTACCTTTGTTGATTGATGTCTCTTGCGTTCTTGAGAAATAGCTGCTGAAGGCTCTTTTGAGAGCATTTTTTTATTTTTTTTCCCATCACACAATCAAGCATTATTGCTGTTAGTTGTCGAATTCTCTTGCCATGCAGTATGATTGGTATTTCTCCAATTCTCACAATCTAAGACATAATAGCCAAGCCTTTGTTTTATTCAATATTTCTTGCAGTAAATGCAAACCAGCTGCTCTGGTAAATGTGGAACGGTGCTCGGTACTTATATGGAATAAGTTTCGAATTGTATTTTAGTCCTTGCGGATTCATTAGGATCCTGGCCCTCAACTTGGATCTTAGAGGATTCTTTTTTATTTTATACTTTTCAAGAAATGTATCTGTTTTGCTTTTATGATTTTCTTTTGCTTCTTAGATGGCACCTTCGTTTGGTTTTTTGAAAACTCACACAACATACTACGGTATTGCTACACCATCTTTCTGGGATTGCATTCTTCTTAAAACTGAAAAGGCAGAGAGTCAAATTACACTTTCGCGGCACTGAGGAGAAACCACCAAGTTTCGAAATATCGGTATATGACCAGGAGTTATATGTTAGTGAGTTTCCCTCCCTATTGGAGGATGTCTCTCTCCCCTTGGAGAATATAAGCTTGCTGAAGGCGCATTTTGAGAAGCATTTATTTTATTTTTTTCCCCATCCACCCACTCAAGCACATACTGTTAGTTAGGCAGAATCATCTGCCACTGCAGTTATGAATGCGTATTTCCCCCTATTTCTTCAATCTAAGACATAAGAGCAAGCTTTGTTTATAATTCAATATTTCTTGCAGTCATTGCAACACCAAGCTGCTCTGTAAGTTGCTGGAACGGTGCTCGGTACTTATCCTTAGAATTTATAAGTTTGTTATATATATATATTAATAATATATATAATATATATATATATATATAATATATATATATATATATATATATATATATAGCGTACATTCATTGAAATATTTGAATTTGGTCTATGAACGATCTCTTATGCTTTTACTTTAAAATGATCTTCTAGTTTGACGATCAAAGACAGTTTTCCCTTTAATAATCTTCCATTGCTATATAAACCACAGTATGACAAAGCAGTTGTGATGTATCGAACAATGGATGGCTTTGCTCCTCCCACACAAACCAAACAGTGTTTGTAAAATCAAATTAAATACACAGAAAACACTGTAATCAGAAATTGATTTGTTTATAAACAGTACTCGCCTACTTAGGACGGGCCCTTTGAAACTACACACCAAATTACATTAAGAATAAAAGTAGTATACGTTCCTTTAGATCGGCTTCAGTAATATTTCTGTTTAAGCTCATAGTACACCACACGTTAAATGTTAATGATACGGGAGGAAAATGCAACAGAGATCGTGACCCTGTCTTATTGTTAAATGAAACTGTACAGTCTCTGTAATTTCTCATCAATGGGCCGACCTCTCCATTCCCCACCAAGAATACAAACACGTGCGCACTGTGTGTGTATGTGTATGTGTGTATGTGTGTGTGTGTGTGTGTGTGTGTGTGTGGTGTGTGTGTGTGTGTGTGTGTGTGTGTGTGTGTGTGTGTGTGTGTGTGTGTGCGCGCGCGCGCGCGCAGGGAAGCATACTACGGCTCCGCCACCACGCTGGACTGCCGAATCTTCTCTCGTTCTGCTTCTTAAGAATAATGACTGACCCAAAAGCTCAGATGGAATCAGCGTACAAAGCAAGCTGAGCTGTCCTCTAAACATCCGTCCCACATGACAGATGATCGCCTTGCCCGTTCGATCAACGCTGCGCTGCCAGGCATCGCCTTTAGATACAAAAGTGTGATTAGTTCTTCCAAAGTGAAGACACCTATAATAATGAATGAAGTTACCAAGATGTGTGACGCAACTAGATAATACGAAACAAGCAAAGACAATAGAAACAATCTTATACGTCACGCGACAATCAGAAAGAGAGAGAGAGAGAGAGAGAGAGAGAGAGAGAGGAGAGAGAGAGAGAGAGGAGAGAGAGAGAGAGAGAGGAGAGGAAGGGAGGGAGGAAGGAAGGGAGGGAGGGAGCAAAAACATGCTCTCTTAGGGGCTTAGGACCTCGAGCAGTTTACAGTGGTAGCCACCACGTATACAGATCAGTTACAGCACATGACATTCTCACATGCATTGCTTATGACACCTGCATGTCCGATTTGCATGCGCAAAGTACGGATCGTTAAAATTGCAGAGCGTTAATCTCAGTTGACGTATGTGTCCAATCTCTATAGACATTTAGCCGACATGAATGTACTGTTCACAAAACTGCACAATCAGTTTTCTCACCAGAGTGTTTATGATCTAAAAGTAATAAGACGTACTAGTAATGGGTAATAATTCAGATGTTTACTTCATCGAACATGCAACGCAAGTGTTTTCACCCCGTAGAGATAATGTGTTTTACTGAAGCATTTTCCTCTTTCTATGGACTGACATAGTATCACAAAGGTGGAGTAAGATGAACAAGACCAAAATCCAAACACGGATGTTCCGCTGAAAATCAGTGACATTTGTCCAGGTGTAGATTATTTGATAAGCAGCAACACGAACAATACATTTTATGGGTTAATGTCTCAGACTGTCGAAGTGACTTGCCACAACACACAGCGCAACAGGGCGTGTGTATGGTGGATTGACTTTTTAATACTTTCTGTAAGCTCTTCATTCAGTACAGGGGGCACTGCACTTTTGGAACTTTTAAACGGTGGACCCGGGCTTGAGACACTTTGGTCCCCGAAGTGCTAAAATTCCATAACATGCAATCGTCTACTTTTAAAAAAAATGTCGGGGTTTAAATAAAGCCCCGATGCTCACGCTCATATCAACAGCCATTAGTAATGTGATTTTCCAGACATTAAATTCACCTTTTTTTTACAAAAAATAAAAGGGGAAATTGGGGATAATATTTGTTCCAGTTGTTAAAAATGCTGAAAAACTTTTTCGGGAAATAAAAAGGCCCGTAGATAGCGTTTATGCACATTAAATTTTCCGAAATTTTTTGTGTTTAACAAAACACCAAAAAAAAGTTTTTAACTTTAATAACACAAACACACCGACTGTTGGAAAATTTGAACAGTGGTTTGAACCCAAATATCACTAATAAAATTTCATGCCTTTATTGAAATCCATTTAGATATTTTGATGTCATTCAGGGACGAAAAACCTTGTCTCATCCTTTGATTAACCCCAAACTCCAACGGGCCAGGGGTGATTTAACGCTCTTAAATTTACTTTTTTTTCCACTCACGTGGACGTAATTTTATTCAGGTGCGAAGTGGGGGGAGAAACAAACACGCCCCTTTCAGCAACTCCACTGTCGGAAATTAGTAGTTTCAAGAACAATTTTTTAAATTATCTTTTTCCAAAGGGGGAATTTTCCGTAACTTACCCAAAAGAATGCCAGAAAAAAATGAAAAATTTCGTGAAAAACAAAAGGAAATGAAGATTCCATTCATAATGGTAAACCTTTAATTATTCTTTCATTCCAAATGCAGGGGGCAGTCTTACCATTTCTACAGAAAATTTTTCCGTAAGTGGTCAAAAACCCTTTATAATAATTTTGAAACATAAAAATAAACCTTTGGTTTTTCCTTAAAGATCGGGGGCATTTGCAACAAGGGGGGGTAATTTTTTTGCCCTTACAGGGAATTTACCATTACTGGGAAAACCGGCGCATATTTCACGGGGATTTTTCATATCTATCTTACTGGACATTTATATCACGTGCAACAACTATGACAATTTTCCGGGGCATTTTTTTTTTATTTGAGATCAATGTCACTCAAAAATTTTATCATCCATATTTCGAATTTTTTGAAAATAAGTAAATAAAAAATCATTTCTGAACACAGGGGTTTTTATTTTAGTAATTTGAACCCGTGTTGAAAAAATAGTGATTTGAAACCCTGTGACATGCTATCAAAAACAGGATCACACCGAGTTGGATTCAGCCCAGATTTCCAGATGGAATGAAGGTCTTTTTGGAATACCTCCTGCCGGGTTTTCAGTGTTCAATGGCCAATTATATTGCCCATCATTTGAAACCCAAATTTGTAGATGTTTAATGTTTCGGACGAAAATAAATGCCTTTTCCATTGTACCCCCCTTGCTAAAATCAAAACATGGGTTTTTTTTCAGTCATGGGCAGGCTCTTCACACAGCAGTTTGGGGCCCATGTGACCCTGTCCTTAGGCTTTACCCAGGGCACGATCTTACGTCCCCTATCTACACCAGCAAGGGTTTTTTCTACTGCGTGTTTGGAGAAACAAAAAGACTGCGAGACAAAAAAAAGTCCTGGTTTCTAAAGTCATCTTCCACAGTCTTGTCTAAAACATTCTATATGGCGGGGGTCATGCCCCCACAACGAAGGGAAAATATGTGTGAATGACCTTCCTGAGTTTTTCTACCCGGGCATTTTTCTTGTGGGCAATCCATTCTTTCTGCCCTTTTTCTCTTTTTAAGTACGTAATCAACGGGTTTTTCAAATGACACCGCTTTTTTTCGTAAAGAAATCCACTAGTTTCTTTGACCTTCTCAGGTTCCCTCAAATTTTTCAGTTTCAACATAAAACCTGCAGCAATTAATTTCCAAAACTATCTGAGATCCTCATCGGCGTTTTATCAACACCAAAATTTTAAAAAAGTATGAACAGAAAACAACCCTTTAGTAAGATACTAGAAAAATGAAAAACCTTTTTTTACACACTGAAACGAATGGAGTGTCCAAAACAGCGAATTTTTTTTCCCAAGAAATTACTCCATATTTCATCAACGACAATTTTTAATTCTCCTTTGTGGGTTTGAAGTCGGGGGGCCAACAGGGTTTAAAACCATCCCAAAACCTCAAACAAGTACATTATAGGAAATACTTTTAAAAAATTTCCCTTTTTTGACCTTTTCATTGTCATTTAACTAGAACACATTCTCGCAAATACATTGTTGAAAAAAACTGCTTCCCATCACCACAAAGGTATTGCACCCAGGTTGTCTTTTTGCATGTACATTTGTTACCTCGGGGTTTCACCTACCCTTTTGGCTAAACATGCCGCCTCATAATGGGAAAACTTCTGTTTTTTTAGCTCCTTGGGAATCAGCAACGATTCAGTGACAATTTCCTAAATGGGGCACTTTGCAGCTTGCTATACTTCATGGGATCCTTACATTTTTTTAGAGCAACATGTTATCATGGAAACTAATCCCATAAAAAAAACTTGGACTAAAACTTATATTGCAAACGCAGGATTTTTTTCGCTTTCTATTACGCGCAGGGGGTTTTTTGGTCATCACGTTGTTTTCATCTGCAGTCTTTTTCCCCCGGGTTTTACGCAGATCAATCATATTTCACAATTAAAGGATGTACTATCATATAATTTTTAAAACTTGCGGTTTTAATTCCGTTTCCCAGGATCACACGGGGACTTCTTGACCAGTTGGATTTCCCGTTAAGTCGTTTGAGGCAACATTCAAACACGCATTAAATGTTTAACGCTATTGTGCAATCAACTTCATTTTGTTTTTGAGATTTTTTACCCATTGTCACCACGGGGCGAATGCCAAGTACAGAAAGCACCCCCCCGCATTGAACGTTTTTCTCCAGTCCAGTGAGAGAAAATAGCTGCACTGAGCGCTTTCGGGTTTTACTTTTCGGTTTTAGTAATGATTAAATGGTGTTTTAAATTTTAATAAACCTACACTCATATTGTTTTGTGTTACCGTTCAGTTCACAGTCAAACCCCTTCTATACGTGGGGTGTTCAAAACAAAAAACCTTCTACAACAAAGAAAAAATGTTCAACCTTAAAGCAAGCTTGCAGAGGACAGAAAAAAAGCACACAAAAAGCATGAATTAAAATGAAATACAGTAAAGGGCACTTTGTCCAGGAAAAAACGGGCACCTAAACCCCTCATGAGCCCCCGCCCTTTCCAGGCACTACCTTTCCCAAATGACACAATCCCCCCTCTCTAACCAACCAAAATCACACACACACACACACAACGCGCGCGCGCGCACACACACACACACAAGCGCGCGCGCACACACACGCACCACACAAACCACCACACACACAACACACACACACAAAAAACATAATTTTATATATTTTACAAGACCTCTTTTAAAGACAAGACAAACAAGCAATTTTTCACTCCCAACGTTTCGGCACTTTGGCCTTCTTTAGGGCACGCTTTTTACTGCAGACTCACAAAAAAGCCCCTTTTCCTCCACCACCCCCAAAAACAAAACTCACATGACGGCAATTCAAAAGGGTTTTAAAAAATGTTCACAAAAAATTTTTCTAATTTTTAAACCCATATTCTCTCAATGTTCTAACCCCAAATCACCCAACAGTCCCCCCCCTGTTAAAAACCCCCTCCCCATCCCCCTTCTCTCTTCCCCCCTTTTTCCCCCCCCCTCTCTCTCTCTCTCCTCTCTCCTCTCTCCTCTCCTCCCTCTCTCTCCCCCCCATTCCCCCTCTCTCTCACTGCAATTTTAATTACATAAATATAAGTACAGAAAATATTAAAATAACCGCACACAACACACACACACCACCCGCCGCACGCACGCACCCGACCCCACATGCAACCACACACACACACACACAACACCACACCACACACACACACACACACCCACACATTAACAAAAGATTCACATGGAAAGGCATAGTGAAAAAACAACAAAACTTTATTAACAACCTCCCCATACCATCTTTATCACTACCCCCCCCACAACTCCCTTGCCCCCCCCCCCCCCCCCCCCCCCCCCCCCCCCCCCCCCCCCAAAAAAAAAAAAACAAAAAAAAAAACAAACAAAAAAAAAAATGAAACACAAACACAAAAATAGATCAACACAGTTTTGACACAACACCAAAAACACACAACACAACACACCACACACCACACACACACACACACACACTCACACCGCATGACGATCACGCACCCCCACCACTCACACCCCCCACGAAAATTATTATCAAAGTAAAATGAGAAAAAATTAGTTACTTACCTTGTTTTTTTATAAATATTTTAGAAAGGACAACAAAATCATTTAATTTAACGCATATGTGATGGGAAAAATTTTAAAACAATTAAATTTTAAAAATGCTCCTTTTCCCAAGATAAAAAAAAAAAAGGATACATTCTTGTACCCAATAAACGCTCACTCACCAGGGGAAAAAGGGGGAGGGGGAAATTTAATTTGCACGAAAAAAAAAAGCTACAAACATGTTTAAGCCATCAGCGAAAGGGACGCAATTGGGAACCAGAAAGCTTCCCCCTTTAGTCTGACTCCCCGTCACTGACGCACTTTTCGATTCATGCAGCGGGGATTAAGGAGTGGCCTGGTTTATTGAAATGCTTATTTTCTAGATTTTTCAGAGTTTTTTTCTATGTTGATCTGTGTTTGGAAAATCGAGTTTAAGGGGGTTTTTTTTCTCTCCAACATACTGGCTGGGGGGACATTTATCGCAAAAGAGAATAGATCAAATTAGGATTTCACAATCCATTGGAGGGGCCCAATCGAAAAGGGTTTTCATTTTTTGCCTGTAAAAGGAACCTTCCCGGACAAAAAGTTGCTTTCAGACAAAACATTTTTTTTTTACAAAAGCATCTTTTTTTCTGACGGGTATAGCAAGCAAGGCATAAAAAAATTCAAAGGGGGCCATTCCCCCCCCCAGGGTTGGGGGGCAGGGAAAACCTTTTGGATCGGAACGACTGAATTGGATGTACTCTTGAACCATTTGCGGAGGGGGGATTGGGGAGGGTTGTTAGTAAAACTGGGGTGCGCTCAGTGGCTTTTGGGGTCTGTACTGAAGTGTTGAAACTTGGGGGACATTACTTTATCCCCGGGGAATCGCACTGTGCCTTGACCACAGCACAAGCATTCAAAAAAAGCTGGTATCGGACTCAAACGTGGCTTTGGAACAAAACTTTTTAAACGCAGAAAAACTGTAGGGGGAATTTTTTTTGCAGTGTGAGGGGGCTTTGGAGGTTAAATGGAGTGGAAGAACACATGGGGCAATACAAATCTTTTGGGTTAAACCCTTCATTTTTAAAGGTATCTGAAAGGGAGAGAACTCAGAAGAGCTGACGTGAATTTTGGTGGGATGGGGCTGTTAATTTACTGTGGAAGGTCAAACCATCAAAAAACTCCCAACCAAGAAATGATTCGTCAAATCCTTCCTAACCCACGCAACAGGGGCAGGGGTTTGTTCAGCATTCCGCTCGAGCCATCCATAAAAGTTGGCACAAAATGGGGAGGGATGCCCATACGTGCCCAACTTTGGGACATTTGATCCAAAAAGAAAAAGTTTTTTTTAAAAAATGTTCCCGTGGGGTATAGCCTATAGGTACGTGAGGAAGGGTTTTTTCGAGAAGTGGGGCAAGCCCCATCATGTCCTGGTGGGGAAATTTTGTATATAACCCTACTACATCTATGGTCACTAGCAAAGCATTATGGAAGGGTCCGTGTACATCGTTCCATTCTTCAATGATTCTTAACATATGGGTAGAGTCTTGAATGTAGCTAGGCAGATTGTGCACAAGTCCAGCATGCCAGTGATCCACAAGTTTGGAGAGTTTTTGTGTAGGTCCTTGAACACCAGACCAGGGGGATCTATCAAGGTTTTGTGGATTTTGGGAAGGTGGTAAAATATGGGAGTTCTGACTTTCCTTGGCTCAGTGACTGCCCATTTGTATGTCTTCTCGTCTAGGTGTCCTCCCGAGTGGAGTTTTTCAACAATGTTGTTTGAGGCTTTAGCTATGTGAAATGTAGGGTCCTGCTTGACGGCTTGGTAATGTGACGTGCACGTGTTGGTCAGCTGTCTGAAATGTAGGGTCCTGCTTGACGGCTTGGTAATGTGACGTGTTGTTCAGCTGTCTGAAATGTAGGGTCCTGCTTGACGGCTTGGTAATGTGACGTGTTGGTCAGCTGTCTGAAATGTAGGGTCCTGCTTGACGGCTTGGTAATGTGATGTGTTGGTCAGCTGTCTGAAATGTAAGGTCCTGCTTGACGGCTTGGTAATGTGACGTGTTGGTCAGCTGTCTGAAATGTAGGGTCCTGCTTGACGGCTTGGTAATGTGACGTGTTGGTCAGCTGTCTGAAATGTAGGGTCCTGCTTGACGGCTTGGTAATGTGACGTGTTGGTCAGCTGTCTGAAATGTCGGGTCCTGCTTCACGGCTTGGTAATGTGACGTGTTGGTCAGCTGTCTGAAATGTAGGGTCCTGCTTGACGGCTTGGTAATGTGACGTGTTGGTCAGCTGTCTGAAATGTAGGGTCCTGCTTGACGGCTTGGTAATGTGACGTGTTGGTCAGCTGTCTGAAATGTAGGGTCCTGCTTGACGGCTTGGTAATGTGACGTGTTGGTCAGCTGTCTGAAATGTCGGGTCCTGCTTGACGGCTTGGTAATGTGACGTGTTGGTCAGCTGTCTGAAATGTAGGGTCCTGCTTGACGGCTTGGTAATGTGACGTGTTGGTCAGCTATCTGAAATGTCGGGTCCTGCTTGACGGCTTGGTAATGTGACGTGTTGGTCAGCTATCTGAAATGTAGGGTCCTGCTTGACGGCTTGGTAATGTGACGTGTTGGTCAGCTATCTGAAATGTAGGGTCCTGCTTGACGGCTTGGTAATGTGACGTGTTGGTCAGCTATCTGAAATGTAGGGTCCTGCATGACGGCTTGGTAATGTGACGTGTTGGTCAGCTGTCTGTTAGCTTCACAAATGTGATCTGAAGTGTTCTGTATCACTGTAGCACCACCTTTGTCAGCCGAGCTGACACGGATGGTTCTGTCCCTAACCACCTTTTGAAGTTCACCAAGGGCTTGTCTTTCTTTTATCTTCAGATTGTCACGTGGTTTTTGGGGTATGTGGCTTGCAGCGCGATCCTGTAGATATTGCAGTAGGCATCAAGAGCTTTGTCACGTCCAGAAGGAGGCTGGAATCCTGTCTGCTTGTAAAATTTGGTTGGCACATACTCCTCAGGATTATCTGGGTCATAAAAGAATTCTTTGAGTCGTAGCTTCCTGCATCCTTCTTCTATATCTTCATTCAGTTGCTGATGATCAAGAGTCTGAGGGTGGGGCAGAATTTAGGTCCAGAGAAAGGACTTTGGTTTGTTCCTCTGTGAGAAGAACATCTGAGAGATTGACTACAACATCAGAGTATGCTGTTCTATTGCTCACGTCCCTGGGTTGACCTGGGTCAGGAAGGGTGGTTGGGGTGAGGATTTCCTTTTAAACCTGCGGTTTCTTCGTTTGACTGGATCAGACTGGGGTAATTTGCGTGCACTGGTATGCAAAGCAGCCATTTTCCTCCTCTTCTTCATAGAATACCTTGTACTAGCTCGTCTTAAGGATACTCTCTAACAGGAGAGGATGGCCTCAAAATGAAAATAATCCACCGTCTGAAAAAGGTCATAAAGCGTCTCGTGAAGTCTACCCCGCTCCCTTTGTGTGAGTGCACTATATGTGTCTCTGCACTTCCACACAATATCCTGACTGCATTTTCGAGGATTCTTTCAACTGATTCTTGAAGAAAATCTGACTTGGGTAGGGCATGGTGTCCAAAGCGGACTTGCATAGCCTTTGGAATAACTTTGTTCCTGAGGCAAGAAGTGAGGAAGCGTCTGTGTGAATCATACCTGGCTAAGCGGTCCGTAGTCCTCTTGAGCAGAGTGCTGTCGAGGTGTGATTCCATTGTGCTGGATCCAGAGGATGCAGACTTGATCATGAGAACAGTAGATGTGAACAGCACAAATAGAATCACAAGGAGGAGTGAGACTTTTCTTGCTTCGATCGAGTGAAACGATGCTAGTCTGTCATTCATGATAATAATAGACACTCTTTGAAATGACAAGACGAAACAAGCAAGTTTTTATCTCCTAACGTTTCGGCACTTGGCCTTCTTCATGGCACGCTTTATTACTGCACTGACTCACAAACATTGCCTTTTCCTCCACCACTCCCCAAGAACAAAGCTCACATGACGGTCAAGATTCAAAGTGTTTTAGAACAATGTTCACAAAATTTTCTCTAATTCAATTTCCATATTCTCTCACATGTTCTAACCCAACTCACCAACAGTCCCCAGCTGTTAACCCACTCCCCATCCCCTTCTCTCTCTCTCTCTCTCTCTCTCTCTCTCTCTCTCTCTCTCTCTCTCTCTCTCTCTCTCTCTCTCCATTCCCTCCTCTCTCTCTACAGCAAGGTGTAATTACATAAATATAAGTACAAGAACTATTATATATACACGCACACACACACCCACGCACGTACGCACGCACGCACATGCACACACACCACACACACACACACCACACACACACACACACACACACACGCACGCACGCACGCACGCACGCACGCACGCACGCACGCACACACACACACACACACACACACACACACACACACACACACACACACACACACACACACACACACATATGTATACAAAAAGATTCACATGGAAAGGCATAGATGAAACAAGCATACATAAAGGCATATTAGTTAAGCAACCTCTTCCTCATATCCATCCTATCACTACCCTCCCCCACATACTCCCTATGCTCCCCCCCCCAAAAAAAAAAGGCAGTAAAAAAAAAAACAAAAAAAAAACAATGATAACACAAACACAAACATAGATCAACACAGTTAGTTACACACACACACACACCCACACACACACACACACACACACACACACACACACACACACACACACACACACACAGACTCACACACGCATGCACGCATGCACGCCCACCCGCACGCACTCACACACACACACGAAGATTATGTATACAGAAGTAAATGATGAAGGATATATATATATATATTATTTATTTATTTATTGAAGAAATAAGGGGAGATAAGCATTCATATCTGCTGTGGTAGTTAATTCTGCCTAACTAACAGTATGTGCTTGAGAGGGTGAATGGGATAATAAATGCTTCTCAAAATGAGCCTTCAGCAAGCTTTTAGTCTCCAAGGGGAGACAATCTCCAATGGGGGGAAACTCACTAACATACATCTCCTGGTCAGATACCGGTATTTTGAAACCTGACTGTTTCTCCTCAGTGACCGCGGAAAGTGGTAACTTGACTCCCCTGCCTTTTCGGTTTTAAGAAGAATGCTATTCCAGAAAAAAGATTCATTCCAAGAACTGGCCCTCAGCGCTTGAGTCTTAAGAGGTTGTCTTTTTATATTTTCTACTTTTCACAAGAAAATGCTGCTTGTTTTGCTCTTTCATGATTTTCTTTTGCTTTTCAGGTGGCACCTTTGGGTTTTTTTTTTTTTTTTTTTGAAAACTCAACAAACATACAACGGTATTGCACACCAGCCTTTTTCTGGAATAGCATTCTTCTTAAAACCACACACACACACACACACACACACACACACATATATATATGTATATATACGAAGGAAGATAGCTGTCCCTGTGCGCGCGTACGTGCACACACACACACACACACACACACGCACACTTATATATAGATATATTTATATATATATGTATATGTCTGTGTGTGTATCTATATCTATCTATATATCTATCTATCTATCTATCTATCTATATATATTAAAACAAGTTAAAAGAGGAATCTTAAAACTATCTACAAATTTGTTTCAAGCGTGTTGCGCTGTCATCAGGATGGTTTTTGGTTTGCCCACCGCCGATGTTATATAGCGTGTGGGCTCCCGTTTGCGGTTGTTTGCACGTGCGGGTTGGCTGCACGTGTTTTGGGGGTGCTTTCAGGTTTTTGTTTTGGGTGTGTTCACTAACAACGATTTCCATTTATGTCTGCAGTTGTTTACTATTTCTGTTTTGGTGTTTAAAGTTGCTAAGTGTGGTTTGCATAGTATTAACCATTTTTCAGTTAAACATAGGTTGCACCTTTTTGAAACATTGCTGTATGGTGATGCTCTTTTTATGATTTTCCAGGATATATTGTAGCTTGTTTTTGCGTCTTTAAGTTTCCAGATATATTTGCTCAGTTCTGTTTGGTTTTTATATTTTTCTTTATTAAATGACTGTTTGTGGTTTGCATATCTGGTTTTGAAGTGGTTTTCAGTGATCCCTATGTATGTTTCTTTTTCATTTTCTGATGTCACAGTAGCCTGGTATACAATGTTGTTGTGAAGACATTTATTGTTTAGTGGGCACTGCTCCTTTCTGGTACAATTGCAAGATTTCCTTTCTTCACCCTTCTTTGCTGTGTTGATTTTCATTTTGTTGGATGCGTCAATTAGGTTTTTGAGGTTGGGCATACATGAGTACGATAGTTTGACAGTGTTTTTGTTAAATATTTTGGACAGTTTGTGTTCTTTTGGAAATGAAGTTGTTAGGATTTTGAAGAATTCTTTCCCTATGTTTGTTTTGAGTTTCCCGTCGTATGGGGGGTTTTCCCATATGATTTTTCTTTTCCTATTTTTCTTGCTTTTATTTGTGTTGTTGTCTGGGTTGTATTGTAATTTGTAATTGTATCCACTTATTTGTAGTGCCTCCTGGTATTCTACTGCTGCATTGTTGAACACTCTCTCACTGCATGACAGGTTTATAGTCTCTTGTTTATGCCATGGGGTATGGTCTTTATTACAGATGGTGGATGGTTACTTTTGGTGTGTACATAAAGAAGTGTATCGTTGGGTTTCTTGTATGGTTTATATATGTGATTGTTGAGATCCAGTGTTATGTCTAAGTAGTTCACTACCTTTTTGTTTGCTTCAATGGTTAATCTTTAAGTTGTGATTTTGGAAGATTTTGCATAGTTCTTTCTTCTTGTTTTCGATGGTTCTTGGATTGTTTGGTTAGTGCAGCAAGGCCATCGTCTCTGTATAGTCCGACTTGTTTTCCGAGTTTTTTCTTGATGTTGGACAGCATGAATAGTCCGACCAGTTCACATGTTTCTGCACCATCATATGATCCCATGGTTACGTCGAATGTTGAGTTTTGTTGGTTTTCCTGATCCAGGTTTCATTTTTGCTGTGTAGTAATGTTTTCTTGGTGTGGTATAACCCCCCATACGACGGGAAACTCAAAACAAACATAGGGAAAGAATTCTTCAAAATCCTAACAACTTCATTTTCCAAAAGAACACAAACTGTCCAAAATATTTAACAAAAACACTGTCAAACTATCGTACTCATTGTATGCCCAACCTCAAAAACCTAATTGACGCATCCAACAAAATGAAAATCAACACAGCAAAGAAGGGTGAAGAAAGGAAATCTTGCAATTGCACCAGAAAGGAGCAGTGCCCACTAAGCAATAAATTCTTCACAACAACATTGTATACCAGGCTACTGTGACATCAGAAAATGAAAAAGAAACATACATAGGGATCACTGAAAACCACTTCAAAACCAGATATGCAAACCACAAACAGTCATTTAATAAAGAAAAATATAAAAACCAAACAGAACTGAGCAAACATATCTGGAAACTTAAAGACGCAAAAACAAGCTACAATATATCCTGGAAAATCATAAAAAGAGCATCACCATACAGCAATGTTTCAAAAAGGTGCAACCTATGTTTAACTGAAAAATGGTTAATACTATGCAAACCACACTTAGCAACTTTAAACACCAAAACAGAAATAGTAAACAACTGCAGACATAAATGGAAATCGTTGTTAGTGAACACACCCAAAACAAAAACTTGAAAGCCCCCCAAAAACACGTGCAGCCAACCCGCACGTGCAAACAACCGCAAACGGGAGCCCACACGCTTTTTAACATCGGCGGTGGGCAAACCAAAAACCATCCTGATGACAGCGCAACACGCTTGAAACAAATTTGTAGATAGTTTTAAGATTCCTCTTTTAACTTGTTTTAATTAATGTTGCTCCCGAAGGGGTTGAGCACTTAAAAAATTGTTTTAGGCATTTTAAATATATATAGATATATATATATATATAATATATATATTATAATATAGTGTGTTGTCTGGCATATGTGACAATTTCTCCGTCATCACATTAATGACTGTCAAAGATTCAAAAGGACGGGGAAGAAAAAAAAAAGGGGGGGGGGGGGGGGGGGGGGGGGGGGGGGGGGGGGGGAATTGGGTATGAACGAAAATGAGAAGTAATTATCAGGGAAATGGATTATAAATACAAAATCATCAGTTGCAGCACTTGGGTACCACTGTAAATGTCTTGAAGACAGAACCTTCACATCGCCTGCTCCGAAGCCTTTGCCCACTGATTTGGACTCGTCGGGGAGACATGGCTGATTGTGCTCCCTAGGCATCAAATGGAGATACACCACAGTCTAGAATTCTGTGGTATTCTCACCACCAAGGGTTCAAAAACAGAATCCAACAGCATGTCGCAAAAGGTAGAAAAGTAAGACGAAAAGAAAATGCAGACTGGTCGGCATATATAACGATAGGAGCCTGTACAAGGGCCTTATCGCCTTTTGACATTCAAATAGACGGTAGGGTCCTTTTGTAGGTAACTACACACACACCACACACACACACACACACACACACACGTGTATAATATATATATATATATATATATATATATATATATATATATATATTATTATAAAATATTGTTAAATAAGGTACTAAAAAGAGAAATCGACAAATTTGTTTCTAGCGGCGTTGCGCTGTCATCAGGATGGTTTTTGTTTGCCCACCGCCGATGTTATATAGCGTGTGGGCTCACGTTTGCGGTTGTTTGCACGTGCGGGTTGGCTGCACGTGTTTTTTGGGCTTTCAGGTTTTTGTTTTGGATGTGTTCACTAACAACGATTTCCATTTATGCCTGCAGTTGTTTACTATTTCTGTTTTGGTGTTTAAAGTTGCTAAGTGGTGGTTTGCATAGTATTAACCATTTTTCAGTTAAACATAGGTTGCACCTTTTTGAAACATTGCTGTATGGTGATGCTCTTTTTATGATTTTCCAGGATATATTGTAGCTTGTTTTTGCGTTTTAAGTTTCCAGATATATTTGCTCAATTCTGTTTGGTTTTTATATTTTTCTTTATTAAATGACTGTTTGTGGTTTGCATATCTGGTTTTGAAGTGGTTTTCAGTGATCCCTATGTATGTTTCTTTTTCATTTTCTGATGTCACAGTAGCCTGGTATACAATGTTGTTGTGGAGACATTTATTGTCTAGTGGGCACTGCTCTTTTCTGGTGCAATTGCAAGATTTCCTTTCTTCACCCGTCTTTGCTGTGTTGATTTTCATTTTGTTGGATGCGTCAATTAGGTTTTTAAGGTTGGGCATACATGAGTACGATAGTTTGACAGTGTTTTTTGTTAAATATTTTGGACAGTTTGTGTTCTTTTGGAAATGAAGTTGTTAAAATTTTGAAGAATTCTTTCCCTATGTTTGTTTTGAGTTTCCCGTCGTATGGGGGGTTATACCATATGATTTTTCTTTTCCTATTTTTCTTGCTTTTGTTTTTGTTGTTGTCTGGGTTGTATTGTAATTTGTAATTGTATCCACTTGTTTGTAGTGCCTCCTGGTATTCTGCTGCTGCATTGTTGAACACTCTCTCATTGCATGACAAGTTTGATAGCCTCTTGTTTATGCCATGGGTATGGTCTTTAATACAGATGGTGGGTGGTTACTTTTGGTGTTTACATAAAGAGGTGTGTCGTTGGGTTTCTTGTATGGTTTATATATGTGATTGTTGAGATCCAATGTTATGTCTAAGTAGTTCACTACCTTTTTGTTTGCTTCAATGGTAATCTTTAAGTTGTGGTTTTGGAAGATTTTGCATAGTTCTTTCTTCTTGTTTTCGATGGTTCTTGGGTTGTTGGTCAGTGCAGCAAGGCCATCGTCTCTGTATAGTCCGACTTGTTTTCCGAGTTTTTTCTTGATGTTGGACAGCATGAATAGTCCGACCAGTTCACATGTTTCTGCACCATCATATGATCCCATGGTTACGTCGAATGTTGAATTTCTGTTGGTTTTCCTGATCCAGGTTTCATTTTTGCTGTGTAGTAATGTTTTCTTTGTGTGGAGAATGTTTTTCCATTTCTGACCCTGCTATGTCTGTGTGGTTACTGGCAAACTTCAGGGCTTTGGTGAGTAGTTCCTCATCTATAGATGGGTAAAAGTCAACTATGTCAAATGTGATGTATACTGTATTACTTTGTTTATTGAGTTTTTTTAACCATTGGATAACTTCGTATGTGTTCTTCCAGAGGTTGTATTCAGAGTTTGATTTTACGTCCTTATTATTTTTTCCAGAATTTTCTTGCTTATTTTGCCCAATTCAGATTTGGATGGGTTTATTAGTCTACATGTTGGATTGTTATGGAAATTAGGCTTGTGGTCTTTGAGTGTTATGAAAGCTTCTTTTGTTGCTGTCGCTTCTATCCTGTCACTTAGGTCTATGCGCTCTGCAAGTTCTTTTTCTTTAGTGCGGATACTGTCATGTATATTTTTGTCGCTTTTTTGTAGTTTTTCTGGATGTTTTTGTCAAGGAGTTGAGAGTATCCTTCTGGTTCCATTTTGTAGTAGTTGCTAGTTTTATCAGCCTTCATTTCCAAAAGAACACAAACTGTCCAAAATATTTAACAAAAACACTGTCAAACTATCGTACTCATGTATGCCCAACCTTAAAAACCTAATTGACGCATCCAACAAAATGAAAATCAACACAGCAAAGAAGGGTGAAGAAAGGAAATCTTGCAATTGCACCAGAAAAGAGCAGTGCCCACTAGACAATAAATGTCTCCACAACAACATTGTATACCAGGCTACTGTGACATCAGAAAATGAAAAAGAAACATACATAGGGATCACTGAAAACCACTTCAAAACCAGATATGCAAACCACAAACAGTCATTTAATAAAGAAAAATATAAAAACCAAACAGAATTGAGCAAATATATCTGGAAACTTAAAAACGCAAAAACAAGCTACAATATATCCTGGAAAATCATAAAAAGAGCATCACCATACAGCAATGTTTCAAAAAGGTGCAACCTATGTTTAACTGAAAAAATGGTTAATACTATGCAAACCACACTTAGCAACTTTAAACACCAAAACAGAAATAGTAAACAACTGCAGGCATAAATGGAAATCGTTGTTAGTGAACACATCCAAAACAAAAACCTGAAAGCCCCAAAAAACACGTGCAGCCAACCGCACGTGCAAACAACCGCAAACGTGAGCCCACACGCTATATAACATCGGCGGTGGGCAAACAAAAACCATCCTGATGACAGCGCAACGCCGCTAGAAACAAATTTGTCGATCTCTCTTTTTAGTACCTTATTTTAACAAATGTTGCTCCCAAGGGGTCGAGCACTCAAAAAATCATTTTGGGTATTTTAATCACTTTGATCTTAATCGCTCCTCACGTTGAGCACTGTGACCTAAAAGATTTTAAAATGGAAGAAATCAATTTTAGACAGTCAACAAAAAACATACCATTTCCAATCCGCAATCCTACCTAAAAAAATTAATAGAACAAACTGAAAAATTCATACACAATATGAGATGGAAAGCATTCTTTTTTCTGAACCAAACGCAAAAAAAGGATAAAAACACCTACGATTTCAAATCATGGCGATCTCCACCAGCCATAGACGAAATGAAACCCTTTGAAGATCAAATGAAAAGAATGATAACCAATATTGAATTAAAAAAATCTAACAACGGTTTCCAAACAACACTAAAAAAACAAATAAAACAAATACAAAATGACAAAAAAATATTTGTGAAGGCTGATAAAACTAGCAACTACTACAAAATGGAACCAGAAGGATACTCTCAACTCCTTGACAAAAACATCCAGAAAAACTACAAAAAAGCCGACAAAAATATACATGACAGTATCCGCACTAAAGAAAAAGAACTTGCAGAGCGCATAGACCTAAGTGACAGGATAGAAGCGACAGCAACAAAAGAAGCTTTCATAACACTCAAAGACCACAAGCCTAATTTCCATAACAATCCAACATGTAGACTAATAAACCCATCCAAATCTGAATTGGGCAAAATAAGCAAGAAAATTCTGGAAAAAATAATAAAGGACGTAAAATCAAACTCTGAATACAACCTCTGGAAGAACACATACGAAGTTATCCAATGGTTCAAAAAACTCAATAAACAAAGTAATACAGTATTCATCACATTTGACATAGTTGACTTTTACCCATCTATAGATGAGGAACTACTCACCAAAGCCCTGAAGTTTGCCAGTAACCACACAGACATAGCAGGGTCAGAAATGGAAATCATTCTCCACACCAAGAAAACATTACTACACAGCAAAAATGAAACCTGGATCAGGAAACCAACAGAAATTCAACATCGACGTAACCATGGGATCATATGATGGTGCAGAAACATGTGAACTGGTCGGACTATTCATGCTGTCCAACATCAAGAAAAAACTCGGAAAACAAGTCGGACTATACAGAGACGATGGCCTTGCTGCACTGACCAACAACCCAAGAACCATCGAAAACAAGAAGAAAGAACTATGCAAAATCTTCCAAAACCACAACTTAAAGATTACCATTGAAGCAAACAAAAAGGTAGTGAACTACTTAGACATAACATTGGATCTCAACAATCACATATATAAACCATGCAAGAAACCCAACGACACACCTCTTTATGTAAACACCAAAAGTAACCACCCACCATCTGTATTAAAGACCATACCCCATGGCATAAACAAGAGCTATCAAACTTGTCATGCAATGAGAGAGTGTTCAACAATGCAGCAGCAGAATACCAGGAGGCACTACAAACAAGTGGATACAATTACAAATTACAATACAACCCAGACAACAACAAAAACAAAAGCAAGAAAAATAGGAAAAGAAAAATCATATGGTATAACCCCCCATACGACGGGAAACTCAAAACAAACATAGGGAAAGAATTCTTCAAAATTTTAACAACTTCATTTCCAAAAGAACACAAACTGTCCAAAATATTTAACAAAAACACTGTCAAACTATCGTACTCATGTATGCCCAACCTTAAAAACCTAATTGACGCATCCAACAAAATGAAAATCAACACAGCAAAGAAGGGTGAAGAAAGGAAATCTTGCAATTGCACCAGAAAAGAGCAGTGCCCACTAGACAATAAATGTCTCCACAACAACATTGTATACCAGGCTACTGTGACATCAGAAAATGAAAAAGAAACATCATAGGGATCATGAAAACCACTTCAAAACCAAATATGCAAACCACAAACAGTCATTTAATAAAGAAAAATATAAAAACCAAACAGAATTGAGCAATATATCTGGAAACTTAAAAACGCAAAAACAAGCTACAATATATCCTGGAAAATCATAAAAAGAGCATCACCATACAGCATGTTTCAAAAGGTGCAACCTATGTTTAACTGAAAAATGGTTAATACTATGCAAACCACACTTAGCAACTTTAAACACCAAAACAGAAATAGTAAACAACTGCAGGCATAAATGGAAATCGTTGTTAGTGAACACATCCAAAACAAAAACCTGAAGCCCCAAAAAACACGTGCAGCCAACCCGCACGTGCAAACAACCGCAAACGTGAGCCCACACGCTATATAACATCGGCGGTGGGCAAACAAAAACCATCCTGATGACTGCGCAACGCCGCTAGAAACAAATTTGTCGATTTCTCATTTTAGTACCTTATTTTAACAAATGTTGCTCCCCAAGGGGTCGAGCACTCAAAAAATCATTTTGGGTATTTTAATCACTTTGATCTATAATATATATATATATATATATATATATATAAATATATATTATATATATATATATATATATATATATATATAAACATCCAACAAAGCAGATAACAACAATCACGTCAAATCTTTCCCAATATTTCGACCACATACATACATCTCTCTCTAGGAGAGAGGGGAGCGAGAGAGAGAGAGAAATAAAAGACAAAAGAATGCGCCTAGATAATGACGTATTAAAACTTATACTTAAACGGACGAATACGTGTGTGTGTGTGTGTGCGTGCGTGCTTGCGTGCGTGCGTGCGTGTGTGTGTGTGCACGCGCGCACGCGTACGTGTAATGGGGGAGAAGGACAAAGAGACGCAGATAGAAGGAGAAAGCAAACAGATTTTAAGATAGAGAAAAATAAAGGGAGAGTGGTAGAGGAGTCTTATGCTTGGATGGGGGCGCTTGAGGGCGTGTATGAGGGGAAAAACAACAACAACAACAACAACGCGAGAGTGAGGGAGTGGGGGTGGGGATGGCGTGGAAACTCCTATAGA
>CM031607.1:74956156-74969771 GCA_018398815.1 Conus ventricosus | reverse complement strand
TTTTTTTAAAACAGGGCGTGAAGGGTACATTTCCTGGCTTCACTTAGAGCTATGTATTATTCTTTGCTATCCTGTATTCAAGCAAATCAAGAACTCTCGAAATGTTGAAACTCCTGTTGGAGTTAGACAAGGATGTGTTCTAAGTCTACGTTATTTTCATTTTTCATAAATCAGTTCCCAAAGATCAAATAAATGAAAAGTAAACAGGGAGTTAGGTTACTTCCGGATACACTGATTATTTTATTTATGTTTGCTGATGATGTCTCACTGTATCTACTACACCATGTGGCCTAAAAAATCATTGAATGTATTAAAGACCTGTTGTGACAACATGAAACTATCTGTAAATATCAACAAAACTAAAGTTATAGTTCTAGTTGCAAAGCGAGACGACTGCAGGGGGAAATCTAAACAAATCTAAATAAATGTTAGCGAACCGCCCAGGGAACGTGGACAAACGAGTTACAAGACAAAACACGACGCGTTTCGACCTCTTAGGTCTTCGTCTGGTGATAAATAAACGAATAAAACAACGAAAATTTCACTTAGCTTTGATCGCTTCAGATCACTCAGCAGGGTTCAGCGAAAGGAAGAAGGCGTGAATGAGAACGAGGCTGTTGGAAGGGAAATAGTGAGCGAGTCAAAGTCGTAATGATGATAATAATATTACTGATAGGAATACTATTAATGGTCAAAATTTTGGGGGGGGGGGGGGGGGGGGGGGGGGGGGGGGGGGGGGGGGAAAAAAAACCAAAAAAAAAAAAAGATCATTTTTGGGTGTCAATAAGTATGTGTATGGGAGAAAGGAGTGGGTTAGAGGATTCTTAAGCAGTAGGGTTGCCGGGGGCAACAGTCCCAGAGGCGAAGGCGATGGTGTTTGTCAATGCTGGGGTTAGTTCAGTACTAGCAATAATATTACTGAATGATACGGGCTAACAACGATAGTGAAGGTTAAGGGTTTACAAAAGCATGATACAGAAATATATTTAGAAAATACATTTTTATAATAATCAAAAGAAAAATAAAAGAAACATTAAAAATAATAATAATAATAAATTAAAAATAAAAATAAAAAATAAAAAATTAAAAATAAAATAAAAAAAAAAAAAATAAAAAATTAAAAAAACTAAAATAAATAATTAAAAAACTGAAAAATCTGCTCTCTCACCAAACCAAACACCATCCTACATGGCCCCACAGGCTTTTCACTATTAAACGCACTTTCTCCTGCCGAGCCAAAACATGTGTATGCCACCCACTGTCAGTTTGTGCGGTAAGATCTATGTAGGTGAGACATCTCGCACACTTGGAGACGCGCATCTCTGAACACCGGGCCGACATCCGCCACCATCGGCCCAAAACCAGTCGCTCTTCACTTCAACCATGCCAACACAACATCAACCAGGGTCAAGTCTTGGCACTTTGGCAATCTAAGAGGGGACAACTTGGAACCCCTTTATGCGTAATCTCATCTCATTGCCAAACTGGACACCGTGCACCCTCATGGCATCAACGTCCAAAAGTAGTATGTCCATTCCATCTCTGCAGCTCCAGCCGAAATATCCTCCACCTACGCACACCCTACCTCTGTTACTCAGACATAGGTTGCAGCTATCATCCCTTCCCTTTTTCTACACCTCTGAGTCTCTCCATTTGCTACATCAATCGACTTACCCACCACCCCCCCCCTGCCCTATTTATGATGTGTGTAGGGATGTTGGTGGGTATGGCGGTTGTTGGGGTGGAGGTGGGGGTAACCAATAAATTTAAGGCTGATATTACAATGGAACACACACACACCAACACAAAACACACACAACCACACACACACACCACACACACACACCCCACACACCATAAACACACAAAACACTCACACAAAACACACCAAAAAAACACCCAATACACACACACATAATGAATAGAATGCTAGCTCCTTTATCGTTGGTCGTGAGAAGGGGGGGGGGGGGGGAAATATATATATATATATATTATTATATATTTTAATATATATATATATATCAATCTCAGCCCACAATATCCTCCATTTAACACACAACATACTACCTTATTCCCACTATTCACCTCACACAAAACTTATAGCTATCTTATTTATGCATTTATTATGATTAATTTTTTATTTATTTTATTTTTTATTTTTTTTTATTATTATTATTATTTTTAATGTTTCTTTTATTTATTTATTTGATTATTATAAAAATGTATTTTCAAAATTTTATATTTCTGTATCATGCTTTCGTTCCCTTTAAACCTTCACTATCGTTGTTAGCAGTATCATTCGAAATTTATTATTGCTAGTATTGATACTACCCCAAGCATTGACATCACCATCGCCTTCGCCTCTGGACTGTTGCCACGGAAACCCCTACTGTTAAGAATCCTCAAACCCACTCTCCTTTTCCCATACACATACTTTTTGACACCAAGATTGATCTTGGTTTTTTTTTGTCCCCCCCCCCCCCCCCCCCCCCCCAATATTTTGACCTTTTAATAGTATTCCTATCAGTAATTATTATCATCTTTTACGACTTTGACTCGCTCACTATTTCCCTTCCAACAGCCTCGTTCTCATTCAACGCCTTCTTCCTTGCCCTGAACCCTTGAGTGATCTGAAGCGATAAAAGCTAAGTGAATTTTCGTTGTTTTATTCGTTTATTTATAAACCAGACGAAGACCTAAGAGGTCAAAAACGCGTCGTGTTTTGTCTTGTAACTCGTTTGTCCACGTTCCCTGGGGGGTTCGCTAACATTTATTTAAGATTTGTTTAGATTTCCGCCTGCAGTCGCTCGCTTTGCAACTAGTTTCTTTTTTGATTCATATGACTGCTACCCTTCGTTGTTTTGTATTTCTGTTTACGTCATCAGTGTGTGCGATTGTGATCGTGTATACGTCTTTCGAAACATTGTATACTGTTAATCATTGATCCGTATTTCTTTTAAAACAAACGTTCTAAGTCGTGTGCGTGCGATCGCAATCAGGAAACTCCTGACCTCTTAACTCTACTTCTTCTATAAACCCCAACTCTACATTTAAGAACCTAATCAGAACATAATGCCGGCCCCCATTCCTCTCTCGTACACATGCCAGTTTTCCCCAGTCCATTTCATTTTCGGCCACCTTCATCCAGCCATTTGCACTAGGATATGCTAAAACAACGTTTCAGAAAACGAAATCTGCATCCCATCTCAACTTTTTAAAACAATGCATTCGACTGCGAATCACCCCTCGCGGCTTCTCACTTTCTCACACCCCATCCGATCTTCACAATACTGCTTTTACCACTACCACTACAAGAATTCTATTCCAAACCAGCCGCAGACTCATTTGGCACTATCAAAACACTCAATTCACCCGGGAATCTCTCTCCGTCTTCTTCAACATTTCAAAACAACAAACCACAATCTTTCATGCCCATAGCCACTGCTTCAAGACTCAGGACAGCTCATCCATACACACAACCAGCTCATCACAATCACTGCTACCAGATTAAGGAAGACAAATTATCAAAATTTCAAAACAAACACAAGCAAACCCAGACCAGTTGAAAACCCCTACACACAACGCTGACCCCTCTATCACCCATGAGCAACACCGCCACCTTGTTCGCTGAAATTTCCTGATAACTGACTCTCACCAATGATGAAAGATCAGTCCTGGGAAAAGGGCTGAAATTTATTCCCATCTAGCCTGCCACCAATAAATACCAAAACCACGTTGATGTTGAAAGATTCTTTAGAAAATTAAGATGGATGGCTGCACTTGAAAGGTTGTTTCCTAAGCCCCCTCTACCAGAGAGCTCAGAAATTTTTACCCACCTTTTTCGAACTCCAGCGCTTCGCCAGCCACCTCTTGACAAATCCACTGAAGTTGAACTCTACATCAAAAAGTGTAGAAAAGAAATCTCTCAAGTGAAATCCCAAAACCCGTCCGCAATTCCAACCTCTCACGGATGAACAAAAAGCCCTTGAATCACTGAGACAAAGACAAGACATTGTCATCAAAAAACCCGCAGACAAGGGTGGTGCAGTGGGGGTCTGGGACAAACGCTGTACATAAAAGAAAACCACAGACAACTGTCCCGACACAAATTTCTATACACCACTCACAGCATCAACCCTCCCCCAACACCAGAAATCATCTCAACCCAGTTAAACAAGAAATTTCCAAAATAACAACTTACCGAAAACAGCCAAACTCCTCATAATGACAGACAACAAACAACCACCTTCTACTGCTTCCCCAAAAACACAAAAACCCAATACACCCGGCAGACCCATTGTATCTGCATGCAGCTGCCCTACAGAACCATTTCGCAGTACTTAGACTCTCTCCTCCAACCCATAGTACAAGGCCTCCCCACATACCTCAAAGACACTACACACACACTTAACATGATTAATTCATACAACACAGATCCCACTTTCCAACCCAGCCTCCTTTTACACTTGAGTGTCTCTCTCTACACTTCCATCCCTCATGCTGATGGACTGAAGGCCCTCGTATTCTTTCTAACAAACGGCCCCTTAACCAACAACACCCCCCCACACTACACTGGTCAGACTTGCAGAATTAGTCCTCAGCCCCAATACTTTTGAATTTAACAATCACACATTCTCACAAATCAGGGTGTTGCTATGGAACCAAGAAAAGGACCATCCTATGCCTGCCTCTTCATGGGACACCTAGAACACCGCTTTCTAAACCCCTTACACAGGCCCTACACCAGAGCTCTACAAAAGATACATAGATGATGGATGGGACCACATCCATGCCAGAACAGAATTTCCTCAACTTTGCACAGACCTTCCATCCACCTCCAGCTGACTACACCATTTCACAGTCAGTTAATTTCCTGGACATCATTATCTCCCTCAAAGATGGACTGCTTCAAACCCCAGTCTTCTACAAACTACGATGCACACTCATACCTGGACTACACATCTTCCACCACCAGTCCACTAAAAATTGCATTCCATATTCTGAATTCTTCGCCTACGCAGACTCTGCTCTAGCGAAAAAGATTTCACTATACAAGCACCAAAATGTCTGATTTTTCACCAACCGTGGATACCCTTGTGCCGTCATCAATGATGCTCTCGCCGCACTGCAGCTAAATCCAGAACTTCTACTCTGGAACTAAACCTCCCAAAGAGACAGACAGACCCACTGCCTGCCCCTTTCTTCCATCCTCAAAATTGCCCATCGCAGGATCCTGAAGTCTAAAATGGCACATGGTAGAAAATCATAAACCTGCCTTTGAGACGAAACCTATGATCACTTTCAAACGTGACAAAAACCTCAACGACCTACTGGTGCGCTCTAAGCTGAACAAAATCTTCACACCTAAGCCACCCGGTTTCTTTCCCTGCTCAAAACCCAACTGCAAAATCTGCTCTTCCACCCAAAACCCGACACCATCCTACATGGGCCCCACAGGTCTTTCACTATAAACGCACTTTCTCCTGCCGAGCCACAACATTGTGTATGCCATCCACTGTCAGCTGTGCGGTAAGATCTATGTAGGTGAGACATCTCGCACACTTGAGACGCGCATCTCTGAACACCTGGCCGACTCCGCCACCATCGGCCCCAAACCAGTCGCTCTTCACTTCAACCATGCCCAACACAACCTCAACCATGTCAAAGTCTTGGCACTTTGGCAATCTAAGAGTGACAACTTGGAACGCCTTATGCAGTAATCTCATCTCATTGCCAAACTGGGCACCGTGCACCCTCATGGGATCAACGTCCAAAAGTAGTATGTGCCATTCCATCTCTGCAGCTCCAGCCTGAAATATCCTCCCCCTACGCACACCCTACCTCTGTTTACTCAGACATAGGTTGCAGCTAAACATCCCCTTCCCTTTTCCTACACTCTCTGAGAGTCTGTCCATTTGCTACAACAATCGACTTACCCCCCCCCCCCTGCCCTAGTAATGATGTGTGTAGGGATGTTGGTGGGTATGGCGGTTGTTGGGGGTGGAGGTGGGGTAACCAATGAATAAGGCTGATATTACAAATGGAACAAAACACCACACACACACACACCACACACACACACACACCAAAATACACACACACCCTAATGAAAAGAATGCTAGCTCCTTTATCGTTGGTCGTGAAAAGGGGGGGGGGGGGGGGGGGTATATATATATATATATTTTATATATATCAATCTCAGCCCACAATATCCTCCCACTACACACACACATACTACCCCTTTTCTCCCACATTCACACTCAAAAATAACTTATTTGCTATCTTATTTATGCATTTATTATGATTAATTTTTTATTTTTTTATTTTTTTATTTTTAATTTTTATTATTATTATTTTTAATGTTTCTTTTATATTTATTTGATTATTATAAAATGTATTTTCTAAAATATATTTCTGTATCATGCTTTCGTTACCTTAACCTTTCACTATCGTTGTTAGCAGTATCATTCAGTAATTTTTATTGCTAGTATTGATACTACCCCTAGCATTGACATCACCATCGCCTTCGCCTCTGGGACTGTTGCCACGGCAACCCTACTGCTTAAGAATCCCCTAACCCACTCTCCTTTCTCCCATACACATACTTATTGACACCAAGATTGATCTTGGTTTTTTTTGTTTTGTTTGTTTTTGTTTCCCCCCCCCCCCCCCCCCCCCCCCCCCCCCCCCCCCCCCCAATATTTTGACCATTAATAGTATTCCTATCAGTTTATTTATCACCAGACGAAGACCTAAGAGGTCGAAACGCGTCGTGGTTTGTCTTGTAACTCGTTTGTCCACGTTCCCTGGGCGGTTCGCTAACATTTATTTAAGATTTGTAAAGTTATAGTATTTAGAAAAGGAGGATATTTAGGGAAGCATGAGAAATGGTTTTACGACAGTAACAGACTGGAAGTTGTGAATAATTATTGCTATCTAGGGTTTAATTTTACACCATGATCAGTGCAAAACAGGGTACCCTTCATTTAACAACTAAAGCTAAAAAGGCAGTAGTTCAACTCAGCAGAATCTTTACAAATACAGGAAATGACGGTACTTTTTTCAAGGTTTTTGACATCAAGATTCAACCAATCTTGATGTATGCTGCCGAAATATGGGGATTACACAGATTGGAACATTTAGAAAAGTACACATGCTGGCATGCAAAAGATTTCTGTATGTTCCAGGAATTACGCAAAAAAAAATGGTTTATGGGATTTGGGTCAATATCCTTTATACATTAATTCCTACGTCACTTGTTTACGATACTGGTTTAGACTTTTACAGATGAAAGCTGAAAGGTTACCTCAGAAAGCATATTTGATGCTGTTGGAATTAGACAGATCTGGAAAACAGTGCTGGGTTTCAAAGGTAAGAGAAATCTTGTGTCAACAGGTTTTAATTTTGTTTGGTTACAACAAGGTGTTGGAGACGTTAAAATGTTCCTAAATGTGTTTAAACAAAGGCTTATTGATATGTTCATTCAAGAATGGACTGGCACCATACGAGACCGTGAGAGATACGAATGTTATAGTAATTTTAAGTCTGTTTTTGAAAAGGAAAGATATCTTTTGGATACGAATACGTACTGTTTCCGCGTTGCCATTACACGAACCAGGTTTAATTTGCTTCCACTGAATAACAATTTGCATCGATATAGTAAAACAGAAAAGGACAAAGCGTGCCCATTTTGCCATGATCAAGTAGAGAATGAGCAACATTTTTTTTTATTTCAGTGCTCCCTCTATCAAGACCTAAGGAGTAAATTTCTCAAAGAATTCGCTAGTTGTCACCTTAATTTGCTTCTTAAGGTATCCAGTGCTTCGCACAGATATAGCGTATCAAGGTACATTTTTCATGCCATAAACAGAAGGATCAAGTCAATTCTTTAGTGGATAAATTACTGCGGACAATTACCACTACCTTGGTTTTCCTTGAAATGACTGACTTCATTTGTATTGTAATTTCGTGTACTCTAAACGTATCTGAATAATGTATCATCTTTTTACACGAAGTTTTGGGTAATTATTATTGCAATGCTTTTTTGTGCTGTTTGCAACACATATATGCTAACTCCTCCCCGTTCCTACCCACCCCCCCCCCCCCCCCCTCCTTTCCCTTTGTACCTTGTATTGTGGCCTAAGGCCGATGTACATTAAAGCTTTCTGAGTTCTCTCTCTCTCTCTCTCTCTCTCTCTCTCTCTCTCTCTCTCTCTCTGTCAGAGACTACGTCTCTGTCTTTTGTGTCTCCACTTTCCCACCCACCTCTCTCTCTCTGTCGCTCTCCGTCCCTCCCTCCTTCTCACACTCTCTTCCTCGTTTCATCATGCATTCTATTATTGTAAATTGCTATGTATTCATACTTGTGTATGAGTTTATATGCAGTTCTATGCAATGTTTCTTCCATATAATGATTTTCCCTTGTTTGAGGGCTGAATGAAAAAAAGCCACCGACTTGTGCTTATTCCTGTCCCTCAGCAAATAACATTTCGTTCGTTCGTTCGTTCGTTCGTTCTCTCTCTCTCTCTCTCTCTCTCTCTCTCTCTCTCTCTCTCTCTCTCTAGGCTTAAGGTTTCTGCAGATTGACTGTTAAGCTAAATGACCAGATGATACAAACAGAAGGTTGAACTGAATTTGCAGTTCAATAACAGTGGTGGCAATTAGAGTAAGGTCGTCAGGAAACAAAAGACTGATCGGGTCTATTTTTGCCAATCTGAAGGTCAGTCCACTCTGGGCTTCATTCATAAGGAGAGGAACAAACTAGACTTGATAAACATTCTTGTGTTATACGTCTGCAGTACCATATGAGTTTTTGTTTGCATATCACACAGGACTGAACATAATCGTAAGTAGCTCTACTCTTCCTAAATATCCCTCCTGAGATGTTTATTCTGTGAGAAATGATAACAAAATGAGTCGCTTTACCGTGACACACACTTTTAAAAATGTTTGAATGCCACTGGTTGTTTCGGCTGAAGTGTTTTCCCCTTGTCTGCTGTTGCATTTATTATCATGTCATGAGTAACGAGGTTGTCGAATGTTAATCTACTTTCGAAAACACGCTTTCTTATGCCATTTTTCGATTTCTCAACCCATGCATTTGATGTCTTACGAAACTATATGCATACACCTTCCTCATAATGTTTATCAGAGAAACTTCTCTGTAATAATATGGACAATTAATACCCCCCTTTTCGTAAAATGGATCAATAATTGATTAATTCCACTGTTATGGAAAAACGCTCCTGGAAATAAAACATTAAACGTTTTCACAGATATGGTTTGAGTCTTTGTTCCATATGCTGTTCCATTTCTTCAATGATGTTATCCTAACCTGGAGGGCCTTTTCCCAATTAAGATTTTTTAAGCGGTTTCTGCTTCTTTCTGATTTTCCATGGCATCTTACAAATTATCAAGAACTTCTGTTTGTTGGCTAAATTGAATTCGTTTTTTTTCTCTAACACGTTTACTTTTTGGGGTTTAGAACTCGATCAAGATAATGCATTTATTTTGTTTTTTTATGTCTTCTCACGTCAGGTAGAAATATTGTTGAATATTTTAGTGTCTGATAGACGATGCGCTTGTAATTGATGGAAAAGAGCAAGGGAGGCAGATAATAGATTGACCCATTTCCTTGCAGAGCGTTAATATGTTTATGTCATGGTTTCTGCTTTTCTGCTGGACAGAGAAAAGGTAAATACCTTCTTTGTAGAACAATTTCACAAAGAGCAAAAGCTGTCCACCAATATCATGTGATGTTCAGCCCACCTGCAACTGAACCACTATGTGTCTGCATGCACATTGTAAATAGTTTATAAACAGTGCAAGCAATATGGGCTGAAACGAGGTGACTGTAAATTTTGTCAAATACAAAAGGTGGAAAAATAGACTAACAACGTCACAAAAACAGTGCTATCGGAAAAAAGACAATCATCACTAAACCAACAAAGATCTAACAGTACAGAGCAGTGAGGACTTGCGAGAGTCCAGGCCCTCTCGTTAGTCAACGCTCCTGCCTGGTCGTTTACTGTTTATGTCGTTGTGTTAATATTACATAAACATATATGAAAATATATTTCCTGTTTATATTGCTGCTCTGAGGCCTTTCGTCCACTGGATCGGACTCGTCAGGGAGGCATGGCTGATTGTATCGGGCTCCCTTGGTATCAAATACAGCCTATCCACAAGCTACAAATCCTTTGGTATTCTCCCCACCAAGGGTTCAAAAACGGCATCCAGTGGCACACCAAGCAGCCAGTGAAGGACAGAAAAGAAAGTGTGGTAAAGAAAGAAGTTGCTGGAAAACTACGATCATGTATAAAGTATCAGGGTAAATGTTTGAGCCTATGCTTGAGGATCCATTTGAGGATGTAAGGGAGAGCAAAAAGAGGAGGGGGTGATGGGGATAAAGGAAATGCAAATAAAACGTCAGGGAAAGTTTAGATATTAAATCTTTTACTAGTAGTCTATGGAGACCATCGTAACCATCTTGAGGACAGAACACTCCTAGCCTTTCTCCATCGACCCCCCCCCCCCCCTCCCCCCCCTCCCCTTTCTGCGACAAACTCTCATGCATGGACACTCAAATCCCACAATCAGTTCACTACATTAGATAGGCGATTTCTCGCGGGGCTTGTTCATCGAAAAGAAAAAAAAAAATGAAAATTTGTCAGCAGCTGTCGCAAACATACGTCTCACTTTGATGGCGCGCTCTATCCACAGCGTAGCTGTCTGATTTTATAGAAAGAAATGTGATTAGAACACATAAACACACTCCTCTCTCTCTCTCTCTCTCTCTCTCTCTCTCTGTCTCTGTCTCTCTCTCTCTCTTCTCTCTCTCTCTCTCTCTCTCACACACACACACACACACACGCACGACGCACGCACGCACGCACGGCCCCGCACGCACGCACGCACGCACACACCCCACACACACACACACACACACACACACACACACATACATTCTCATGAAACAGAGAGAGAGACAGGGGGGGAGAGAGAGAGAGAGAGAGAGAGAGAGTGAGAAGAGAGAGAGAGAGTGAGAGAAAAGAGTGTAGGCACGTGCATTTATTACCACTGGCATTCGCATGCCTTCAGTGTTGCAAGTTCATATATCATTCCCTCCTCTGACACATTATCTTCAACAGTTTATGGGCATTGATTTCTTTCTTAGCCCGTAAAACAGGCTGTCAACAAATATCTCTGTTAAAAAAAATCTATTTTGGTGCTTTGCCCATGTATGCTCTCTCTCTCTCTCTCTCTCTCTCTCTCTCTCTCTCTCTCTCTCTCTCTCTCTCTCTCTCTCCTGTATAAGTTCTTTGTCCGTTTTCTTGCTGCCGTGAATTGTGTGTTTTCTTTGTCCTTTTTTCACTCTTGTCTTTTTCCCCTGCACTGGGTGGGAAAAAAAACGAGCATTACCCTGGCAAAAATAACATTTCGTTCATTCGTTCGTTCGTTCGTTCGTTCTCTCTCTCTCTCTCTCTCTCTCTCTCTCTCTCTCTCTCTCCTCTCTCTCTCTCCTCTCTCTCTCTCTCTCTCTCTCTGTGTGTGTATGTGTGTGTGTGTGTGTGTGTGTGTGTGTGTGTGTGTGTGTGTGTGTGTGTGTGTGTGTGACAAATAAAATGTTCACTACAACATAATTATTGAAATATCACAGCAACATAAAAGTCAGGCATACATTCGTAGGAAGGAAAAAAAAAGAACAACAACGATAACGAACAAGCTGTATCTTAGTCTTTTTTTCCCATTAAAATCTCAGCTTCCCTTGACATTAAGTTTGCGAAAGTGTGCATACCATTCATTGTAACTTAATACTGTAAGAATTTGATTTAAATGTATAAATCTACTTTTATCTTCATTGATGCCATAGACCATAATCTGAAAGTTGATGGGTGATAAGGATAAAACAAAGTGTTTATTCATGATGTTGGTATTTCACAACAGCCTGCATGTCTAGCATTGACCTTAGAACTGTTGATATCTTCCATGGTATTGTAGTCAACGTCCACCATGCTCACTGCCGAACAATCGACATATTTCTATCCGGTCTCATCCTAGCTGCTCCCACTCTAACTGTGGAAGGATTATGGAACAAACATTCTGGTCATACTAATCCAAAGCAGATATTAATGCTGCGTTGCAGATTTGGTAACTTTGCGATATACCTACAAATCCATGGTATATATACCCATGATATCCATGATATACCTCTGTCTATTAGAGCACTACAACTACGCCAGATATACTGTAATCAGGACGACACTTGTTTAAAATAGAAATCGGGACCAATATTACTAGTATTTGTTGTTGAAATGATGCTAGATCTTATCATGTCTTTCCATTATACTATGACATGTAATTAGAATGGAAACAATTGCAACATCATTTTCCAGTCAAAGATTTCCCTGTTGTTGTTTTTTCTTTCTCTCAAAAACTTTAAATCTTTCAACTTTCAACCGTTTATATATATATATATTATATATATATATATATATATATATATATATATATATATACCAGTTTAAAATAGGATTTTAAAATGAAGAGATAAAACCTACAAGCTTGTTTCAAGCTAAAAACGCTCTCCTCAGGGTATACAATTTGGGCACGCCACCAGTGTTATATATTGTGGTGTGTGGGCGTGTGAGTTCTGTGCGTGTGGCACGTGGCCTGCCGGTTTTTTCTTTTTGGGGCGCGTTCAGGGGGGACGTGTTACGGGATGGTGCATTGACAAAGATTTCCATTTATGCCTGCAATTGTTTATCATTTCTACTTTAGAGTTCAGGGATGCTAGGTGGGGTTTACATAATATCAGCCACTTTTCTGTAGTACATAAGTTGCATTTTTTAGAAATGTTGTTGTTGGTGTTGCTCTTTTTATAATTTTCCATGATATGTTGTAATCTATTTTTTATTTTTCAGCTTCCAAATATATTGCTTAATTCTGTTTGGTTTTTATATTTTTCATTTTTGAAAGACTGTTTATGGTTTGCATATCGGTTTTAAAGTGGTTTGCCGTGATTCCTATGTATGTTTCTTTATCACTGTCTGTTGTTACCGTAGCTTGGTACAAAATATTGTTGTAGAAACATTTATTATTTGTAAAATTTTTCAAAGCCATAACCTAAAAATCACAGTAGAAGCCAACAAAAAAAAACAGTAAAATATTTAGACATAACATTAGACCTTAAGGATCATACATACAAACCATATAAAAAACCTAATGACACACCTGTCTACGTAGACATCAATAGTAACCACCCACCCTCCATCTTAAAAACCATACCTAATGGTATAAACAAAAGATTATCTAAACTGTCATGCAATGAGAAAGAATTTAACAGTGCAGCAGCTGAATATCAAGAGGCGCTGAAAAAAGTGGCTACAACTACAAATTACAATACAACCCAGATAACAACATGAACAGCAACAGGAAAAACAGGAAAAGAAAAATTATATGGTACAACCCTCCATATGATGGAAGAACAAAAACTAACGTAGGAAAAGAATTCCTCAGAATCCTTAAAACATCATTCCCAAAAGAACATGTACTATCTAAAATATTCAACAAAAATACCGTCAAGCTATCATACTCGTGTATGCCCAACCTTAAA
>CM031607.1:74906156-74953656 GCA_018398815.1 Conus ventricosus | reverse complement strand
TGCTGTGTTGTTTTTCATTTTGTTGGATGCGTCAATCAGGTTTTTGAGGTTGGGCATACATGAGTACGATAGTTTGACAGTGTTTTTGGTAAATATGTTGGACAGTTTGTGTTCTTTTGGAAATGAAGTTGTTAGGATTTGAAGAATTCTTTCCCTATGTTTGTTTTGAGTTTCCCGTCGTATAGGGGGTTATACCTATGATTTTTTCTTTTCCTATTTTCTTGCTTTTGTTTGTGTTGTTGTCCGGGTTGTTTGAAATTTTTGAAAATTGTATCCACTTGTTTGTAGTGCCTCCTGGTATTCCACTGCTGCATTGTTGAACACTCTCTCATTGCATGACGGGTTTGATAGTCTCTTGTTTATGCCATGGGTATGGTCTTTAATACAGATGTGGTGTTACTTTTGTGTGTACATAAAGAGGTGTATCGTTGGGGGGTTTCTTGTATGTTTAAAGTCACTTTAGGCTTTTTAATTATATTCATTTTAAATTTGCTCCTCACGTTGAGCACTGTGGCCTGAAAGATTTTAAAAGGAGGAAATCAATTTTAGGCAGTCAACAAAAACATACCGTTTTCTAACCCACAATTCTACTTAAAAAGATTAATAGAACAAACCGAAAAGTTCGACGCAATATGAGAGGGAAAAGCTTTCTTTTTCCTGAATCCGAATGCAAAAAAAGAGGACAAAAAACACCTACGATTTCAAATCATGGCGATCACCACCAGTCATAGACAATAGAAACCCTTTGAAGATCAAATAAAAGAATGATAACCAATATTGAATTCAAAAAATCTAACAACGATTTCCAAACAACATTAAAAAAACAAAATAAAACAAGTACAAAATGACAAAAAATATTTGTGAAGGCTGATAAAACTAGAAATTACTACAAAATGGAACCAAAGGAATTTTTCAACCCCTTGACAAAAACATCCAGAAAAAATACAAAAAAGCGGGACAAATATATACATGACAGTATCCGCCTAAAGAAAAAGATTTGCAGAGCGCATAGACCTAAGTGACAGGATAGAAGCGACGCAACAAAAGAGTTTTCATAACACTCAAAGACCACAAGCCCAACTTTCATAACAATCCAACATGTAGACAAATAAACCCATCCAAATCTGAATTAGGCAAAATAAGCAAGAAAATTCTGGAAAAAATAATAAAGGACATAAAATCAAATTCTGTTTAACAACCTCTGAAAAAACACATACGAATTTTATCCAATGGTTCAAAAAACTCAATAAACAAAGAAAATACGTATTCATCACATTTGACATAGTAGACTTTTACCCCATCCATAGATGAGGAACTACTCACCAAAGCCCTGAAGTTTGCCAGTAACCACACAGACATAACAGGGTCAGAAGGGAAATCATTCTCCACACCAAGAAAACATTACTACACAGCAGAAATGAAACCTGATCAGAAAACCAACAGAAACTCAACATTCGACGTAACCATGGTTCATATGATGGTGCAGAAACATGGAACTGGTCGACTATTCATGCTGTCCAACATCATAGAAAAAAACCTCGGAAAAACAAGTCGGACTATACAGAGACGATGGCCTTGCTGCACTAACCAACAACCAAGACCATCGAAAACAAGAGAAGAACTATGGCAAAATCTTCCAAACCACACTTAAAGATTCCATTGAAGCAAACAAAAGGTAGTGAATACTATAGAATAACACTGGATCTAACAATCATATATATAACATACAAGAAACCAACGATCACCTTTATGTACACACCAAAAGTAACCATCCACCATCTGTATTAAAGATCATACCCTGCATAAACAAGAGACTATCAAACTGTCATAATGAGAGAGTGTTCACAATGCAGCATTGGAATACCAGTAGGCATACAAACAAGTGGATACATTACAAATTACAATACAACCGGACAAAAACCAACCAAAAGAAAGAAATAGGAAAAGAAAAATCATATGGTAAAACCCCAAATTACGGGAAACTCAAAACTAACATAGGGAAGATCTTCAAAATCCTAACAACTCATTTCCAAAAGACACAAACTGTCCAAATATTTAACAAAAACACTGTCAAACTATCGTACTTGTATGCCCAACCTCAAAACCTGATTGACGCATCCAACAAAATGAAATCAACACAGCAAAGAGGGTGAAGAAAGGAAATCTTGCAATTGCCCAAAGGAGCAGTGCCACTAAACAATAAATGTCTTCACAACACCATTGTATTACCAGGCTACTGAAAATCATAAAATGAAAAGAAACATACATAGGATCACTGAAAACCACTTCAAAACCAGATATGCATAACCACAAACAGTCATTTAATAAGAAAAATATAAAAACCAACAGAACTGAGCAAATATATGGAAACTTAAAGAGCAATAAACATACATTATCCTGGAAAATCATAAAAGAGCATCACCATACAGCAATGTTTCAAAAAGGTGCAACTAGTTTAACTGAAAATGGCTAATACTATGCAAACCACACTTATAACTTTAAACACCAAAACAGAATTAGTAACAACTGCAGGCATAAATGGAAAGCGTTGTTAGTGAACACCCCAAAATAAAAACCTGAAAGCCCCCCAAAAACGTGCAGCAACCCGCACGTGCAAACAACCGCAAAAGGGAGCCCTCACGCTATATAACATCGCGGTGGCGGCCAGAGACATCCTGATGACAGCGCAAACGCGGGGAAACAATTTGTAATTTTAACCTTCCTTTAATATCATTTAACAAATGTTGCTCCCAGGGTCGAGCACTTTAAAGTCACTTTAGGCTTTTTATATATTCTCTTAATTGCTCGTGGCTTTGACACTGTGGCCTGAAGATTTTAAAATAGAGGAAATCAATTTTAGGCAGTCAAATAAACAACCGGTTTTCTAACCCACTTCTACTTAAAAGATTAATTAGAACAACCGAAAAGTTCGTACCAATATGAGAATGAAAGCATCTTTATCCTGCACCGTAATGCAAAAAAAAAGAGACAAAACACTACGATTTCAAATCATGGCGATCACCACAGTATGACAATATGAAACCCTTTGAAGATCAAATGAAAAGAATGATAACCAATATTGAATTCAAAAAATCTAACAACGATTCCAAACAACATTAAAAAACAAATAAAACCAAGTAAAAAATGACAAAAAAAATATTTGTGAAGGCTGATAAAACTACAAATTACTACAAAATGAACCAAAGGAATATTTCAACTCCATGACAAAAAACATCCGAAAAAATACAAAAAAGCTGACAAAAATATACATGACAGTATCCGCACTAAAAGAAAAAAACTTGCAGAGCGCATAGACCTAAGTGACAGGAAGAGACAGCAACAAAAGAACTTTCAAACACTCAAGACCACAAGCCCAACTTTCATAACAATCCAACGTAGACTAATAAAACCATCCAAATCTGAATTAGCAAAATAAGCAAGAAAATTCTGAAAAAAAAAAAGGAATAATAATCAATTCTAATACAACCTCATGAAGAACACAAACGAAAGTTATCCAATGGTTCAAAAAACTCAATAAACAAAGTAATACAGTAATCATCACATTGACATGTAGACTTTTACCCATCAAAGAAGGAACGTACTCACCAAAGCCTGAAGTTTTGCCAGTAACCACACAGACATAACAGGTCAAAATGGAAATCATTCTCCACACCAAGAAAAATACTACAAAGAAATGAAACCTGGATCAGGAAAACCAACAGAAACTCAACATTCGACGTAACCATGGTTCATATGATGGTCTGAAACAGTGAACTGGTCGACTATTCATGCTGTCCAACATCAAGAAAAAACTCGAAAACAAGTCGGACTATACAGAGACGATTGGCCTTGCTGCATAACCAAAACCCAAGAACCATCGAAAACAAGAAGAAAGAAACTATGCAAATCTTTTAAAACCACACTTAAAGATTACCATTGAAGCAAACAAAAAGGTAGTGAACTACTTAGCATAACACTGGATCTCAACAATCAATATATAAACCATACAAAAAACCCCAACGATACACCTCTTTATGTACACACCAAAAGTAACCATCCCATCTGTATTAAAGACCATACCCCATGGCATAAACAAGAGACTATCAAACCTGTCAAAGAATGAAGAGAGTGTTAAACATGCAGCAGTGGAATACCAGAGGCACTACAAACAAGTGATTACATTACAAATTACTAACAACCAGGACAACAAACAAAACAAAACAAGAAAAAAAGAAGAAAAATCATATGGTATAACCCCCAACGGGAAACTCAAAACCAAACATAGGAAAGAATTCTTCAAAATCCTAACAACTTCATTTCCAAAAGAACACAAACTGTCCCAAAAAATTTAACAAAAACACTGTCAAACTATCAGTACTCAATGACCAACCTCAAAAACCTGATTGACGCATCCAACAAAATGAAATCAACAGCAAAGAAGGTGAAGAAAGGAAATCTTGCAAATTTGCACCAGAAAGGAGCAGGGCCACAAAACAATAAATTCTTACAACAACATTATACCAGGCTACTGTAACCATCAGAAATGAAAAACAAACATCATAAAGGAACCTGAAAACCACTTCAAAACCAGATATGCAAACCACAAACAGTCATTAATAAAAAAAAATATAAAAACCAAAAGAATGAGCAAATATATCTGGAAACTTAAAAGACGCAAAAACAAGCTAACAAATATCCTGGAAAATCAAACAAAGAGCATCAACCATACAGCAATGTTTCAAAAAGGTGCAACCTGGTTTAACTGAAAATGGTAATACTATGCAAACCACACTTTGCAACTTAAACACCAAAACCAAAATAGTAAACAACTGCAGGCATAAATGGAAATCGTTCTTAGTGAACCACCCAAAATAAAAACCTGAAGCCCCCAAAAAAACGTGCAGCCAAACCGCACGTGCAACAACCGCAAACGGGAGCCCACACCTTATAAACATCGGCGGTGGCGGGCCAGAGCATCCTGATGACAGCGCAACACGCTCGAAACAATTTTAGGTTTTAACTTCCTTTTAATATCATTTAACATATTATATAAATATATAGAAATAGAGGAGAGAAGAGAGGAGAGAGAGAAAGAGGAGGATCAATGTGATTTAAAATTCCTAAACTGATTTCAGAGTGCTCAACCCCTTGGGAGCAACATTTGTTAAAATAAGGTTTTTAAAATCAATCAACACAAATTGTTTCAAAGCTGTTCGCTGTCGATTAGGGATAAATTTTGGTTTGCCCACCGCCGGTTTTAAATAGCGTGTGGGCTCCAGTTTGCGTTGTTTGCACGTAGCAGGTTGCTGCACGTGTTTTTTGAGGTTTTCAGGTTTTTGCTTTGGGTGTATTCCACTAACAACATTTCCATTTATGCCTGCAGTTGTTTACTATTTCTGTTTTGGTGTTTAGAGTTGCTAAGTGTGTTATGCATAGTATTAAAACCATTTTTCAGTTAAACATAGGTTGCACCTTTTTGAAATGTAGCTTTTATGATGATGCCTTTTATGATTTGACCAGGATATATGTAGTTTGTTTTTCGTCTTTAAGTTCCAGATATATTTACTCAGTTCTGTTTGGTTTTTGTATTTTTCTTTATTAAATGACTGTTGTGAGATTGCATATGTTTTGAAGTGGTTTCAGTGATCCAATGTATGTTTTTTATTCTGTTATCTGATTCAGTCATGGTATACAATGTTGTTGTAAAAGCATTATTGCTTAGTGGCACTGCTCTTTTTGATGCAATTGCAAGATTTCTTTCTTCAACCTTCTTTGCTTTTGGTTTTCATTTTGTTAGATGCGTCAATTAAATTTTTGAGGTTGGGCATACATGAATATGATAGTTTGACGGTGTTTTGTTGAATATATTATGTAGTTTGTGTCTTTGGAACGAAGTTTTTTAAATTTTAAGAATTCTTTCCCTATGCTTGTTTGAGTTTCCCTCGATGTGGTTAACATATGATTTTTCTTTTCCTTTTTTCTGATTTCATTTGTGTTGTTGTCTGGGTTGTATGTAGTTTGTAGCTGTACCCACTTTTTGCAAAACTTTCTTGGTATTCAACTGCTGCAATGTTAATATCTTCATTGCATGAAAGGTTTGATAGTCTCTTGATTATGCCATTGGGTTTTGGCTTTATAAACAGAGGGTGGTTGCTTTTGATGTTTACATAGATAGGTGTGTCATTGAGCTTCTTGTATGTTTATATATGTGGTTGTTGAGATCAAGTGTTTATCCTAAGTAGTTTACACCTTTTTGTTTGCTTCAATGGTGATTTTTAAGTTGTGGCTTTGGAAGATTTTACATAGTTCTTTCTTCTTGTTTTCAATGGTTCTGGGTGTTGTTAGTGCAGCAAAGGGCCGTACGTCTCTATATAATCCAACTTGTTTCCAAATTTTTCTTGATGTTGGATAGCCTAAATAGTCCGACCAGTCGCATGTTTCTGCGCCGTCATATGAATCCATGTTACATCAAATGTTGAGTTTTTAGTTCGTTTCTTGATCCAGGTTCATTTTCTGTAACAGTACTTTTCTTGGTGTGGAAATATGATTTCCATTCTGACCTGTTATGTCTGTATGGTTGCTAGCAAATTTCAGAGCTTTGGTGAAATTTCCTCATCTATGATGGTAAAATCCACTATGTCGAATGTGATGATACTGTAATGCTTTGTTATATTGAGTTTTTTGAACCATTGATACTTCATTTGTGTTCTTCCAGAGATTGTATTCAGAGTTGATTTTACATTCTTTATTGTTTTTCTAGGATTTTCTTACTTATTTGCCTAGTTCAGATTTAGATGGATTTATAGTCTGCATGTTGGGTTGTTGTGAAAGTTAGGCTTGTGTCCTTGAGTGTTATGAATGCTTCTTTTGTTGCTGTTGCTTCTACCCTGTCACTTAGGTCCATGCGATGTGCAATTCTTTCGTGCGAATATTGTCATGTGTATTTTGTCGGCTTTTTGTCGTTTTTCTGAATATTTTTTGTCAATGAGTTGGGAATATTATTTTGTTCAATTTGTAGTAGTTGCGGTTTTGTCAGCCTCACAAATATCTTTGGTCGTTTGTATTTTTATTGTTTTGGTTTTTTTTAAAGTTGTTTGAAATCGTGTTAGATTTTTGAATTGGATTTGGCTATCATTCTTTCATTTTATCCTCACGGTTTCATTTCCTCATGCTGGTGGTGATCGCCATGATTTGAAGTCGTAGTGTTTTTGTCCTCTTTTTTACATTGGATTCAGAAAAAGAACGCTTTCCATCTCATATTGTGTATGAACTTTTCAGTTTGTTCTATATTTTTTTTTAGTAGGATTCTGATTGGAACATGGTATGTTTTGTTGACGTCTAAAATTGATTTCTTCCATTTAAATCTTTTAGGTCACAGTGCTCAACGTGAGAGCGATTAAGATCAATGTGATAAAATTCCTAAATGATTTTCAGAGTGCTCATCCCCTTGGGGAGCAACATTTGTTAAAATAAGTTTTAAAAGTCAATCATCTACAAATTGTTTCACAAGCTGTTCGCTGTCGTCAGGATATTGGTTTGCCCACTGCCGGTGTTATATAGCGTGTGGGCTCCAGTTTGCGGTTGTTTGCACGTGCGGTTGGCTGCACGTTTTTTTGAGGTTTCAGGTATTTGCTTTGGGTGTATCACTAACGATTTCCATTTATGCTGCAGTTGTTACTATTTCTGTTTTGGTGTTTAGAGTTGCTAAGTGTGGTTGCATAGTATAATCATTTTCAGTTAAACATAAGGTTGCACCTTTTGAAATGTTGCTGTATGATCATGCTCTAAAATTTTAAAACTTCGTCCCAAAAGAACAAAACTACATAAATATTCAACAAAAACACCGTCAAAACTATCAATTCGTATCCCAACCTCCAAAATTTAATTGACGCATCTAACAAAATGAAAACAAACAGCAAAGAAGGGTGAAGAAAGAATCTTGCAATTGCATCAAAAAAGAGCAGTGCCCTAAGCAAAAATGCTTACAACAACATTGTATACCAAGCCCTGTGACATCAGAAAATGAAAAAGAAACATACATAGGGATCACTGAAAACACTTCAAAACCAGATATGCACCACAAACATCATTTAATAAAGAAAAATACAAAAACCCAAAAGAACTGAGTAAATATATCTGGAACTTAAAGACGCAAAAACAAACTACAATATATCCTGGAAAATCATAAAAAGAGCATCATCAACAGCAACATTTCAAAAAGGTCAACCATGTTTAACGAAAAATGTTAATACTATGCAAACACACTTAGCAACTCTAAACACCAAAACAGAAATAGTAAACAACTGCAGGCATAAATGGAAATCGTTGTTAGTGAATACACCCAAAATAAAAACCTGAAAACCTCAAAAAAAACACGTGCAGCCAACCTGCACGTGCAAACAACCACAAACTGGAGCCCACACGCTATATAACACCGGCGGTGGGCAAACCAAAATCATCCTGACAACAGCGAACAGCTTGAAACAAATTTGTAGATGATTGACTTTTAAAAACCTTATTTTAACAAATATATATATATATATATATATATGTGTGTGTGTGTGTGTGTGTGTGTGTGTGTGTGTGTGTGTGTGTGTGTGGAAACAAAGAAGAAAAAACTGGATCCCAAAACCGCTTTGTTGACTCCTTTTCTTTTCTTTTTTATTTCAGTCCAATATTTCGGTCCCGAAAGGGACCTTCCTCAGGGACAGGAGAGCTGCAGACATATATATGCACCATGTCATCCTCCTATAAAATTAAAGTTTTATACTATCGAATAAAATTTACTGTGAATTAAAACTGGGCAGGGGGGAGTGGGGGGGGGGGGGGGGGCTCAAAGAGAAGGACATATCCAGTGTAAGAGGAGTAACAGTCTCTGGTCATTTGTGACGGCCAAGATATTGAGATCGTAGAAAAAGGTCCCTTTCGAGACCGAAATATTGGACTGTAATAAAAAAGAAAAAGAAAAAAAGGAGTCAACCAAGCGGTTTGGGGATCCAGGTTTTTCGTCTTCTTTTTTTCCACTTAAATCGTCTCACAACAACAAGAAAACGGACCTACCAGCAGTGAGAGAGTGGTGCTTCTAGATTTTTAAGATTTATACGTTATGTCTCTCTCTCTCTCTCTCTCTCTCTCTATATATATATATATATATATATATATATATAGGCACGGGATCTGAAGAGAGGAAGGACCTCGAAACAAGTTTGTCGTCCCGGGTTTTAAGATTTGCTTTTAATCATTATATAATATATATATATATATATATATATATATATATATATATATATATATATACATATATATATATATTTATTTATTTTATATATACATATATATACATATATATATATATATATATATATATATATATATATATATATATATATATACATATACATATATGTGTCTTAACCTGGAGTACTACCTCTAGTGCATTTAGTATTGCTTCTTCCAGTTCAGGTGATGTGATTTACTGACCAATGCTATTTTAATTAAGCTAGCTGTTGATTTAACTGGTCAAATATTTCTTCTTTTCCTCAAACGTTCCCTGATCACTCTGTTCTATATTTTTTCATTAGAGCAGACCCTTTCTCCTCATTCATCTCATCCCAAAAATAGACTAAGTATGGCTACTCAATATGGGGGAAATGTTGAAATAAGAAAAAAAAAATCGTCGTATAACTATTTAAAGAATATTTATTTTCATAGTTCTTGTTCTGTCTTTTCATTTCTTTTTACTGTATCTCACCTGGAGTTTCACCAAACCTAACACTGACCAATCATGGCCTTTCATTTACACTTATTCAAGAGACCCCAGTGTCAATTAGGGAAACAAGCTACGAGGTAAGCACACACGTGAAAGCTCCCCCTCCCCCCTCCCCCCTATCTGTACGGCGCTGTCGACCGATCTCTAATTCAGTCCTCAGTCCTACCAGTCACAAACCAATCACCCTGTGCAATCTGTTCACTGCTCAGCACGCATGCATGCTGCACGGTCTCTATGACCAGGTGAGTCAAGGGACAAAACTTTAAGATCCTTCCTTTTTTTCAACATGATTAACACCGAATTACCATTGTCGCCTAACGTCGAATTGCTCCATTGTCGCCTAATGACGAATTGCCAATTGTCGCCCAATGTCGAAATGCCAATTGTCGTCTAACATAGAAAGCCAGATGTCGCCTAATATCGAAATGCCAAATGCCGCCTAACACCGAATTCCAATTGTTGCCTAACATAGAATGCCAAACGTCGCCTAATATCGAAATGCCAAATGCCGCCTAACACCGAATTCCAATTATTGCCTGACACCGAATTCAATTTTTAAATTCGACGCTGTTTAAGTTATTACTATTACTATTACTATTGATACAGTGAAGGTCTGCTGGTGTTGCTTGAATAACGCACGCTTGTTTGTGAAATTGTGGGGTGGGGTGTGTGTGTGTGTGTGTGTGTGTGTGTGTGTGTGTGTGTGTGTGTGTGTGTGCTCGAATTTTCTTCATGTTTGTTTTATATTATTGTTCTCTCATAATGGCTGACTACAAAAAGATTTTCTCTGTTTTAATGGAGACAATAAAGACATTGCACAATCATCACAAACTAAGCACTTAATGTTTTCTCATAAAATCTACGCAAATCCCGCCAATACATTACATACGAAATCATTCACGTTTTTTTTTTCACTCAGTATATATTCAAAATGTATGTGCATTAAAGTAAATAATAATATGGAATTCGGTCTTGTCTATGTCATTCCAAACACCCGAACCACACTCGCTATATCAGCACGGCAGCAGTGACATCTGTTGTTGGGTACCACGTTGCCCCGAATGCGAATCCCACAGTCATAACACAAGGCATGTCCGCAAGGGACGAAAACTGCGCTCCGGGGTTCAAGAGACAAACGGGGCACAAGTTGTCAGGTGCCCTTGTGGGGGTGTTGTCGTCCTGATCATCCTGGTCGCTGACGTTTTCCTCTTCTCTTTCTGGCTCTCTATCTGTACTGCCTTCTCGTGACCCATCAGCGTTGCCATCTTCGTCAGTTTGGGAGTCTGATGCCTCAGCGTGATCTTCGGCGTATCTTCTAATGAACGAGCATGCTCTTTTGACGAAGGCCAGCGGTGTGATTTGTTGACCTGTGAGTTGTACGCCAATGGCTGCAAGACGTCGCTCATTAGTGATCTGCAACACCGAACGCCTCCTCGCGATCTCCTCGCCGTTTGTCAGAAGAGAAAGATCATTTAGTTTGCATTCTATCAATTTGTTGAGAATCTCCAAGAATTTGTAGAAATTCGGATGAGGATGACCCATCTTGCGCCTCAGCACTGCGTGGAAACTTTCAACGCTATTGTTGGTTCGCTGTGGAAGACCAAACACTGAGAGTATTTCAGGGGTAATTACCCGGAGCCAGTAACGTTCATAGTACCTAAGGAAATCGCTCAGCTTCCGTTCTGTATGAGGCGCAAGTCGAGGTCGCTGGTTTCGCAGTTCATGAAATGTTGCCTCGACGTTTTCGGCTGGTAGAAGTGCTAAGGTCATCAGCTGGTGGATGAATCGTTTCAGATCATGGTTTCCATTGAATGTTCCCAACAGCCCAGTTTTACGCACCCGCTTTAAAAACGCTTGTGAATAGTGAAACCAACACCCATGACTTGGACAGTCAAAGACTTCACGACAGGCGTTCATAAGTCCTATTTCGTAATCCGTCATCGTGCTGGTAATGGTGATCAAGCCCATGTCTTGCTTCATCCTGTTCAAGCATGCTTCATACAGTTGCTGCGATCTCGAGGTCAGCAGTGCGTAGAAGAGAGGGAAAACGTGGTTCTCACGTTGTAGATGCACAGTAAGTAAGGAATTAAAAAGTGGTGGCGTCACTTTGAACGTTCCATGGCAGAATAAGGGGCCCTCATACCCGTCAAAGTGTGTGTGCGTCTCGCGTCCAGAGTCAGTGAAGATGATAGCATAACCCCCGTCGACCTCCACGGTGTCTCTAAATAGGAAAAAGAAAAAAAATTACTTCAGCATCTTCAGGGAACGCTCCAAATTTACACCTGAACAAAATTCGTTTTTGCAGAGATCGAGACTGAGTGAGGGGAAAAGAGAAAAGAGTTGTTTTTTTGTGTGTGCGTGTTCATGTGTGCTGTTTTTTCGGCAAAATATGGCTACAAAGAAAAAAGAAGAAGAACCTAACGTTTACCAAAAAAAAAATAAATAAATAAAAGATTTTTTTTAATTTATTGATCCTGTCTAGCATCTTCCGACGATACTGCCCCTACCAATATACCTGTTACCTGTTACAGGTAGCGATGTATCGAAGAAACTTATTATTGCCCTTTACCGACGCTACACACAGCTCATCCTTAAATTAAGAAAGGGTAAGCTGTTTAATTATTGAGAACGGATGTAACTGTACTACTCAACATTTTATCCTTATCAAGTGTTGAATACTATAAAAACTTGATTCCACGAGATATTGTTTTAAATTGTAAGCTGCGCCATCTCCCCATGCATGTTCATACTAAATTTGATCAAAATCCCTCCATTGGTTTTTGCGCTAGAGCGTGTGACGCTCTCGGCGTTTATTTGATCCCTATGACCTTGACTTTTGACCTAGACAAAAATCTATCACAAGAGAGAGTATCACAAGAGAGAGAGAGAGAGAGAGAGAGAGAGAGAGAAATTACCGGTTCATTTTATCCTTATCAAGTGTTGAATAGTATAAAAACTTGATTCCACGAGATATTGTTTTAAATTGTTTACTTACAAATAGTTCAAGGCGTAGCCTTGTTGGTCCGCTGTCGAAAGCACCTCTGCTGCCTCAGCTACTGTCCGGGGAGTGGAGGCTGGTTCAAGCGGCGCCGCTTCTGCAGTGTGCTCTCCATTCTCCTGAAGCTGAGTGCACCACGTACACCACTCTCTCGCATGGTCGTGTCAAAAATCTCTCTCAATGATGACGATGATGTTTCGGCTTTTCGTTTCATCGACGCTTTGGCTGAAAAACAATAATTTACAATTGCAATGACAGCCTGTTTTCATCCTCTCAGCACGCTAAACTTCAAATAAAGTTCTAGCAAACCAATTTCCTCGCATTATGATTGTAATGACCCAATCTTGCTTTCTAGACAATTTTATTGGTGGTTGATAAGATACCAGCACTTTGAAAACTAAAAATTTTAACCATGGTAACCGGCCGTACCTTTTTGTATCGTGAAGTGGTTGTCTGGAAGCGGTCCGTGTGAGTGGGGGTTGTTGACTGCGCACACGTCATCTCTGATGATCGCTCGGCCCGTGCAGTCAGCATCTGTGCATGACAGGTATCGCGTTAACCCGCAGCGTTTCACACATCTGTACTCGAAGTTCTCATGTCGATATAAAGTTGTCTTTCCTTCTACCTTCATATGTCGTATACATGGTGGCAAACTGTGAAGCTTTCTTTGATTCGTCCTGCCGTTATGTAGCCGATTGCCGTTTTGGATCTTGAAAACAACGTGAGCAGATTCTTTCGTCTAGTATGAAGTGTATTCAGTTCAAGTGAATAGCAATTCAAACAGTAAAAGCGTCCTTGCCATTGCTCAATTGTTAACACATGTTACCCCCCTGACAACACCGCAGGGACGAGAGAGCGGGAAACAGAGCGAGGGAGGCAGGAGCGTCCTTGCCATTGCTCAATTGTTAACACATGTTCTAAAACACGGCGGCCTCGAGAACTTGAAGGTCCCAAAGACTCCAGACGCTATACGAGGGTCGTTTCAAAAATCATTTTCCGCTTTTGGTGTTGGGCGGCATTTGGCATTTCGATATTAAGCGACATTCGGCATTCTATGTTAGGCAACTATTGGAATTCGGTGTTAGGCGACATAAGGCCATTCGATATTAGGCGACATTTGGCTTTCTGTGTTGGGCGACATTTGGAATTCGGTGTTTGGCGGCCTTTCGCATTTCGTTGTTAGGCGACATTTGGCAAAGTTTTAAATTCGACGCTGGGCGACAAATGGAATTCGGTCTTAGGCGACAATTGCAATTCGGTGTTATTCCGCGTTACCTTTTCCGTCGACATACTATCTTTACAAATGAAAAGACACGAAACCACCAGGAACGTGAGCACAGTTCTTGACAATTATTTCATTACTTCAATGACTTATCAGCTAAAAGAAACAATCTATTGATGGACATGAGGAATTTGAGTGATGGTTGAAAATCGATTGACTTAAATATGGTTGTATTAATCTTTTATGAATGTAATAAAACAAACAACCTTAATCAACTCCTGTGATTTTTGTTGCTGTTGTTGAAATGGTGGCACTTTCCTTCTCGGCGTGTTTCTTGTTAAATTTCTAGAAAAATCATGTATATATAATCTAAACGGTTCTATACAAATGCGATTTGCAGAAACAAGATTGGCGACATGAAAAATCGCTTTGATTTATATTAGGACCCGTGAATACATGTGCTTTTAAAGAGGAGATCCAATCACGTAAATTCCGCTTACGTCCTTCAGATATCTTCTAACTTTTCTTTCACCGATTCTTTGCTTCTAATATTGTGTGTTCTAGGCCTGTTCTATGGTTTACTACAAGACAGCTATTCAAGACCCACACTGCTGAAATATTTAAAACTTTTTCATGTGATAGGAAATTAAGCGACATCATCAGCTTGCGGCGTCTTGTGCTGTGGCGTTCATAACTGTAAGGTTTGACTTTCGTGCATTCCAAGTTTTAGTTTATACATACCGTCATTGGTAAACATTGTGTAAATGGCATTTATAACTGTAAGGTTTGACTTTCGTGCATTCCAAGTTTTAGTTTATACATACCATCATTGGTAAACATTGTGTGAATGGCATTTGTAACTGTAAGGTTTGACTTTCGTGCATTCCAAGTTTTAGTTTATACATACCGTCATTGGTAAACATTTGTGAATGGCATTTATAACTGTAAGGTTTGACTTTCGTGCATTCCAAGTTTTAGTTTATACATACCGTCATTGGTAAACATTGTGTGAATGGCATTTATAACTGTAAGGTTTGACTTTCGTGCATTCCAAGTTTTAGTTTATACATACCGTCATTGGTAAACATTGTGTGAATGGCATTTATAACTGTAAGGTTTGACTTTCGTGCATTCCAAGTTTTAGTTTATACATACCGTCATTGGTAAACATTGTGTGAATGGCATTTATAACTGTAAGGTTTGACTTTCGTGCATTCCAAGTTTTAGTTTATACATACCGTCATTGGTAAACATTGTGTGCATGGCATTTATAACTGTAAGGTTTGACTTTCGTGCATTCCAAGTTTTAGTTTATACATACCGTCATTGGTAAACATTGTGTGAATGGCATTTATAACTGTAAGGTTTGACTTTCGTGCATTCCAAGTTTTAGTTTATACATACCGTCATTGGTAAACATTGTGTGAATGGCATTTATAACTGTAAGGTTTGACTTTCGTGCATTCCAAGTTTTAGTTTATACATACCGTCATTGGTAAACATTGTGTGAATGGCATTTATAACTGTAAGGTTTGACTTTCGTGCATTCCAAGTTTTAGTTTATACATACCGTCATTGGTAAACATTGTGTGAATGGCATTTATAACTGTAAGGTTTGACTTTCGTGCATTCCAAGTTTTAGTTTATACATACCGTCATTGGTAAACATTGTGTGAATGGCACTTATAACTGTAAGGTTTGACTTTCGTGCATTCCAAGTTTTAGTTTATACATACCGTCATTGGTAAACATTGTGTGAATGGCATTTATAACTGTAAGGTTTGACTTTCGTGCATTCCAAGTTTTAGTTTATACATACCGTCATTGGTAAACATTGTGTGAATGGCATTTATAGCTGTAAGGTTTGACTTTCGTGCATTCCAAGTTTTAGTTTATACATACCGTCATTGGTAAACATTGTGCGAATGGCATTTATAACTGTAAGGTTTGACTTTCGTGCATTCCAAGTTTTAGTTTATACATACCGTCATTGGTAAACATTGTGTGAATGGCATTTATAACTGTAAGGTTTGACTTTCGTGCATTCCAAGTTTTAGTTTATACATACCGTCATTGGTAAACATTGTGTGAATGGCATTTATAACTGTAAGGTTTGACTTTCGTGCATTCCAAGTTTTAGTTTATACATACCGTCATTGGTAAACATTGTGTGAATGGCATTTATAACTGTAAGGTTTGACTTTCGTGCATTCCAAGTTTCAGTTTATACATACCGTCATTGGTAAACATTGTGTGAATGGCATTTATAACTGTAATGTTTGACTTTCGTGCATTCCAAGTTTTAGTTTATACATACCGTCATTGGTAAACATTGTGTGAATGGCATTTATAACTGTAAGGTTTGACTTTCGTGCATTCCAAGTTTTAGTTTATACATACCATCATTGGTAAACATTGTGTGAATGGCATTTATAACTGTAAGGTTTGACTTTCGTGCATTCCAAGTTTTAGTTTATACATACCGTCATTGGTAAACATTGTGTGAATGGCATTTATAACTGTAAGGTTTGACTTTCGTGCATTCCAAGTTTTAGTTTATACATACCGTCATTGGTAAACATTGTGTTAATGGCATTTATAACTGTAAGGTTTGACTTTCGTGCATTCCAAGTTTTAGTTTATACATACCGTCATTGGTAAACATTGTGTGAATGGCATTTATAACTGTAAGGTTTGACTTTCGTGCATTCCATGTTTTAGTTTATACATACCATCATTGGTAAACATTGTGTGAATGGCATTTATAACTGTAAGGTTTGACTTTCGTGCATTCCAAGTTTTAGTTTATACATACCGTCATTGGTAAACATTGTGTGAATGGCATTTATAACTGTAAGGTTTGACTTTCGTGCATTCCAAGTTTTAGTTTATACATACCGTCATTGGTAAACATTGTGTGAATGGCATTTATAACTGTAAGGTTTGACTTTCGTGCATTCCAAGTTTTAGTTTATACATACCGTCATTGGTAAACATTGTGTGAATCGCAAGTGAGTTGCAGTTTTGTTTGAAAATGGTCAGTGCAGCCAAGTGAAAGACAGCAAAACACCTCATTACTGTCTATCATACTAACGCCTTCCACAAACGAAGGCTGGAGCCTCTGTTAGATTTCACAAACAACTATGGTGTGTTCTGTCCTTGGTACTGGGACAATGATCACCAAACGCAGATCAGAGTTCAAGCAAGTGTGATATGTTTAATTCGTACAGTCTGCAAATGTTTCTGCGCCGTTTATGGCCGCTTCTCCTGTAGCTCTGCTCACAAGCTACCGGGAGCTGAACATACACAGTGCAAAAGTATAGGTCAACTGTAAATTATCGCCGGAAAAGAAATCTATGGAGAGCTATCAAGGTAGCAGACTGAAAGAAGCTGAAGCAGTTGGGTTAGTATGTTTACATGCAATCAAAGGTAGAGCTCTCCTCCACCTCCCTGCCCCCCCCCCCCCCCCCCTTTTCCCCATCAGCCAAGGACAATAGCACTTACAGTGGGAATCCGCAACTGACATTTTGCAGATCAAATTTGCATACACTCATGAAATCTTTCTTTGAAGGCAGTTTACTAATTATACATTTTTGAAAATTTATTCGTTGATTATTGTTCGAAAAAGGAAAATTCATGCGTTGATTATAGTTCGAAAAATGCAAATTCATGCGTTGATTATAGCTCGAAAAATGCAAATTCATGCGTTGATTATAGTTCAAAAAATACAAATTAATTCGTTGATTGTAGTTCGAAAAATGCAAATTCATGCGTTGATTATAGTTTGGTTCACTGTATGTTCTGTCATGTGTTCCCTCTCTACTGAGACTACCAATGTGTGACTGTTTGTACTGCTGTGCTTACGTCTTCCTAGCTAGTGAGGTGTCTGGTTGCAGGTATGTCTGCATTAATTAATAACAAAAAGCATGGCACTGTGCTCACACACTGTGCATTTGAATTGCTTATCTTTTTTAGCTGATGATCTTGTTTCATTGTCAGAGACTGTTCTGGATCTGCAGACACAGCTAAACGATTTGCATCATGGTGCTTCTTCACTTCAATTGAAGGTGAAAATGAACAAATGGAACATACTTGCATTTCGGAAGGGAGGTTATGTAAAAGAGCACTATAACTATATGATGGCGCGGTAATGCATGTGGTTAATGTTTATAAGAATTTGGGAATATTTATTTTTGCTTGTCCGATTCTCACTGTTGCCTGTAAAGATCTTGTCAATCAAGCAAAAATGTATTATGTAAAGTAAAGAAGCTATATGCCCCAAATTACAATTTCTCTGAACTGTTCATAAAACGTTTTTGATACACATGTTCAGACAGTTCTGCTATATTGATCAGAAATATTGGGGCTAGACAAAGCCGGTGGGTTTTTTGTTTGTTTTTTGTCAGGCAGTTCGTTTAATATCGAGGTTGACTGCCAAAACCCAGTATCTCATATACATGAATATAAGTGAGATACTGGGTTCTAGCAGTCAACCCTCGAATTTTGCTCTTACAAAGTATGTTAGTGTAGAGCTGCAAACGCCAATTCATCTAGTGTATGGTGAACCGATCAGATATCCCACTTACGTGAATTCTGTTATCAACTGCATTCGACACTATTACATATGGATGAACAAAGGCTACCTCACATAGTATACAAAACGTTGTATGATTTGGATGCTAGAGGGGGAAAAAATGGGTATCAAATGTGCGTGTTTGTTTATACAGGAATGCTTTCAGTTATGTTAAATCTAGATGTGGGAAATGAAAATATATTTACAGAAATGTTTCGTCAACATTGCAAATGACTGTAAATGGCAACCACATGTGTACTTTTGAAAGATTTGATTATTAATGCCCATGATATTAAGGAATATTTACAGGTACATATGGGTCAAAAACTGAAATGTATAGTAACTATTTAGACTGGGTATATCTTATTTAAAAGTACATCGTTTTAGATATCTATCTTCGAGTGATTGCGATCTGATGTGCCCGTTATGCTACATGTATAAAGAAGATGAGATACACTTCTTTCTATGTTGCCAAAAACGTTGAACGAAATTTGAGGAAAGGAAATCTGGAGCCTAAATAGTATCAAGAACCTTGTTAATTTACGCTGAGTTTATTAATGGCATGCTCTAAATCAGATGTTATACCTAAATTATCTTTAGTTTTGTGTGTGTGTTTTTTTACATAAGACTTTTAAATATGGGGAGATAATTGCTTCAAGGTGTTGCAAATGCTATAGCCGTTGTTATAGTGCTTGTGTTATACGGTATGATGTACCGTAAGTACATTTACGTCTTCCTGAAGACCTGAGGCTTATATGAATTAAGCCAATATTAATTCATCCATCCATTCATTCATTAATTTGTTCGTTCATTCATTCATTCTTTCTTTCTTTCTTACTTTCTCTGTCTGTGTGTCTGTTTGTGTGTCTGTCTGTGTGCCTCTCTCTTTGATCAAATGTCCTTGAAGGTAAATGTCTGGTTCTGATCGTCGCTCAGTCACAATGCTGACGTTGAATGGGTGGCTTTCCAGGGTCGGCTTCCAGGTAGCTTTCTTAAATGTTAACAATTTTCTCAACGAATTAGCTTATATATTTTTAAATTCTGGTCAACAGGATCACGATGTTTGCGTGCGTGTGTGTGTGTGTGTGTGTGTGTGTGTGTGTGTGTGTGTGTGTGTGTGTGTGTGTGTGTGTGTGAATGTGTGTGTGTGTGTGTGTGTGTGTGTGTGTGTGTGTGTGTGTGTGTGTGTGTGCTTGTGCGTGCGTGCGTGCGTTCACCCGCGTGCTGAAATACATTTATCAAAGAATATACCAGACGCAAACGTGCGCATGCCCGTTTCAAAGTGAGGCGACTGCAGGCAGATATTGACACAAATTGAAGAAAAACTAGCAATCACTTACGTTCTCATTCAATGCTGATCTTGCGCCGAATATGAGTGATTGCTCGTTCTTAGTTTTCATTCTCCTGACCATTATTCATATTGCCTGAAGAAGACCTAAGGGGTCAAAACGCGTCGTCTTTTGTCTTGTAACTTGTTTGTCCTTGTCTTTGTGGGGATCACTAACAATCACTCTTAACACATGTGCCCATGCCCGTTACAACACCATGAGACAACCCCCTTCCATAAACAGGCTTTATCCTATATATCAGCAAGACTGTAATAATATAAACGTATCATTTCGTATGGAAAACACCACACAAAGTGCTTATGGGTCAGTTTTAGTCTGAAAAGAATAAAACCATCATTCATTGGGTTCATATACAGATATTCTGCCTAACATATTGACTGGATGACAGATTTACAAAAATGCTGGAAGATATAACACCTGCTGGAAATGAAATTATTCTTCATGATGATTATAACACTGACTTTTTTTTAAACCCGGTAATCGATAGATTCCTACTTTTGAGAATTTAGACTAAGTCAGTAAATTAAAACGCCCACTCGAATCACTTCCTCTAAAACCCTGATTGATTATACTTCTTTCAACACAACCAAACATTGTTGAAGCATTTCTCCTCATATCGGCTGCAGTGCTCGCTTGCCTGTTTCTGTTACTTGGCTTACAAAAGGCACAAACATCACTGGACCTAAACACAAAGTCATTACCTGCAGATTTTATCTAACTTTGATAAAGATGCATGTCTTCTAGATTTTGCACATTTATCTCTATCAAATGTGCACCAGCTCCCGATCTTGATACCTACGACAAATATGCTCCACTGATAACTAAAAAAGTAAAACATAGCCCCAAGACTCTTTGGTTGACTGATGGTATCCAAGATGCTATGCATGAAAGAGACATGTTATCATAAGCACAAAAAATCAGAACAAAAACAAACAAACAAACAAACAAAATGTCAACAAGGTTACATTCAGCCAGAAAGAAACACTTTCGACGTCTTGTTTTGGGAGGGTCTTCAAATTCTAATTCAGTTTGGAAAGCGATTAACATTTCCAAACAAAATAATCATAGTCGATCAAATGTCGGACTCTATTAAAAACTTTCAACCAGCCGCCATAGCAAAGTGGTTAGCGTCAAGGACTACCAGTTGAGAGGTTATGGGTTCGATTCCCATCAGAGCCATGTGGGATTTTTCTGCCCCGACCGGCTGCTACCCAGTGTTGAGTTTGCTTTGGGCTCAATTGGGAAGTCTGGGTCCACACATTCGAGTTTTACCCACTTAATTGATGCGTTTTTGAGAGTGCTGTTCAAATGTCCTGACCAACACTGCAGGTGTTGTATCTTTCAGGCCTGGTTGACGCTGGTTATCATGAAAGGAAGCGTAGAGTACAGTACAGTCATGCAGTCTCAGACTGAAATGGAAATCCGTAGCATCGTCTTCATCATCCTCATTCTCATCGATCAGCATAAAAAGTCTCTTATTCTTTGGCCCTTCATGCCATGCTCTCATAGTGACCTCAGTTTCGATGTCCCCACCACATCTATGGCCTTGGTTTTATTCTGTTGTGGTCACCGCTATCGGTAAATTCATATGGGCTGTCTTTGAATGTATGTGGTGGCACCCTCCAGAAGGAGAGCTCACTCGCGCTGGCTCCACGACTAAGTAATTATTGTCGTCGGAAGAGGACTTAATAGGTGGTGTCCTACATTTATGCTAGTTCAGGTGAGTCACCACTGAACACCACCGAAGAGACTCTACTGCAGTGCAGTGTCTTCTCCAGTCGGGATGGCTCTTGACGGCTTGACATTAACTGCTCCCTATTGATTGGCAGTGCCGGGGCTGCAGCGACCTGGGCTAGGTCGTGGCTGTGGCTGGGGGTTCTAAATGATCGGCGTGGGTGCAGTGCCTCTGAATTGGCAGAGCAAAACAAATAAACTTTCAGCAATGTTACTTTGCAGCCAAAAAGAAATACTTTCAAGATCTTGTTTCGGAAGGGTCTTCCAATTCTAATTCAGTTTGGAAACCCATTAACGTTCTCAAAGAAGATAGTATAGGCAATACAATGTTGAACTTAGAAGTTTTCAACTGATGATTTAACCCAAATTTTTGTTCTAATAAAAAATATATCTTCGTCAATCATAATAAATGATCAATCTTTCTTGAATGAGCTTGTGTTAGAAACAAAATTATTCATGCAACACTGTTTAAACTAATCTCGTCGAGGATTAGCTCTGTGACGAAAGGTGGATGTGGGCAGGTGTGTCCTCTAGGGGAAGGACTCTCTATTAGTCTCTCTTACTAGTTATGGAAGAAGCAACTTTCTGGTACTAGTCATCAAAGGAAATTCTTATTTTACTTGGGACTGTTAAAAATACTCAAGAGTGGCTCAGGGATAATTCTCCTCAGGCTTGTGCCCTTAGAAGTGCGTGTACCTCTGAGAGACAGAATTAGAGATCAGTTCAAACATTCAATACTGTATCAACAACAAAGAATTGACACAAGTTAAGTGTACTTTCAAACATCAACTTTACTTGTTTATACAAAACAAAATATACATATACATCAACTTGTCTTTTGCAGGCTGATTTGTTCCCACATTATCTCATCATTAAGAGAGGGAAAGTTCTGGATGAGTTGAGTTGGAGTCCACCTGGAATATCAGATTTTATTTGATGTCGGAAAGGAGTGTTGATCTCTCTCCAGTTGCTGGTGCATGGTCCACCTTCTCTTTATGTAACCTGATCTGTAGTGATTGTTGTCCCTGCTGAGCCGATAACAGGTACACCCAGGGTCCCAGGATCTGGTCATAAGACACTGGGTTGTAGGTAAGTAGCTGAGAGTCTGGCTTATCGAGTTCTCACGCCTGCCCTCTGGCTTTCAGTAAATGTGTGAGATCTCAGCCGACAAAAGATTTGATGAGCATAAATATATCAGCCATAATTATCAGTCTCCACTTTCACACAGATCTGGGTGGATTTTGATATGGGGTAGGAGACATTAATACAATGCTAAACAATTGAAGTCAAGCAACTCCTCAATTGTTTTAGTAAATTAAGTTGAAGTAACTTGGAATACACTTAGCCCACGTACACATGTTGATTAAACTTTGTCACCTACTACCAAGCATTAAGACAATCAACAGAATTCGTAAATCAACATAACAGTTTTCACCATACTGTTCTGTCCTCTCAGAAGGTAATGATCACTTTAAAAGATAAAATTGGATACTGGCAAAAAGTCATATTGTTAACATTAAATGCTAATCACGCATCTTAACAGTTTTACCAAGTTGTGGCAAAGTACCTGTTGCAACAGAATACTTGTTCATCACCTAGATAGATGTCACCAAATATTGGCATCAAGTTACCCTGTTAAAACTCGTGGCATACATACAAGCAATGCATAATCTCAAGACACAGAAACGTATTTTCAACTTACAGTTCTACTGGACTGAATCAATGAAACATTACACAGGATCTCAGAGTTGGGGATAATCTTTTCCGTTTGTGATCTGCGTTTTGTTTTCCTATTAGTTCCACTGGTGGTGATCAGTCTTACAGCCTGGGGCTCACTGGTGGTGATCAGTCTTACAGCCTGGGGCTCACTGGTGGTGATCAGTCTTACAGCCTGGGGCTCACTGGTGGTGATCAGTCTTACAGCCTGGGGCTCACTGGTGGTGATCAGTCTTACAGCCTGGGGCTCACTGGTGGTGATCAGTCTTACAGCCTGGGGCTCACTGGTGGTGATCAGTCTTACAGCCTTGTGTGGAACAGCGAAGTGAGGAGACTTCGTTTCCCCTTTTTTGTGTGCTAAGCTACACGTCCAATTAAGGTTTCCAGTCTGATTCGTGTCACTATAGACAAAGAGGGGGAGGGGTGACATTAAGCAGGGGGGGGGGGGGGGGGATCCTCCCCCACCACCTACAGTGTGAGTGTTAAGAACAATCAATCCAGACCAAAAAGTTGGCATTCCTCAAAAATCTGTTCTTGGTCCCTCTGTTTTTCTTTTCCCTCCATATCAATGATCTTCCATTGTACATTTCGGAGAGCGTATGGAAACGTTTTGCAGATGGTGTGTCTATTCATTCCAGCCATTCTGATTTAAAACAATGATCCACGACTCTGCAAGACAAAGGTAATCACTTTATTGAATAGTCTCAGCTAAATCACATATCCTTGAACAACCAAGAAACTAAATACAAGATGATAATTTCACGTCGAAAACGGCAAACATTATCTTTAGTGTGCCTTCTATACATGTGGTTGATACAGGCATTGATCAAGTAGATATTCACAAAGTTCTATGAGCTACCATTGGCAACAATCTTTCCCTGTCACGGCATATGAAGAATATTTGCCAACACATTTCTGAAAAATTGTTTCAGCTCTCAAAAATTAAGACTTTCCTCAATGTTACAGCGCAGAAAAAAAATCTTCATCGTGTATCGGGTATGCCTGAAGACTCTATGATCTATATAGCATAAATTCACTGAAATATTTGAATTTGGTCTATGAACGATCTGTTATGCTTTTACTTTAAAAAGATCTTCTAGTTTGACAATCAAAGACAGTTTTCCTTTAATAATCTTCAATTGCTATAGAAGCGTAAATTCACTGAAATATTTGAATTTGGTCTATGAACGACCTGTTATGCGTTTACTTTAAAAAGATCTTCTAGTTTGACGATCAAAGACAGTTTTCCTTTTTTCCCCTCCATATCAATGATCTTCCATTGCTATATAAACCACAGTATGACAAAGCAATTGTGATGTATCGAACAATGGATAGCTTTGTTCCTCCCACACAAACCAAACAGTGTTTGTAAAATCAAATGAAATACACAGATAACACTGGAATCAGAAATTGATTTGTTTATAAACAGTACTCGCCTACTTAGGACGGGGACTTTGAAACTTCTCACCAAATCACATTAAGAACAGAAGCAGTATACGTTCCTTTTGATCGGCTTCAGTAATATTTCTGTTTTTAAGCTCATAGTACACTACACGTTAGATGTTAATGATACGGGAGGAAAATGTAACAGAGACCATGACCCTATCTTATTGTTAAATGAAACTGTACAGTCTCTGTAATTTCTCATCAATGGGCCAACCTCTCCATTCCCCACCAAGAATACAAACACGTGCGCACTGTGTGTGTGTGTGTGTGTGTGTGTGTGTGTGTGTGTGTGTGTGTGTGTGTGTGTGTGTGCGTGCGCGCGCGCGCGCAGAGAAGCATACTACGGCGCCGCCACCACGCTGGACTGCCGAATTTTCTCTCGTTCTTCTTCTTAAGAATTATGACTGACCCAAAAGTTTAGATGGAATCAGCATACAAAGCAAGCTGAGCTGCTCTCTAAACATTCGTCCGACATGACAGATCATCGCCTTGCCCGTTCGATCAACGGTGCTCTGCCAGGCATCGCCTTTAGATACAAAAATGTGATTAGTTCTTCCAAAGTGAAGACACCTATAATAATTAATGAAGTTACAAAGATGTGTGACGCAACTAGATAATACGAAACAAAGACTATAGAAATACTCTTATACGTCACTGTCATGTGACGTAGCCTCACATCAAGGCATGTGACGCTCCATCACATGTAGTTTAGTGATATGAATCATTTCCCCATGCCACAACTAAAAAGGAAGAATATTATGTGGCTTGACTAGTGTAGCGGGCGTCCCCAAATAATTGTGAGTTCGTTCATTAAAAGAGTCAAGAGTGGTCATTGGGTGAAAGTGACCACTGAGAGATAGTTTAATAAGGGCTGGTAAGGTGCTGGTCATGTGTTTTGAACACTGAGTATGCACTCACTTGGAGGAGGGAGGAAAGAATCAGTTTTAGCCCAGCAGATGGCCTAGAGACTCGAACCGGTCAGGACGCTGGTCCTCACTGCTGACCAGTCATTACCAGGTGAGCCATAGATAGTTGGGGAAAGCTACAGGGGAAAACCTAAAGAAAAGAGAAAGAAAGAATTCATATGTTGAATTAAGAAGCAGGTTATTTACACGAACCTTAATCGTGTTTCAGCCCTTCACCTTTCACCCTTCACTCTTCACCCCGTGAGGTGGTTAAAGATGGCCATGGTGTGGGGAACACACCGGTAGTTCAGCCCCAGCAAATAAAGACTCCAGGGAGAGGACTCGGAACTTATCATATCTCCAGTGACGGGAGAATTCAAGGGGACGACACGATTTCTGAGAGAGACAGGGAATCATGACAGTATGGGGCGAGTCTCATCTCTGATGCAGGCATGGCATCAATGATTGCAGGAATTATTTATTCTCCTGGTCTGGATCTTGGGCCAATGTTATGTGAAGGCCATGACTTTATAGAATCTTGAATGTATTGAATTATCTCTCGGAAAAGAGAGATACATGTATAGAATCTATTCATTAATTGTTCTGATGTGATTTAGTAAAGTGTTTTTCCCTGAAGGAGAGGGGGAGAAGAAAAAGCATTCGGTAGTGCGCCTTTTGGTTGATTGGAAAGATTGCGTGTGCGTATGGAGTAAATGCTGTCATGAATGCGTGTATGCAAAAATGACAGTGTGACAGGTCATGAATGCGTGTATGCAAAAATGACAGTGTGACAGTCACGCGACAATCAGAAAGAGAGAGAGAGAGAGAGAGAGAGAGAGAGAGAGAGAGAGAGAGAGAGAGAGGGAGGGAGGAAGGAAGGGAGGGAGGGAGCAAAAACATGCTTTCTTAGGGGGCTTAGCACCTCGAGCAGTTTACAGTGGTAGTCACCACGTATACAGATCAGTTACAGCACATGACATTCTCACATGCATTGTTTATGACACCTGCATGTCCGATTTGCATGCGCAAAGTACGGATCGTTAAAATTGCAGAGCGTAAAAATCTCAGTTGACGTATGTGTCCAATCTCTATAGACATTTAGCCGACATGAATGTACTGTTCACAAAACTGCACAATCAGTTTTCTCACCAGAGTGTTTATGATCCAAAAGTAATAAGACGTACTAGTAATGGGTAATAATTCAGATGTTTACTTCACCGAACGTGCAACGCAAGTGTTTTCACCCCGTAGAGATAATGTGTTTTACTGAAGCATTTTCCTCTTTCTATGGACTGACATAGTATCACAAAGGTGGAGTAAGATGAACAAGACCAAAATCCAAACCACGGATGTTCCGCTGAAAATCAGTGACATTTGTCCAGGTGTAGATTATTTTATAAGCAGCAACACGAACAATACATTTTTATGGGTTAATGTCTCAGACTGTCGAAGTGACTTGTCACAACACACAGCGCAACAGGGCGTTGTGTATGGTGGATGTGACCGTTTCAATACTTTCTGTAAGCTCTTTATTCAGGTGACAGTGGGCTACGTGCGAGCTTTTGTTGAACGTTTAGAATACTGGTGTGACACCAGGCGTTGGAGGAGCACATTTGGTACTCTCCGGGAAGGTGTTAAATATTCCATAACATGTAATCGTCATACTCTTAAAGAAATGGTCCTGGATTCAATAAAGCCCCGTATGCTCACGCTGCATATCAACAGTCCATTAGTGAATGTGATTTTCCAGACAGTTAAATCTCACCATTTTTTTACGAAAAATATAACGGAATATTCGGGATATATATTTGTTCCAATTGTTAGAAATGCTGAAAAACATTTCAGTGGAGAATGGAAAGTGCCCCGTAGATCAGCCATTATGATCAGCCTTCAATATTTTCCGACTATGTTTATGTGTTTTACAAAACTACCAATAACATATGCTTTAACATTCATATATACACAAACACACTCGACTGATGAAAATATGAACGAGTGTGTTTTGAGCGTCCAATATCAGCTAATATAATTCATGCATCATCCTTGAAAGTCCAGTTGAGATATCTTGATTCCATTCATCGCGGACTGACAATACGCTTGTCTGCACTTCCTGTGATTAAACAAGACGTCCAACTGGCCAGTGGTGTATTTAACTGCTCTGTACGATATTACTCTGTTTTTCAGCATCACGTGGACTGTAATTTTATGTCAGAGTGCGAAGATGGGCGGGATGAAACAGAGCACTGTCCTTTCAGCAACTCCATCTGTCAGGGATTAGTAGCTTCAATAAACAAGTGTTTTAAGTTGATCATTTACGAAGGGAAGTTCCCGTAACATTACTCAATTATGAATGCCAGAAAATAAATGGAAGAATAGCTTCAGTGAAAAACAAAAAGGAATATGAAGATTCCGTTAATATGGTGGAGAACTATTACGATTATTCTTTCATTTTCGGCTTAATGACAGGTTGGCAGTCTGTACCATTTGTGTACAGCAAATTCCGTAAGTGGTCAGATAACACTTTGATATATAACTTGAATCACATAGAATCAAGCCGTCGGTATGTTCCTTCAAGATCTGTGGGCATTTGCAACATACGATTAGGGGTAATTTATTGCCAGGTACATATATTTGAGGCATTACTGTGTGAAGTGCGCATACATTTACATAGTGACTTTCATATCAGTATCTTACTGGAACATGTATATTCACATGCATCAACTATGACATATTCTCGGCATTTGTTCTTTGATTTACCAGATGCTCATGTCACTCATATATTTTTATCATGCCATACGTCGAATTATTTGAAAGTAAGTAAATCGAAAACGTGCACGTTCGTGAACACTAGTGGTTTATATTTTGGTAATTTGATGATCCGTGCTGAAAAGGCAATAGTGTATTTGTACTGCTGTGACGATGCTATCACAACAGTGCATCACACTCGAGTGTGTGACTTTAGACCAGATTGTCCAGATGGAAGTGAAGAGTCTTTCTGTGAATATCCTCCATGCACTGGTTTTCAGTGTTCTAATGGCCAATGTATATTGCCCAGTCAGCGTTGTAACCAATTTGTAGATTGTATAGATGATTCGGATGAGGTTGAATGTCCTGATGGCCATTTGTACCCCGCCCTTGGCTGGAAAAATAACAGAAGACATCGGTTTTACGTCCGTCTGGATGGGGCAGGCTACTTCACTCAGCAGGTTATGACCAGTGATGACCCTTGTCCCCATGGTCATTATCAGTGTAGCACAGAGTGGCTATACTGTCTGCCTATCTACACTCGATGCAACGGATTTTCTGACTGCGTGTATGGAGAAGACGAACAAGACTGTGAGAAAATAGAAAGTCCTGGTTTCTACCAATGTCGATTTTCCACAGTCTGTGTGCATGAACATCATCTATGTGATGGCTGGGGTCAGTGTCCACAACGAGATGATGAAATGATGTGTGATATGACCTGTCCTGAGACTTGTCTATGCCAAGGTCATGTTTTCTTGTGTGACAATCCATTTCGTTCTGACCTGTTTCTTCATTTAAGATACGTAGATGCAACAGGTTCAGGAATGACACCGGCTGATTTCGTAAAGAATATCCAGCTAGTTTCTTTGATCCTGTCTCAGTGTTCCCTTCATAATATTTCACGTTTCAACAGTAAAAACCTGAAGCACATTAATCTTGCCAATAACTATCTGAGATCCATCGATCTGGACGTTTTTAGTCAACTATCAAATTTAAAAAGTATGAAGCTAGAAAACAATCCTGTTAGTAAGATGACTAGTAAAATGAATAAGCTCATTTTTTACACACTGGAACGAATGGATGTGTCTCAAACACAGCTGAATTTGTTTTCCACGAAATTATCTCCATATTTTCATCAACTGACAATTTTGAATTCATCACTTTGTGGGATTGAAGTCATTGGACTAACAGGGTTTAAAACCATACCACATCTCAAACAACTGTACATTATAGGAAATACTATTAATAAATTTCCTTTTGACCTCTTTTCATTGTCAGTTGAACTAGAACACATATCTTCGTCAAACTACAGATTGTGTTGCAAAAATCTGCTTCACATGCACACACGTAAGTGCATTGCACCCAGTGTTGTACTCTTGTCATGTACAAGGTTGTTACCTGCTGGGCTTCACCATATCCTGTTTTGGCTAAACATGGCCTCCTCCATAATCGGAAATACGTTCTGCTTTTTAGCTTCCATGGGAATCAGCAACGCATTCAGTGACAATTTCCTGATAATGGTGGCACAGTTGCAGCTTGCTGATGTGTTCATGGGGACTCACATTAGCATTATTTTAGCAGCAGATAGTGTGTATCATGGAAACTATATCCACAGTGAAAAAACTTGGACTAAAACTGTATATTGCAAACTGGCAGGATTTCTTTTCTGCTTGTCTATTACAGCGTCAGTTTCGATGGTTTGGTTCATCACGTTGTGTCATACTGCTATGTTCTATTTCCCCACGGTATTACGCAGATGCAATACATATTTCACAATTAAGGTATGTACTATCATATGGAATGTTGAAATCTTGCTGGCATTAATTCCGTTTCTTCCAGGGCTATCACACTGGGACTTCTCTGACCAGTCTGGTATTTGCCGTCTAAGATCGTTTGATGGCAATCATTCTAAACACGGCATTAAATGGCTTAACACTATTGTGGCAATCAACTTCATGTTGTGTTTGATGATTGTTTTTACCCAGGTTGTCACCTACAGGCGAATGCCAGAGTACAGAATAGCACTCGACCCTGCATTGAGATCGGTGTGTTCTGCAGTCCATGTGATGATGAAAATAGCTGTCACTGATGCTGCGTGCTGGTTTGCACTTGGACTGGTTTCAGTAATGAGTTCAAGTGGTGTTACAACTTTCAATAAGACCTACGATCTCATGATTGTGTTCGTGTTACCGTTCATTTCAGCAGTCAACCCCTTTCTATACTTGTGGGCTGTTCAAAAACAAAAACGGCTTCTACAACAAGAAGAAAAACTGGTCAAAGTCTTAAAAGACCAGCTTGCTAGGAGGACAGAAAAAAGAAGCACACAATAAGCGACTGAATTAACTGAAATGACAGTAACGGTCACGTTTGTCCAGGAAACCTACCTACATAGCAAGAGCCACCGTCTCCTCGTCCAGGCACTACCTTCCAACTGACACAATCCCTCTTCTCTAACCAACCAAAATGTACACACACACACACACACACACACACAACAATTTTATATATATAATATATATATATATATATATATATATATATATATATATATATATATATGTAAATATATATTGAAGAAATAAGGGGAGATAAGCATTCATATCTGCAGTGGTAGTTAATTCTGCCTAACTAACAGTATGTGCTTGAGAGGGTGAATGGGGAATAATGGGAATAATAAATGCTTCTCAAAATGAGCCTTCAGCAAGCTTATAGTCTCCAAGGGGGAGACAATCTCCAGTGGGGAGGAAACTCACTAACATACAACTCCTGGTCAGACACCGGTATTTCGAAACCTGATTGTTTCTCCTCAGTGACCGTGGAAAGTGGTAACTTGACTCCTCTGCCTTTTCGGTTTTAAAGAAGAATGCTATTCCAGAAAAAAGATTCATTCCAAGAACTGGCCCTCAGCACTTGTGTCTTAAGAGGTTATCTTTTTTATATTTTCTACTTTTCACAAGAAAATGTGCTTGTTTTGCTCTTTCATGATTTTCTTTTGCTTCTTAGATGGCACCTTTGGTTGTTTTTTTTGAAAACTCAACAAACATACAACGGTATTGCACACCAGCCTTTTTTCTGGAATACCATTCTTCTTAAAACCGCGCACATACAAACACATATATACGAAGGAAGATAGGGGTCCCTGTGCGCGCGTACGTGCACACACACACACACACACACACACACACACACACACACACACACACACACTTATATATATATATATATATATATATATATATATATATATATATATATATATATATATATATGTATATATATATGTCTGTGTGTGTGTGTGTATCTATATCTATCTATCTTTATATATATATCACAAGTCATTAATGTGATGACGGAGGGCCAGTTCTTGGAATGAATCTTTTTTCTGGAATAGCATTCTTCTTAAAACCGAAAAGGCAGAGGAGTCAATATATCTCCCCCTATTTCTTCAATCTAAGACATAAGAGCAAACTTTGTTTATAATTGAATCTCTCCTCTCTCTCTCTCTCTCTCTCTCTCTCCTCTCTCTCTGTGTGTGTATATATATATATATATATATATATATATATATATATATATATATATATATATATATATATACACACAGTGTGTGTGTCTGTCTGTCTGGCACAAGTTGACAATTTCTCCGTCATCACATTAATGACTTGTCAAAGATTCAAAAGGAAACGGGGAAAGAAAAAATTAAGGGGAATTGGTACGAACGAAAATGAGAAGTAATTATCAGGGAAATGGATTATAAATACAAAATCATCAGTTGCAGCACTTGGGTACCACTGTAAATGTCTTGAAGACAGAACCTTCACATCGCCTGCTCCGAAGCCTTTGCCCACTGATTTGGACTCGTCGGGAGACATGGCTGATTGTGCTCCCTAGGCATCAAACGGAGATATACCACAGTCTAGAATTCTGTGGTATTCTCACCACCAAGGGTTTAAAAACAGAATCCAACAGCATGTCGCAAAAGGTAGAAAAGTAAGACGAAAAGAAAATGCAGACTGGTCGGCATATATAACGATAGGAGCCTGTACAAGGGCCTTATCGCCTTTTGACAGTCAAATAGACGGTAGGGTCCTTTTGTAGGTAACTACACACACACACACACACACACACACACACACACACGTATATATATATATATACAGAGAGAGAGAGAGAGAGAGAGAGAGAGAGAGAGAGAGAGAGAGAGAGAGAGAAATACATATGTATACACACACACACACACACACACACACACACACACATATATATATATATATATATATATATATATATATATATATATATATATATATAAAACACAAGGAAAAAAAAACTCTGCCACTGCCGCACCAGCACTCGTGGCCAAGGAGCCAAGTTGGAAGTCCTAAGACTTGATAAGAACAACAAAATAAAAGACTCGGAATCCAGGTAACCTTGGCTTCAGGATTTATTCTAAATTTTCGCCGTAGCTTCTTCAGAGCTGAAACAGAAACCACGCATCGCAACTGCAATTAAAACAATAAAATAATAAAAGAGGGGAGGGGGGAGGGACAGGGGGGGGGGGGGAGAGTAGAAGGGGAAAAGAAACACTTTGGGACACTGCACACAACATATCACACTTGCAGCTATGTTCTGTTAAAATGACTGTCATTATCCTATTACGATCTTGGTAAGAGCACATGTACAAACCAGAATCTATCCACTGGGAGGAAAATAATATCAAGGATTTCAGCATGAACCCCACCAAATATTATAAAGGACAGAGGGGAAGAGAGAGAGAGAGAGAGAGAGAGAGAGAGAGAGAGAGAGAGAGAGAGAGAGAGAGGGAGAGAGAGAAGAGAGAGAGAGAGGGAGAAGAGAGAGAGAGAGAGAGAGAGAGAGAGAGAGAGAGAGAGAGAGACTAGGAGAACTATCTTATTACTAAATACTTTGCAAGAAAATAACTTTGCAAGAAAATAGTGCTAACCCTCATATATGTCTTGCACAGATTAAAATATCCCTGTCTTTAGGGATTGGTGTCTATTGTTGTCAAAGGTTATACGGAGGGGGGGGGGGGGGGAGAAAGGAAGGGTGGGGGGAGGAAACATTTTGGGACACTGCACAAATGCACACAACATTTCATACTTACCGCTTTCTTCTGTTAAAATGACTGTCATTCTCCTATTATGATCTAAGTAAAAGCACATGTGTTACAACAGAATCTATCCACTGGGAGGAAAAAACAATTCCAGCAATATCAAGGATTTCAGCAAGAACCCCACCAGATACCAAAACAGGACAGAGGGGAAGAGAGAGAGAGAGAGAGAGAGAGAGAGAGAGAGAGAGAGAGAGAGAGAGAGAAGAAAGAAAGAAAGAGAGAGAGAGAGAGAGAGAGAGAAAGAGAGAGCGAAAGAGAGAGAGAGAGAGAGAGAGAGAAGAAAGAGAGAGAAAGAGAAATATCTAGTTACTAAATACTTTAAAGGAAAATGGTGCTTACCATTATGTCGTCTTTGGGATCTTCAACTAAAAAGTGACTTAAAACTATTCCAGTAAGAGAGCACAGATTAAACATTCCTGTCCTTGGGGAGGAAACTGACTGACTGCTCAACTAGAAAAACCAACGTGAACAAGTCTCAGTTAATCGCACACGCAAGAAGGGCACATCCACAGGCACTTAAAGTGCACAAGCAAATCATTTTAAAACTCCTGATATTACTATGTAGAGTCTATTTCACTTCATGATAGGAATTTGACAGGCGTCCTATTCTATGAATAGTTTATTCTTCTTTTAAGAAGTGCATTTATATCTTTTCTTTTATTCAGACCAGTAAATATAGTGCCAAGATTGGCTTGCCAGTATATTTCTCTGGATAGCAGCCTGTCTACACTTTCGACTTTTTCAATGGGAAACAATCTTGAGGAATGGCACTGAGCGATCAGTGGGGTGTGTGCGAGTGCTGGCGTGGCGGGCCACGTTACACTTAAGAGCATACCTAAGATTGACATCACTTTTGGGTATACACACACACACACACACACACACACATATATATATATATATATAGACAAAAAGAAAAAACAAAAAACACAACAAGCTGGATTTCATTTCCAAATATTTCGAGGCCTTGCGACCTCTTCCTCAGTGGGACCTTTAATGGCAGTTTTCCACACTGTAACTGACAAAACGAGTGGAAATTTTAGTTGGAAATTGAACAGTTCTCGTCTGCTTTTTCTCTGTCAGGTGAGGCATACTCACGTGCCTGCCAGCAACACACTCACTTGATTTTACATTACCACCTACACATGAATCTCCGTCCGCTCCCATCTTCCTAAAAATAAAGGTAACCCTTTACTTGACACCTCCCCCCCCCTACCCCCTCCCTCTCTCTCTCTCCCCCTCCCCCCCCCCCCCCCCCCCCCCCCCTTTTTTCTCCCCCCGCCCCCCTCTCTCCCCCTCTCCTCCCCCCCCCCCCCCCCACTCCCCCTTCGCTCTCCCCCCCACCCCACAAAACCCCCCATCCCCCCCCCCCTCACCCCATCCCCACCCTTCCCCCCCCCTTCCCCACCCCCCCATCCCCCCAAACCCCTCCCCCCACCCACCCCTCCCACACCCTCCACACCCTTAAAATCCCCCAAAACACCCCCCCCCACCCCCCCACCTCACATAATCCCCCATCCCCCCAATCTTTCCTGCACATAAGGGTAAGCCTTAATTGATCACCCCCCCCCCCCCCATCTTTCTCTCTCCCCACCCCCCCAACTATTCCCCCTCCGCCCCCCCCCCCCCCCCCCCCCCCCCCAACACACGCACCCCATCCCCCCCCACCCCACTCCCCCCCCGGACCCCCCCACCCCCACCTACCCCCCCACCCCCCCCCTCCCCCCCACTCCCCCCCCCCCACACCCCCCTACCCTTACCTACCCCCACCCCACCCCCCCCCAACTCACGGGCAGACTGTCCATCGTTTGTCTCAGTGTTGAGCCCCTCGAGGTTTGAGTCCTTGTGGGGTCGGGTTTTTTAATTTCCTTGATCCAAATGTCTCCTTTCAGTTTTAAACCCGGGGTTGGCCAAAGCCCTTTTTCCAAAACAACGACCTTCATGTTTTTGAGTGTGGGGTTGGGGGTTGGGTTTAAAAGTTTAGGACCAGTGAACTTTTGGGACGGAGTTTGAGCGAGCGATACGGAGAAGCTGTTCGGAGGGTTTATCACCTTTTTGCCCAACATCTGTGGGATCTCAGACTCACGTAGGCATGTAGATCCCCCCCCCTGGAGTCACGGGGAAAGTTTTTTGCAAAGGGGGAAAAGGGTCCCCGGCACTGCACTAATATTTGGTCGCCTTCACAAAGCCCCTTGCAATACGCATCTGGGGCGATGGCAAGGCTCGCTCCACCCTCCTTGTCGGGGCCCAAAGCAGAATGGGGGCATCAGAAATTTTCGTAGAGATTTGCAGCCCCCTTTCCCCCAACAAGGGAGATCGGGCAGGGCCCCCGCTCCTGCGTGTCTGATTGAAGGTGGGCTGTAAATTTTTCCCACCCAGGTCCTTTAAAAGGGGGGGTTTGAAGGGTGGGGTTATAAAAAAGGGAAAACCCGGGTGGGGGCTCCTTCTCTCGGACTCAAGGGTTGTTTTGCGTGCCTTCACCCCAGACGCTCCTTGGTTTACCACTTTTAGTAGGGTAACCCGGTTTGGGGAACCCGTCCGTCTTTTCCCCCTGGGCATCGAAATCATTAATTTGGTGCACAATCGACTAGCCGCAAAAACTGGCGTAAGGAATGTTTTTTTTTTCACATGTTTGGGGTGGCGGGATCGTGGTGTAGATACGCGGGCTGTCATTGGCTTTTTTAATGTCAACCTAGGAAGCCCTCCTCCAGCTGACGAGTACATCAAGGAAGGGTCTGCACTGGGGGAAGAGACACTGTGCTTATAGACGGATGAAAAAGTTGAGTTAGTTCAAACTCTGGGAATTCTTTCTCTGTTCCCAACCCACCCGAAAATGTCTCAATAAACCCTTTCCAAAACTCCTTCAGAACGGGACAGGCTTCAGACAGTAGTTGTACTCCACGCCCACCCATGAAAAAATTTGCGCAGAGGGCCCAGGGGGCGGCCCACGCAGTGCTACTACCTGGGGAAAATCGGGTTTTCTCGAAGTGAATGAAATTTGCTACAAAAACACTTTGCAGTTTCCAAATGGGTCAATAGGGGGGTTGAACCCGTGAATTGGAACGTTCAATTAAGGGAATGGCCGTGAGAAGCTTTCTTGGGGGGATGTTGGTGAAAAGGGCTTTTTACTCTATTGTCACTAACCGGGGGACTTTCAGTGAAGGGAGAAAGGAGGTCGTTCCTTTTTGGGAGGTGGAATGTGTGCTGCCTTGATGTACTTGGGAGGGTCTTTATGGCTTGAACCCAGGGGTTACAAAACCTTGCAGGTTCTCAGGGGGCCCCCACCCCGAACAATGGGACGCCCTGGGGCTTGTCAACAGTTTTAAAATTTTGGGCGGGGGTGTAAAAATTGGGGGCAGCTGACCTTCCTAGGTTTCCCACCGGGCCCCAGCGTCGAGTGTCATTGTTGATGGCGGCGCAGCGTAAAGCTTCTCTAAAAGCGTTGGAAACTCGGGCAACATAAAGTAGGATCCTTGGGTACGGGGTTTTAATGAACTGCGAGAAGTCTTTTTTTGTTCGGGTGTAGTCATGGCAGTTTGGATACTATAGCTCCGCCCCCTTTCACCCCAGAGACCCTAATCCCGGTTTTCACAAGAGCCTGCAGGTCACGTAAGCCGCTTTCAGTACGTTGAGATTGTCCCCCGGGCCCTTGGGGGTGGTAGGTCGTTTGCCTGGGCTTGCAGGGGGTTTGCAGTAGGGATCCAGGATTTTTCTCGTCCTTTGGGGGGGTGGAGTTCCCCCTTTTTTTGTAGAATTTTGGGGGCGTGAACATTTTTTATTGTCCTTTCAAGGTGCAGCTTGTACTGACATCGGACCCCCCCCTAACTCCTCCACCAACCCTTCGGTCAATTCCAATGGGTCGGGCAAACTTTGGGCCCCCTTTTAGGACCTTTATCTGTTATTGCTAAGGGGTACTTCAATTGATCAACCAGTCCCTGTCGGGAAATCTGTAGGGTGGGGGTGTCTCCCCAAAACGTCTGTTAGTTTGTTTTTTAGGGGGGGCTGGGTGGGTGCTTTTGTTTGAGCTGGGGGTCGAGAGGATAAATTTCCGAGTTTTCCCTTTTGTTTCTTTTCCCCCCGTCGTCTTCTGATGGGTTTACGAAGAGCCCCAAGGGGTCCAGGATGCCTCGAAGTGATAAAGTCGTGCTCTGTTTTGGTTTTTATAACGCTGGTGCAGCGATGATCTCCCCTAGGGGGGGGGTTTAGTAGGGTCACGGCACAAAGAGAGGATCTCACAGCTGGGAAAAGGAGTATAGCATCTACCCCCGTCGAAAAGGTCACCTTAGGGAAGGGATCTCTACCAAACTTAAAAAAGCATACCCCTTTTGGCACAATGTTTTTCACGGGCAAGCAAGGAAAATCACTGGAAGAGAATCTTTTTGCCCTCCCAGTCCTCCACAATCCTTTCATCAGTCGTGGGGTTAGCGCCATGTTGCCCGGGCCAAATTAAGGATGCACATTCACTAAACAACTTGGAAAAAATAACGGGAACACGGGTGCAGTGCGAGGGGGAATAAGGGTGAAAACAGTTGGTCCAAGGGGATGCGCGATTTTTGTCATGGGACTATAGACAAAAGAAAACACAAAAACACAACAAGCGGATTTCATTTCCAATATTTCGAGGCCTTGCGACCCCTTCCTAGTGGGGGCCCTTTAAATTTGGGAGTTTTTCCCACGTAACTGACAAAAGATGGAAATTTTAGTTGGAATTGAACGTTCTCGTCTGCTTTTTTCTCTGTCAGGGGAGCATACTCCTGCCCGCCACAACATACCCTTTTATTTTTCATTACCCCACACATAAATTTCCCCTCCCCTCCCATCTTTCCTAAAAATAAAAGGGAAGGCCCTTTAAGATCACTCTCCCTCCCCAACCCCCATCCCTCTCTCTCTCCCCTCTCCCCCCCCCTCCCCCCCCCCCCCCCCCCCTTTTTTCTCTCTCTTCTCTCTCCTTCTCCTCCCCTCTCCCCCCCCCCCCACTCCCCCTTTGCTCTCCCCCCCCCCCCCACACACACCCCATCCCCCCCTCACCCCCCCCCCCCCCCCTGCACCCCCCTTTCCCCCTCTCCCCCTTTTCCCCCCCCCTCCCCCCCCCACCACTCCCAACCCCCACACCCCTTTCACCACCCCCCACCCCCACCCCCCCCCCAACCTACAATAAATCTCCCCTCCCCTCCCAAATTTTCCTGCCATAAGGGGAAGCCTTAATTGATCACTCTCCCTCCCCCCCATCTTTTCTCTCCCCCACCCCCCCCTATTACCCCCCCGCCCGCCCCCCCCCCCCCCAAAACCCCCACCCCTCCCACCCCCCCCCCCATCCCCACCCCTGCACCCCCCACCCCCACCTCCCCCCCCCACCCCCCCCCCACCCCACTCCCCCCCCCTCCCACACCCCCATACCCCTTTCAATCCCCCACCCCCACCACCCCCAAATACCGGGGAGACGCCACGCTTCTCAGTAGTTTCGTCCTCGATGGGATGGGGTCCTTGTGGGGTCAGGGTTTTTTTAATTTCCCGATCCAAAGTCTCTCTTGTCAGTCTTAACCGAGGGTGTGGGCCCAAAACCTTTTTTAACACAACGACCTTTATTGTTTTAGTGTGTGGTTGGGTTGGTTGAAATTTTAGTGACCCGGAATGTTAGGACGGATGTTTAGTCTGAGCGATCGGAGAAGCGTGTTCGGGGGGTACACCTGTTTGTCCAAATACTGGCGGACTGCAACACACAGGAGATGTGACACCCCCTGGAGTCACAGGACATTTGTTGCGAAGGGGAAAGACTCCCCGGTCCCCGCACTCGAGTATTTTTTCGCCCTTTACAAGACCCTTGCAAATAGCATCTGAGGCGATGGAAGGCTCGCATCCACCCTCCTTGTCGGTCCAAATGGCAGAAGTGGGGGGCATCACAATTTCGTAGAGATTTACCCACCTTTCCCCAACAACCCCGGGAGATCGGGATGCCCGCTCCCTGCGTGTGCGGTTGAAGTGGGGCTTTAAAACTTCCGCCAGGTCCTTAAAAAGGGGGGGTTTTTAAGGGGGTGGGTTATGACAAACGGAACCCTGTGTTGGGCTCCTTCTCTCGGTACTCAAGGGTTTTGTTGCTGCCTTTTACCGACACGCCCTTGGCTTTATCACGTTTGTGGGTGGTAGCGCGTTGAGGAACCGGCCCTCATCTTATCGCCGGGCTCGAAATCATTAATATTTTGGGGCACAATCGGGCGTACCGCAAAAGGCTGTAAAGGAATGTTCTTTTTTACATGCTTGGGGGGGCAGGATCTTGGTGTAGATACGGTGGGTGTCAGTTGGCTTTGTGTAAGTCAGACCTAGGAAGCCCTCCCCCAGTCACATTTCATCAAGGAAGGGGATCTGCTGTGGGAAAAGGACACTGTGAACTTTATGCGGAGAAAAAAGTTGATGTATATTTAAACTTGGAGTTCATTTTCTTTCCCCCAACCCCCGCAGAAAAATGTCATCAATAAAGCGTTTCCCAAAAATCCTTTGAACAGGGACAGGGCTCTCAGACATATTTTTGACCCACGACCCAGAATAATTTGCGGCAGAGGGCGCCATGGGCGTGCCCCCGCGTCCTACTACCTGTGGTAAATCTGGGTTTTCGAAGGAATGTAATTGCTAGCAAAAATGCTTTTAGCTTCCAAGATGGGTCAATGGGGGTCGTAACCCCGGGGAAAGGAAACGTTTTGTGAAGGCGAAAAGCCCGGGGAAGCTTTTTGAGGGGGTTTTGGGTAAAGGGCTGTTACATTATTTTCCCAACCGGGGGGCTTCAGTGAAGGGAGCATGGGGTTTTGTTCCCTGTGTTGAGGGGCCGTAGAGTGTGTGCTGTCTTGAGTAGCTTGGAGGGTTTTTTACTGTGTCTTGAAGCCCGTGGCTACTAATTGCTGAAGGGTTTTTCAGTGGGGCCCCCCCCCGATTCAATAGGACCCCTGGTGGCTTGTCAACAGACTTGTGAATTTTTGGGAGGGTGTAGAATGGTGGGATTTACCTTCCAGGTTTCCCCAAGGCCCCGCGTCGAGTGCCCCCTTGTTGATGGGCAGCAGCGAAAAAACTTCTTAAAAATAGGGGAACTCTGGCAACACAAAAGAGGACCTTGGGTCGGGTGTGTAATGACATGTGAGAAGTCTTTTGCTTTCGGTGATGTAGTCTGGCAGTTCTGACTCATAGCTCCGCCCCCTTATCAGCCCCAAGCCCCAATAGTCCTGGGTTTTCACAAGAGCCTGCAGGTACGTAGAGCCTTTTTTCAGTAGCTTGAGATTGTCCCGGGGCCTGGGGGCTGGTAGGTCGTAGCCCGGGGTTGCAGGGTGTTGCAGAGGTCCAGTTTTATCTCGTCCTTGGGGGGGTAGGGTCCCGTTTTTCTTGTAAATTTTTTGGGGGCTGCTGAAGTCATTTTCATTTCCTTGTCAAGGTGCAGTCTCGTTCTACACCGGCACCCCCCCAACGTCCCCCACCAGCTCCTTTGGTCAAAATTTCCCAAAGGTGTCGGGGAGAATTAGGGGCCCCGTTCTAGGCCTTTATTTTCATTCTAAGGGACATGACAAGTTGATCACCAAGTCCCTGTCGGAAGTCGTGTAGGGTTGGCGCGTTCGAAAGCGCTGTTATCGTTTTTAGGGGGGTTTGTGGGGGGAGTTCTTTCGTTTGGCTGGGGGTCGAGAGGATAGATTTCCGGGGTTTTCCCTTTTGTTTCCTTTTTCCCCCCGTTTTCTTCTATGGGGTTTTACGAAGATGCCCCAAGGGCGGGCCCAAACGCCTCGAAGTGAAAAAGTCAGTGCTCTGTTGAGGTTGTATAAAGCGAGTGCAGCGAGTCACTCCCCTGAGGAGGGTTCATGTAGGTGTCACGGCACAATGAGAGGGTCTCAAGTGGTGAAAGGAGTAAGCATCACCTGCCGTCGAAAGAGAGTCACACTTAGGAGGCATTTCCCCACCAAATTAAAAATGCAACCTTTTTGGGACAAGTTTTTTACGGGTGCAACAAAAGAAAATCAGCATGGGGAAAAGAAACGTTTTCCGGGTCCCTAGTCCTCCAAACCTTTATCAGTCGGGGGTTACTGCCTGTTGCCCGGGTCCCTTAAGGGGCACATTTTACAAACAACTTGGAAAAAAATAACGGTAACACCCCCGCAGTTGCGAGGGGGAATAAGGGGAAACAGCTTGGGTCACACTAGGCGATGCGGTATTTTTGTCATGGAACATATAGCCAAAAAGAAAAACACAAAAACACAACAAGCGGATTTCATTTCCAAATTTTCGAGGCCTTGCGACCTTTCTTCCTCAGTGGGACCTTTAATGGCGGGTTTTCCACACTGTACTGACAAAACGAGGGGAAAATTTTAGTTGGAAAATTGAACAGTTCTCGTCTGCTTTTTCTCTGTCGGGTTTGAGGCATACTCACGGCCTGCCAGCAACATCACTCACTTGATTTTACATTACCACCTACACATGAATCTCCCGTCCGCTCCATCTTTCCTAAAAATAAAGGTAAAGCCTTTACTTGATCACTCTCCCCCCCCTACCCCCATCCCTCTCCCTCCTCCCCCTTTCCCCCCCCCCCCCCCCCCCCCCCCCCCCCTCTTCTTCTCTCTCTGTCTCCCCTCCGTCTCTCCCTCCATTTTTCCCCCCTCTCCCCCCACCCCCCCACCCCCCCTTTCGCTCTCCACCCCCCCCCCACACACACCCCCATCCCACCCCTCACCCCCACTCCCCACCCCTGTCACCCCCTTCCCCATCTCCACCCCATACCCCCCCCACCCTCCCCCCACCCCCCCACTCCCACCCCCTCCCCCACCCTTACATCACCCCACCCCTCCACCCCCACCCCCAACCTACACATAAATCTCCCATCCGCTCCAATCTTTCCTGCACATAAGGGTAAGCCTTTAATTGATCACTCTCCCTCCCCCCCATCTTTCTCTCTCCCCACCCCCAACTATTACCCCTCCCCCCCGCCCCCCCCCCCCCCCCCAACACACGCACCCCATCCCACCCCCACCCCACTCCCCCCCCTGACACCCCCACCCCCACCTCCACCCCCCACCCCCAAACCTCCACCCCATCCCCCCCCTCCCACACCCCCTTAACCCTTACACATACCCCCACCCCACACCCCAAACTACACGGGCAGACTGTCCATCGCTGTTCAGTAGTTGACGTCCTCGATGGGATTGAGTCCTTGTTTGGGGTCAGGGTTTTTTAATTTCCTGATCCAGAATGTCTCTCTTGTCGTCTTAACCTGAGGGGGTGGCCAAAGACCTTTTTCCAACACAACGACCTTCATGTGTTTTGAGTGTGTGGTTGGGGTTTGGTTGAAATGTTTAGTGACCAGTGAACTGTTAGGACGGATGTTAGTGTCTGAGCGATACTGGTAGAAGCGTGTTCGGAGGGTATCACCTGTTTGTCCAACATACTGTGCGGATCTGCAGACATCACAGTAGAGCATGTAGATCCCCCCCCCTGGAGTCACAGGACAGTTTGTTGCGAAAGTGGAAAGACTCCCCGGTCACTGCACTCGAGTAGTTGGTCGCCTTCACAAGAGGGTCCTTGCAAATTACGCATTGAGGCGATGGCAAGGCTCGCATTTCCCCCCTCCTTGTCAGGTCCAAATGGCAGAAGTGAGGGCATCAGCAAGTTTCGTAGAGATTTGCAGCCCCCCCTTTCCCCCAAAAAAACCGGCAGATCTGGCATGGCCCGCCTCCATGCGTGTGCTGGATTGAAATGTGGGCTGTAAATCTTCCAGCCAAAGGGCCTTAAAGGGGGGTTTGAAGGGTGGTGGGTTATGACAAACGGAACCCTGGTGTTGGGCTCCTTCTCTCGGTACTCAAGGGTTGGTTGCGTGCCTTCATCCGAGCACGTCCTTGGCTTTACTCACGTTAGTGAGGTGGTAGCGCGTTTGAGGAACCGTGCCGGCTTTTTATCAGCCTGGGCATCGAAATATTAATATTGGTGCACAATTTGACGTAGCCGCAAGAACGGCTGTAAGGAATGTTCTTTTCACATGCTTGGGGTGGCAGGATCTGTGGTGTAGATACGCGTGGCTGTCAGTTGGCTTTGTGTAGATGTCAGACACTAGGAAGCCCTCCTCCAGTCTGACGGTACATCAAGGAAGGGGATCTGCACTGTGGAAAGAGGACACTGTGAACTTTATAGCGGATGAAAAGTAAATATACCAGTAAAAAATAGAATTTTAAAATGGGGAAATTAAAAAACCTACAAGCTTGTTTTAAGCTGAATAAAACGCTCTCCTCAGGGTTACAATTTGGGCACGCCACGGTGTTATATAGTGTGGTGTGCGGGCGTGTGAGCTCTGTGCGTGCCGCACGTGGCCTGCCAGTTTTTTTCTTTTTTTGGCGCGTTTTAGGGGGGACGTGCTCGGAATGGTGCTTTGACAAAGATTTCCATTTATGCCTGCAATTGTTTATCATTCTACTTTTGAGTTCAGGGATGCTAGGTGGGGTTTACATAATATCAGCCACTTTTCTGTAGTACATAAGTTGCATTTTTAGAAATGTTGTTGTATGGTGTTGCTCTTTTTTATAATTTTCCATGATATGTTGTAATCTATTTTCTTATTTTTAAGCTTCCAAATATATTTACTTAATTCTGTTTGGTTTTTATATTTTTCATTTTGAAAGACTGTTTATGGTTTGCATATCTGGTTTTAAAATGGTTTGCCGTGATCCCTATATATGTTTCTTTATCACTATCTGTTGTTACCATAGCTTGGTACACAATGTTGTCGTAGAGACATTTATTGTTCAGAGGGCACTGGTCTTTTTTTGTGCAATTACAAGATATCCTTTCATCACCCTCTTTGGTTGTGTTGTTTTTGGTTTTATTGGAAGAATCAATTATATTTTTAAGGTTGGTATACACGAGTATGATAGCTTGACGGTATTTTTGTTGAATATTTTAGATAGTACATGTTCTTTTGGGAATGATGTTTTAAGGATTCTGAGGAATTCTTTTCCTACGTTAGTTTTTGTTCTTCCATCATATGGAGGGTTATACCATATAATTTTTCTTTTCCTGTTTTTCCTGTTGCTGTTCATGTTGTTATCTGGGTTATATTGTAATTTGTAGTTGTAGCCGCTTTTTTTCAGCGCCTCTTGGTATTCAGCTGCTGCACTGTTAAATTCTTTCTCATTGCATGACAGTTTAGATAATATTTTGTTTATACCATTAGGTATGGTTTTTAAGATGGAGGGTGGATGGTTACTATTGATGTCTACGTAGACAGGTGTGTCATTAGTTTTTTTTATATGGTTTGTATGTATGATCCTTAAGGTCTAATGTTATGTCTAAATAATTTACTGTTTTTTTTGTTGGCTTCTACTGTGATTTTTAGGTTATGGCTTTGAAAAATTTTACAAAGTTCTTTTTTCTTGTTTTCAATGGTTTTTGGTTTGTTGTTTTAACATGGCAAGACCGTCATCTCTGTATAAGCCAACCTGTTTTACCAAGTATTTTCTGTATATGAGACAACATGAAAAGTCCAACTAATTCACAAGTTTCAGCTCCATCATAAGATCCCATCGTGACATCGAATGTGGAATTTCTGCTGGTGTTTTTTTATCCAAGTTTCACTGTTGCTATGGAGAAGGGTTTTCTTAGTGTGGAGAATGATTTCCATCTCAGAATCTGTTATATTTGTATATTTGTTGGCGAATCTTAGTGCTTTAGTAAGTAATTCCTCATCAATGGAAGGGTAGAAGTCCACTATGTCAAAAGTAATGAACACTGTATTTTTCTGTTTGTTCAATTCTTTAAACATGGATAACTTCGTAACTATTTTTCCAGAGATTGTATTCAGTGTTTGTTTTTATGTCCTCTATTGCTTTTTCCAGGATCTTTTTACTAATTTTGCCTAATTCAGATTTTGATGGGTTGATCAGTCTACAAGTAGGGTTGTTGAGAAAGTTAGGTTTGTGGTCTTTAAGGGTTATAAAGGCTTCTTTTATTGCTGTTACTTCTATCCTATCACCTAAATCCATCTGGTGCACAAGTTCTTTTTCTTTTTTTGCAGATGTTGTCATATGTGGTCTTATCAGCTTTTTTATAATTTTTCTGAATATTTTTGTTGAGGAGTTGGAGTACTCATTAGTTTCCATTTTATAGAAATTGTTTGTCTTGTCCGCCTTTATGAAATATTTTTTGTCATTCTGGATTTGTTTTATATTATTATTCAATGTTGTTTGAAATTATTATGTGGTTTTCTGAATTCAATATTAGCTATTAGTTTTTTCATGCTTTCTTCAAAAGGTTTCATTTCCTCTATTATAGGTGGCGATTTCCATGACTTAAAACCATAAGTTTTTTTATCTTCCTTTTTGGCATCCGGGTTCAAAAAAGAAAACGCCTTCCACCTCATGTTGCGCACAAATGTTTCAGTCTGCTCTATGAGTTTTTTCATGTAGAGTTGGGGATTAGAAAAAGGTATATTTTGGTGGACTGCCCAAAGTTAATTCTGTCCATTTCAAATTTAGATTCTGCTAGGCCACAGTGCTCAACGTGAGGAGCAATCAATACATGTTGAGCACTTTTAACGTTCTGAGTGGCTTAACTCTGATTTTTATATATATATATATATATATATATATATATATATATATATATATATATATATATTATATATATATATATATACATCTCTCTCTAGGAGAGAGAGAGCGAGAGAGAGAAATAAAAGACAAATGAATGCGTCTAGATAATGACGTATAAAAACTTATACTTAAACGGACGAATACGTGTGCGCGTGTGTGTGTGTGTGTGTCGTGCGTGCGTGCGTGCGTGCGTGCGTGCGTGCGTGCGTGCGTGCGTGCGTGCGTGTGTGTGTGTGTGTGTGTGTGTGTGTGCACGCGCGCACGCGTACGTGTAATGGGGGAGAAGGACAAAGAGACGCAGATAGAAGGAGAAAGCAAACAGATTTTAAGATAGAGAAAAATAAAGGGAGAGTGGTAGAGGAGTCTTATGCTTGGATGGGGCATTTGAGGGCGTGTATGAGGGGAAAAAACAACAACAACAACAACAACGCGAGAGTGAGGGAGTGGGGTGGGATGGCGTGGAAACTCCTGTAGAAATAGATCCTCGTGGTTTCAGTTTCATCAATGAGGCGTCACTGCGTGCGGACTAGTCCATATACGCTACACCACATCCGCAAAGTATTGAGACTACACTGCGTATGATTTTAAGCTGATGGATAAAATGAATTAATAACTAAGATGAGACAATTAAAGAAGAGGGTCTCGTGGCTACGACTTAGCGGATATCTGACCTACGCGGATATCTGACCTACGCATTACATTCCTACCTACTTTTCTTCTTCTTCTTCTCCCACCTCTTCTGCTACGCCGACTATTGTTTGAGGCGACCCAGTTTTAAGTCCAAAAGCCGGCACCCGAAGATCCCCAAGGTTAAAGCGAGACAAAGTATATAGGGAACGCCTGCACATATGAAGTCCGTCAGCCTGGTGTCGCCCTAGGCCAGACTGCATACAGTTCGAGACTGTTTAAACCCAACAGCCATTCGTCCGCTCGGTACTGTATGAAAGCCTTGGGATTGGGGGAGGTCGACTCAAAAAAAAATGGAGGTGACAGCACGGGGGAGGGAGGGGGACAGCAGGGACATAATAGTGAGAAGTATGCATCATTAAGTTGTTTTCTGTGTTTGTCTATGATTCTCTTATGTTGGTCCATATGGATTGTCCACATGTACATACGTCTATGTGTATGCATACCTGGATGGTGGAGATGGTGTTTGGGCAGTGTATGTTTTACTCTTAATGTGTTATCTGTATATCTAAGATGGGTGTGGATATAAAGATGGTGGGATGGGGGAAAAGGAGGGGGGGGGGTTGTTGAGAGAGAGAGAGGGATGGAAGAGAGGATGTGGGGGAAAGGAAAGAGTGGGC
>CM031607.1:74878656-74898656 GCA_018398815.1 Conus ventricosus | reverse complement strand
TATGTCTGTATTTTTTTGTCGCTGAGGAAGGCATTTTGCCGAAAATTTCTTGTCCTGTTTTGTGTCGTGCATTAAATCGTCGTTACTTCACACTTTGTTTTGTGTGCTCTTCTGCTTTTTTGTCGTGTTTCAGTAACGCCGCAGTTTGTTTCATTTGCCGTTCGCCAAAATGCTTCCGCAGTTATGCAGCGTCTTCTCTTTATGGATGCCTTATCATCGCTTAATATGGATTACTCCCTTTGGAATGTAGGATGTACGACTTTCGCAGAAAGCGCTCGGGATGTGACTGTGTATGGAACCTTGCCATACACTACAAACTAAACTAGGTTGCAACATGAGACACATACAGGAGATAGGCCCTATAGTGACTGTGACATGGACATCAAAGGAAATTGCTTTCATTTTATCAGAGATTGTCATGATAGAGTCCAATACAGTACAGACCAAACTTCTACAGGAAAGATTGTTTTCAGTAATCGTTTATAATCCAAAGATTTGGGCGAGGAGGTGGGGAGGGGGGAGGGAAATGTGCTGCTCATTGTAATTTAATCCATCAAGCGAGGGATGTTCGATATGTAAATAATGCCACTCTTGTACCTTTAACATCTCTTTGGGTATGGAGAATACCGCGAATGAGGCAAACATATTTCAACAGAGGAAACACAGGAAGTAAACATAGTACATAAAGAAAAAAAAAACACAGAAAAAAACAAAGTTTTTAATCTGCAAAAGCCCAGTGGGAGTAATGGTTCTGGAAGGGCGCGAAAAGATGAGGCACACAGGTCTACAGCAAAATAATTAGCAAAGAGAGAGGCCCTATGACGCAAAAATGATTAAATCATGTATATGTGCCTATGTAAATACACAGATAACATCCATACACTCAGATTACAACAACTTTGAGCTGGATGAACAGTTTTCAGAAGGGGATGCTTTCTCGTGTCTATGAGTCCGTCAGTGAATAGTAACTCTACGTGTGTGTGTGTGTGTGTGTGTGTTGTGTGTGTGTGTGTGTGTGTGAACAGTCTTGACTGGGAAATGATGAAGATTTGAAGATAACACGTTCTCTCTCTCTTTCTCCCTCTCTCTCTCGCTCACGTACACACACACACACACACACACACACACACACACACACACACACACACACACACACACACACACAGGCGCGCGCGCGCGCGCACCGAGTCCGTGGTATGGTGAACGTTAATTGGGTTTGGGGGTGTTATTCTATACCAAGACACCGGTCTGCAAACGACATCCCAGTCAATCTGAAACCCACGCACATGCGCGCGACACTACTCAAACTCGGCTCCAGCATTGCTTGGACCCCACAGCAGATCCTTGCAACACACTCCGGCACAAAGACCACGATGATTACCTTTCAGGTCTCGTGACATACTGTCTCGGAGCTGAGTACTTAGGGGGTGTGCCTGTGATATATTTCTGAGTAAGTACTGCCATATAAAAAAAATTTTCTTCTGTTCCGTATACAGTTCGGGGGGGGGGGGGGGGGGGGAGGGAGGGGGGGCGCATTGACAGAGTACAACATAGATGTGGAGGAAGATCGAAGAAGGGGGGGGGAGCGGAGACGCTGGGGTGGGGTGTGGGGGGTGGGGAGCCTATGAGGTAGTAGGAGGACAGAAGAGAAGGAAGGAAGGAAAGAAAAAACGGAACGATAGAAAGAAAGACTGGTCGAAAGAAAAAGAAAAGGTCTTGTAAAAAAGATGGAAAAGACAGAATGATGGAACAATAAAACAATTGCGAATAGACAGACTTTAGATTGAAAACTGAGTTGTGGAAAATTTGTCAGCCTTCGCGGTTTGAAAACTAGGCTCATCATTTCTTATTTCGTCTCTGTCTGTCTGTCTGTCTGTCTGTCTCTCTGTCTGTCTGTCTGTCTGTCTCTTTAAAAACTTTAAAAGGATTAATCCTACAAACTATTTCAACATAGAATCATTATGGATACAAATTAAATTCAAACGCTCTAAACCTCTTTCCGTTGGATTTGTGTACAGAAATCCTGCAGAGAGTGCAGTTTGGCGTGATAACTTTACTCTTCTGCTAGAGGATTTATGTTCCACTACCCATGAATTAACATTACTGGGAGATTTCAACATTGATCTTTTGAAGCCAAACAAGTCCTGGATACAAATGGCGGAAACTTTTCACCTTTCGCAAGTAATCGACAAAGCTACAAGAATAACTGCCTCTTCAAAAACACTTATCGACCACATATATACATCTGAAGCATGCAATATAGCGGAAATTTGTTCACCGAATTATGCTTGTAGTGACCATCTTCCCATATGCATAACATGGATGAAAAAAGGCGTTAAAGTTCCAAAAAATTGTCACACTTTAATTGAATACAGAAGTTTTTCCTGTTTGATTCCAATAAATTTTTATCTGAGTTAAAGAATTCACACATACACGAACGTATATCAGTTTACTGATCCTGACGAAGCATTCGAAGTTTGGTATCACAATTTTTTAAATGTTTACGACAAACATGCACCTTTGAAAACAAGACGTGTTAGAAGTAACCCTAAAGTGCCCTGGCTCACAGAAAATGTGAAACACGCCATGGACTTACGAGATTTACTATTTCAAACGGGACCAAAAGAAGAATTTAATAAACAAAGGAATCTTGTTACATATTTAAAACGTGCGGCTAAAATGAACTACTTTCAAAATCTTGTGTCGTCAAAACTGACAGTAAGTCGATTTGGAAAGCCATAAATCAATTAACCAGTAATAAAGTCACTGCCTCTAAAACTATATCAGTCAGCAATATGTCGCCAGACATAGTCAACAATTATTTCTGTGGAATAGGTAGTGCAACTGTAAAGAAAGATAAATCTGCCTATAATGACTTAGAGACTGTCCGTGAATTCTGTAACTCAAAAGACATTTCCTCTGATTTAAACGTACCTTTAATGGCAGTGCATTAAGTATACAATGCACTCACTCATTTAAAGCAAACATGTTCACGAGGACTGGATGGTATTGATAGTAAAATTCTTAAAATCTCAGCACCAGTTATTTCTGAAACCCTTACGTACATCTACAACTTGTGCATCTCAAAAAATAAAATTCCAAAGGCATTTAAAGTTGCAAAAATTATTCCCTTATATAAATCAGGAGACCATTCAGAGCCTTCTAATTACAGGTCTATTTCTCTATTACCTGTCTTGTCTAAACCCTTAGAAAATCACATTAAAAATTCTATTCTCCATCATTTCAATTTTTACAATCTTTTCCATCCGAACCAATCAGGTTTCAGAGCAAACTTCTCATGCCATACTGCACTGACATCCTTAGTAGACAAATGGTTGACTAATATCAACAATGACAAAATCACTGGTGCTCTCTTTGTTGATTTCACTAAAGCCTTTGATGTACTTGACCATGCACTCCTTCTAAAAAAACTTAAGATCTATCGTTTGTCTACTGATTCATTAGAACTCATGTCATCTTTCCTATCTGGTAGAAAACAATCAGTAACGTTTAGTGGAAAAACATCTTCTGCATTGCCTGTTGATTACGGTGTTCCACAAGGTTCTGTCCTAGGTCCTTTATTATTTTCAATTTACATTAACGACTTACCTTTAGTTCTTACTGCAGAATGCGAGTTATTTGCTGACGACACAACCTTACACATCAGTAGCACCAATGTCGTTGAGGTCTCAACAGCTCTTCAGGAAAATATTAACCACTTAGCCGACTGGTCTGAACTAAATCACATGTGTCCACATCCACAAAAAAACGAAATTCATGCGTATAACAACTCGACAAAAACGTCAAAATCTTCCTGATAATTTATCTGTTCTTTACTTAAATGACAAAAAGATTGAAGAAACTAATAGCCATAAAGTTCTTGAGTTGTCATTGATAATAATTTGTCATGGTCAGATCATATTACAAGGATATGTAACATTATTTCTAAAAAGATCTATCAACTCTCTAAAGTGAAAAAATTCTTGAATCTACACAGTCGAAAAATGTTCTTCTGTGCTTACATAGAATCTTACATAAATTATGTTTCAACTGTTTGGGATTCCGCAAGCAATAATATTATGAAACCTCTAGTAAGTCTACATAGACGAGCGTTGAAATTGGTTCTTTTAAAGCCGTCGACGCTGTTAGCGTCTGATTATAAGGTATTGAATATTTTGCCATTAAAAATGAAATTAGAGTATAACAAAGCTGTCTTCATGTTCAAAATTCTGTCCGGAAGAGCACCACACTCCCTTACTAATATGTTTCCAACAAAGAGTAATAACCATTCGTCTAGGATAGTACCACCGCGTCCAGAATTGATCTTTTTAAAAACTAGTCTGATTTACTCAGGGAGTTGTTTGTGGAATGCCATTATTAATAAAATCGACGTTAATATCAGTCTCAACATGTTCAAAGAAAGGTATCACTCGTTATTATTAACTGAACTAGAAAACAAAAGTCCATGAGTCGGGTTTGTTATCCCATGTTGATCTTCTTCTTTTCTCTTATTGTTTTGATGTTGGGGGGGGGGGGGGGGGGGGGGGGGGGGGTTGCTGTGATGGGTATTTCTGGTGTTTTCAGCTCATTCTCCTTTATTGCATGACTTGATTTTGATACTACCCTTTTTCATTGTATTTTGTCATTTGTGATGTGGCAAATTTTGGTATGTCTCTCTCTCTCCTCTCTCTCTCTCTCTCTCTCTGTCTCTCTCTCTGTCTCTCTCTCTCTCTCTCTCTCTGTCGATCTGGCTGTCTCTGTCTCCCTCTCTTCTCTCTCTCTCTCTCTCCTCTCTCTCATCTCTCTCTCTCCTCTCTCTCTCTCTCTCTCATATTTTGTCATCCTATGTTGATCTCCTTCTTCCTTCTCTTGTCGTTCTTGAAGTTGGGGGGGGGGGGGGGGGGGGGGGGGGGGGGTGTATGGAATTGTTGCTTGCTGCCGAGTTGGGCATGTCTGGTGTCTTTCAGCTTTTTTTTTTTTTTTTTTTTTTTTTTTTTTTCCCCCTTCATTCCATGACTGATGTTTACCACTCTTCTTCATTGTAGTTTGTCATGTGCCAATTTTTTATATGCTTCTCCTCCTCCTCCTCCTCTCCTCCTCTTCTCCTAAGTCTTCTTTTTAATCTTCTTTTTCTTCTTCTTCTTCTTCTTCTTCTTCTTCCTTTTCTTCTGTCTCTCCTTGTGTCAGAGACTCCGTCTCTTTATTCTGTGTCTCCAAGTCACCTCTCTCTCCTCTTGAGTCGCTTTCCATCCTCCCCTCTCACACACTCTTTCCTCTAGTTATATTGTGCATTCTCTTATTCTAAATTGCATGTATTCATTGTTGTTTATGAGTTTATATGCAGTTCGATGCATGATTTCTACCATGTATTTATTGTTTGAGGGCTGGATGGAAAAAAGCCACTGACTGGTGCTTATTCTTTTCCTCATTAAACAACATTTCGTTCGTTCGTTCGTTCGTTCTGTCTCTCTCTCTCTCTCTCTCTCTCTCCTCTCTCTCTCTCTCTCTCTCTCTCTCATCGTTCTTAATTTTATTTCTTGCCCCTGTTTTTTGTTTTACTTCACTTACTTCTTCTTTATCATCATCATCACCACCATCTTCACCTTCTTCGTCGTCGTCATCAACATCATTCTCGTCATCATCATCATCGTCGTCGTCGTTGTCGTCATCATCATCGTCATCATCAATCAACATTATCATCATCGTCGTCGTTGTCGTCGTCGTTGTCGTTGTCATAGTAGAAGCAGGAGATCTTTTTTTTCTGTTCATGTCTCCTCTCTACCTGTTATTTCCACTTGTATTCCTTTTTACACGACGGTACGTTCGGTGTAACACAATTCAAGATTAAAAAAAAAAAAAAGCCTGCTTCAGCCTGGAGTCAAGGCAAATTTTTGTGTTTGATCTCCGTTCTGCTGTCGGCGTCGCGCGCACATGATTATCTTCTTTTCCCCTTTACCCCGCGGGGAGTCACTGGGGCACCAAGCTGAAGAACAGTTCACCAGGCTCCTCCACTTCTGGCACTTGTGTGCTAGGGCCTGGGTCTCCCCGAGTATTTTCTCTGTCCAGCTTTGTAACGGTGTCTGTCCATCCATCGGCTTTTTTTTTTTTTTCATTCCTGTCTTGCTCTCCGTTTCCCTCCCTCAACAGTTCCCAGGAGGGCTGGGTTTCTTTCTTATTTTTTTTTTCCTTTTTCCTTTTTTTTTTAAAGTGCTGCCATTTGATCTTGTTACCTGGTCATACCATCGTAGTTGTCTTTCCTTGACTGATGTCGGTGCAGTCTAGCGCTTTTTATACGCTTTTGATCGGTGATATGATCAGTACATTTCATACGTGATCTCGTTCGGTGACAATCCATTTCCGTGGCTCGGAGTCTTCTCTCGGATCAGATGTGAGGGTCCACGCCTTGCGCGCCCGCAAGAAGATGAAATATAACCTATGCACGTAGGAGCCGGATCTTCTGTTCCATGGAGATGTTCTTGTCCCTCCGAACATGCTTTAATCTGGACAGCGCTGTGGTTATCTTTGCCGCGCTTGAGAGGATTTGTGGTTTAGATCCGTCACTACTTGTGGTGGATTCCAGGTGCGTGAATTGTTGTTGTACAGATTGTAGTTGTTGAGCACAACTCAGGTAAGGCTATATCGTTACGTAAGCCTAGAACTTCTGTTTTTAGGTGAAGTATCCTTGATGGTTTTCTGTCTTGCCTTCATATATGATAGATGAATGGAAGTTGCTGGCAGCGTTGGTTAGGAGTTATGGATCTTTCCTTGTTTCATTATGGGAGAAAAAAAGTACATCTTCTTTGTTAAATGTTCAGTGAATATTTCTTTCCAACTCATTTTAATTTCTATAGGTACACATTGGTTTCATTTTAAATTAAATGGTTCTGAATTAAAACCGAATATTGTGATGACAGCTGTGAACACTGTTTTTGCGAATGGAAGAAATAAGTGCTGCTGCTTGTTGTTCCAGGAAACTGCCGTTCTTAAATACACCTTTTCAGAGATTTGAGGAACCCTCGTTGCAGTGGGACAAAGTCCCCAAAATAATTATGCAGTATTGTTGAAATAAGGTCAGGGAGGGTTGGGAATTGAAACTGGAGATGAAGCGGAAGTGAAGGTGGTGATGGCAAAGAGAAAAACAGTTTAGAAACTAGAAATTAATTGTCTGAGGAAAAGAATGAGAACAGCTTGAAGATATATTGAAGAAAATTATGAACTTGACGATTTTGTCTGGGATTTTGTCTGGTCCTGCCTGACGAATAAAGAAAACGAAGAGAAGAAAGAAGACACAGAAAGGGAAATGCTTGAACTAAATAATCATCATTATTATTGTCACCAATGCTGTTTTTGTTATTCCTTATCATCCTTCATCTCAGCCACAATCTTCTTCCCTCTCTCCCGCATCCTTTCTCGTCACCACGATGTTCACCTTGTGCTCCATCTTCCATCGCCCAACAAACCTACGCACCTTCACACAGCTCAAACATTATAGTCATGAAAGAGAATTCCAGTTGGAGGGTGGTGTTTTTTCGCCGGTGGGCTCTGCAGTCATGAAATACGGGCTGGTACACCCATGGGGATGCTACTTTAAGGCTGTTATGAGCTGCATCCTGTAGTCTAATTTACCTCTGTTCAGGAGCAGTTATGTCCCTTGATATCTTAATGGAGTGTCCTGCGCGTGCTGTAGTGTACCCATCGTCAACACAGCGCAGGCCTCCAAGGGTGGTACAGGACTGCTCTAAAGGCAGGTGAAGACAGTGCTTCTCTGGGTCCTCCCAGCACCTTCGGGTGTTTCTTTTTCTTCTTTGCCTTAACTAGGCTGACCCTGGAGAAAGGTCCAGTGACGGTGGGGAAAGACCCACTGACCACAGGGAAAGTCCTGTTGACAGTGGGAAAGACTACAACTTTGGATTCTCTCTTGAGGGCACATAAGACCGTATGGCGAAAGCTTGGCTGTGTCTGGAGTGGCACTGTCTTCATCTGTCCGTGGGCAGGGGTGGTTGGGTCTGTGGGGTGTGCTCGGCAACTGGAGGGTGGTGTTTTTCGCCGGTGGGCTCTGCAGTCATGAAATACGGGCTGGTACACCCATGGGGATGCTACTTTAAGGCTGTTATGAGCTGCATCCTGTAGTCTAATTTACCTCTGTTCAGGAGCAGTTATGTCCCTTGATATCTTAATGGAGTGTCCTGCGCGTGCCTGTACCCATCGTCAACACAGCGCAGGCCTCCAAGGGTGGTACAGGACTGCTCTAAAGGCAGGTGAAGACAGTGCTTCTCTGGGTCCTCCCCAGCACCTTCGGGTGTTTCTTTTTCTTCTTTTTCTTCTTCTTCCATCGCCCAACAAACCTACGCACCTTCACACAGCTCAAACATTATAGTCATGAAATAGAATTCCAGTTCGAAAGGGATGGCTTCTCGCAATCTAAGAATAAAATAACTTCTCGCAATCTAAGAATAAATTCCATGATGAAAATTTGAAGAATTTGCTTTTTGTCTTCTCTTTTGTCATTTCTTTCTTCTCTCCCGCCCCCCCCCCCCCCCCCCACCCCCCTCCCCCCCCCCCCCCCCCCCCCCCCCCCCAACCCCTCCTCCAATTCCCTCATCCTCCCGTTCCCAGTTCCCTCTATTTTTCATACCTCTCCACCAGTAGTTTTTTGTAGGTTTTGTTTGTTTGTTTTTTGCTTGAGTTGTTCCGGTTATGTCCTGTACATTTAATTCCCCCTTTCTTTGAGTTGCTGAGGCCCATTTGAGTTAATTTACTTGATGACAGAATGACAAGGTGAACAACTACAAGGCCATAAGGCCATGAGGCCTAGCCAGTCCCCCTTCGTACCACTCGTACTTTTGCCATTGTATGTTATTAATCCCAGAGAGTGAGAGAGAGAGAGAGAGAGAGAGAGAGAGAGAGAGAGAGAGAGAGAGACAGACAGACAGAGAGAGAGAGAGAGAGAGAAGAGAGAGAGAGAGAGAGAGATTTGGACCCATGCGGTCTTTTGACGTAAGGGTCATCGCCCTTCAACAAGGGGCCATGAAGAACGCACGCAATAGTGGTGTGTATCAATGATATTGTTCAGACGAAAAGCAAGTCTGCAGTGAATTTAGAGTAACAGGATCTCACCAGATCTAAACACACATGCCTTGCACGACTAAAACAATACAGTTTTCTCACCGCGCATTCATACCTAAACTGACCAGGATCTTTGTTGAGAGGTGCTGGCATACATGACAGCGAGATAAAAGTACAAAAAAAAATAACGACAGAGAGAGAGAGAGAGAGAGAGAGAGAGAGAGAGAGAGAGACGCGTTCGCGTGCGCGCTAAAACACACACACACACACACACACACACACACACACGCGTCAATGACGGCGGTGCACCAGTAAATAATGGGCCCTTGACCAAACAAGCGGTTTGAAGTGGCAGACACAAGGCGTGAAGTTTCGTAACAACGTGTTCGGGCTGGTACCTGCATTCACCTCCTTCTCTGAGGAAACTTGAGCGGAGGGGTAAAGGCAGAGTGAAGAATGGAGGTGGGAGGGGGGGATTGAAACAGGGAGAGAGAGAGAGAGAGAGAGAGAGAGAGAGAGAGAGAGAGAGAGAGAGAGAGAGAGAGAGTCGGGCGGGGTGGGGGGTAGGGATAGGGCTCTTTTCAGACAATGAGGAAGTATTCCACTCACGTGAAACGCTATCGGAGATCGAAGCAGGGGGAAGTCAACACTTGAACGTCGCTGCGACGTTGATGACGCGACACCAAGGGAAAGTTATGATAGACGCCCCACCCTCACCACCCACCTCCCTCTCTTCCTGCCTCACTCCTCACTCAGAGCTGCGCACGCACGGCCGGACGTCAACTCCTCCCACCCCCACCCCTCTCCCCCGCCGTTCTTCCACGTTTCCCCAGTCTACAACCTCCCTCCCCCTCCCTCATGTGGCTCTCCCCCACGCACTCACACACACACACACACGTATATATATACGCGTGCGCGCGTGTGCGCGCGCACGCACGCACGCACACAAACATACATGCACATAAACGCTTACGCATCGAGAGGGATTAGACAGGGTATATAACACAGTTCGCAGTACCTAGGGATCAGTTAACTCCGTTCGCAAGAGTATACAGCGAGAACATACTTCTGCAGTTCTCTCTTTTGCCTGGAACCGTGCTTTTGCTGCGTGTGACCGGGCCGATCCATCACTTTCTCCTCTATGGCCCTGGACTCTCTTCTTCGAGACTGGTGCCAAGATGTAAGTGATGGTCAGACAGTTGGAGGTGTGCGCCCGTGCGTGCGTGTGTGTATGTGTGTGTGTGTGTGTGTGTGTGTGTGTGCGTGCGTACGTGCGTGTGTGTGCGTGTGTGAGTGGAGCTTATAAAACATTCATTGCTCCTACTGCTGCTGCTACCACCACCACACACTAATGCTACTTCTACTACTGCTGCTGCTACTACGGTTACTTTTGTTGCTGCTGCCGCTGCTGCTCCTCCTCCAGCTGCTACTACTATTGCTATTATTGTTATCACCACCAACACTACTGTTATCACCAGTGCCGCTACGTGGTGATGAGAATGATGGCGAAGGCTGTTGTTGTCGTTGTTGTTGCTGCTGTTGTTGTTGTCCATCTCGCAGAACTCTTTCCTCTTCAACATCTGCGGCCGACCGTTTGCCTCAAAGACTGGCATCCTCAATGACGACGTATCTTGGCCAATGGCCAGCCAGCTTGTCCGTTTGTTGAACCGAGGGGAGACTTTTTTTTCTTTTACATAGCTGTTGTTCTTGTTATCATTATTGCTCTGGCCTTAGGTTTTGGTTGGAGCCTCTTTAGGTTAAACAGCTTTCTATCTGATCTGAATCAGTGTCGATTCCTACGTCTCCTTCTCTGAAGGCGTGAGTCAGCACTGCAGAGAACATGACGCTGAACAGAGTGGGTACCAACACATAGCCTTGCTTTATGTCATTTCCGACAGGGAATGGGTTAGATGTCTCTCTGTTGTCCTGGATTCGGGCCTGCATGCCATCATGATGTTGCCGCACCATAGAGATGAATTTTGGTGGACATCCGTATTTGGCGATGAGTGACCACAGGCCCTCTCTACTGACAGTATCGAAGGCCTTAGTCAGGCAAGGAGTGCGTTCTCACGGAGGTTAGAAGAAACGCTTGAAAGACACTCTCAAAACATCTTTGAAAACGTTTAACATCAATATGCAATCCAGACTGCTATGGACAGAGCTATCGACAAAGGCGCCAGTTTATGTGACGAAAGGACAGCTGCAGCGCCACAAAAAAGACAAGCAAGGAAAGACAGCACTAGCAAGTAAGAGGTCTCCCACATTCCCTGTCAACGCACATTCCGTGCACGCATCGGCTTGATCAGCCACCTGCGTATTCAGAAATCATCTCCCTCGCCCCCCCCCCCCCCCCCCCCCCCCCCCCCCCTCTCAAGATGACTAAAGTGGTCCTTGTCGACTCGACGGACAAACACTAATTATCATTATTACTATTTCATACTTACATAGCGCCTATTCTCGGTTACAGACCACCTTTTAAGCGCTTTACATAATAATCAATGCTCACATCTACATGACGGGCTAACTAACTGGGTAGAGCCGATTGAAAAACTAGCTTCCTGCTGATGCTAGTCATTCGTTTTCCGTGTCATTCAGTCGAATATCAGTCATTTAGATTTTCCCTCATTTATTCAATGTTCACGGATGAACCATACTATGTGTCATCCACATCGACAGCCAAACTGGCCTTCTCTTCCGAAAGTTGGTGATCGCATTTTACGTGAGTGCAAGATGTGATGTGTGCGTTCACACACAGAACATTGATTTTTAGTCTCATTCGAAAATCTTTTCGGGAAATGGAGTCCGAACCAATGTCCACCCAGTCTGATGGAAAAATCCCTCTGTATCAAAACGTTCCAGCAGAGATTCCAACACGTTTTTTTCCAAGACCACGAGTCTGGCGCCGTACCAGTTGAGCTGTTCCGGTCCTTGCCGTTTTGTCAAATGACAATTTCGAGCATACAAAAAAGAGCGATCAAAATGTCGTGGGACAGTCAAGGCGTGTTGTTTATAGCCCGGCTGACCACATTAGGGCTGAAATCAATTAAAATTAGAACAACGCTAAAGGGAAAAAAAGCACTTGGTTAACATCCGACACAAAGTCAGTTCCTTCACTGTCAAATGTTTACTATTGTTTGCATGTCAATTCGGGTGGATTGAAAAAGAAATATAGCCTAGTTATTTCTTTCTTAGTAACTTTATTTTACAATCACAAAGTCGAAGATATCGGAACAAGAACTTCATGGAATCACCCCGGCACTTAATGTTGTTTTGTGCTGAATGGCTTTTTACTTTGGCAGAGTTTCTTCACAGGTAAGAACTCAGATTATTATATTCCGCAAGAATTTTTCCTCTGGTGAGTTAACTACGAGGGAAGATTTAAATCCGCCACCCTAGGATTACCAGGATCGGGAGTCTGGCATCAAGAGTCAACACCAGCTCTAATTCCAACACCAGCTCTAATTCCAACACCAGCTCTAATTCCATCACCTGAAAAACACGAATGAGACTTAACAGAGGTTCTGTGTCTGAACGCACGGAAACATCCTGAACACACGTAGAATCCTTTAAACAACTTTCGGAGGACAAGGCCAATTTGGCCGTTGGTATGAATGACACGTATACTTATAGCAACATCTACATTTTCTTTTTATTCTTGTCATTTAATGCAAGCATGCCAACATGGTCGAAGATTTTTTAAAAAGACACTATAACAGCCACCATTTGGAGGAAGGCGTTGATATATCGACATTTAATGAAACTGGGTGGCATTGCATTAGCTTGAAGAGTAAAAATGAGTTTGAAAGGGTACTAGAATGCTTACGCTGGAAGATTGGAGAAGACAAAAACGCAAGAGACACCAACACTAACAGAAACACATAGAAAGAAATTCAGGGGACCGCAGACCCCCGTCACACCAAACAGATTGGATCTGCCGTTTTGTCCGGATTCGCACCGCGGATCCGCACCAAAATTCAAGGAGTTATTCCCCTGGTTACATTCCCTTTCGCCACCGAGTTCCGTTAAAATGCGTGTTGTGGGTTATGCCTGATCATGCTGACAGACAGACAAACACATAGACACGAGTGATAACATGACCTCTTTGGCAGAAGGAATACGACAATGACATCAAAAACGACAACAGACCAGAATTACTCAGAACAAAGCAAACTGGACAGACGATAGGGTTATACGGCTCTGTGACAGAAATAATGTCATGCAGCATTTCCTAAGCTTTGTTATCACATAATGCCATCAATATAACCCTAAACGTTGATACGGACGGCCTTTCAAAGGAAGATATTTGAGCTTCTTGCACTCGTATTTGACTAAACTTTGAAACATGACTTACAAGCCTCTCTCTCTTCTCTCCCTCCCTCCTTCTCTCTCTCTCCCTCCCTTCTCCCCTCCTCCCTCTCTCTTCTTCCCACCTCCATCCCTCTCTCATACTGTCTGTCCCTGTCTGTCTGTCAGTCTCTCTCTCTCTCTGAAAACAAGTCATGCAAGATGTTACTATCTGAATAAAGTTTTGTTGTTTTTTTTTTTTCCGTTTCCACACGCTGACAAGCCGATACCTTTTTCATTTTGCTTATTTACTTGTTTGTTCAGTGTTGTTTCATCTTCGCCCTCCGCTCCGTCTCCCGTACTAGCATCACTCCACTGCTCTTCATTCTGCCCAGTTCAAATCATACGCACAGCCACTCACGGCATTGCTCGGCAGCTGTCCCACACTGGCAGTCCATGGGGAGCAATCAATCTCAAGTCGCCTTAAGGTAACTAACCACAGGACACACCGCACCGCCGCGGGGTCATGTCGATGGCTCAGTGGCAGCCGGTTCTGAACTCTGTTCTGAACAGATCGCCTTGATGGGTGACGTGCATCAGAGTGTTCATTTTCCATAGAATTTTTCGTTCTTTGACAGAGAGAGAGAGAGAGCCATCCAGACAGAGGGTATGCGGGCGCCCGTCGTGTTTTGGAAACACGTACAGGTTTAAAGAAGAACCGATATCAACGCTGGAGTGGAGGAAAGTGCGAAGGGGAAGGGGGTCGAAGAGGGGATTACAGTCTCTCTCACGCACACACGCACACACACACACATACACTTATTAAGTATATTATATTGCCCTTCACTACCACTCCCTCTCACCGGGAGGCTTTCAAGTCTATGGGCAGACGTCAATGACAATATATTTTGTGTCTTATGGAGAGGACACCGATCATCCACAAATCAATTTGGAGTGCGTCTCCTGTGACTTGAAGACTGTGAACAACGTGGTGGAGGAGGGAGGGGACGAAAAGGAGTAGCGGTGGGGGGAGGGGGAGGGGGAGGGGCAGATGTAGACATATTGTGATCCGAGTCATAGTAGCGGTGGGGGGAGGGGGAGATGTAGACATATTGTGATCCGAGTCATAGTGGCGTGGGCTACAAAGTGCCGTCGTCTTCGAAAACGAATTATGACTGCCATAATCGCGTGGTTATAAACAGCACAAGCGTGCACATGGAGGTAACAGCCTATGAATAGATGAATGCACAAACGGAGTTGTGTTGTGTATATTCCAGCTGACTGCGGTCGTATATATCGAAATATATGGGGTGAGGGGGGGGGGGGGTGGCAGCAAAGGAAGAGGAGAAAAGAAAAGGAGACGAAAACTAAGAAGAAGAAGAAGAAGAGAAGAAGAGCAAAAACAATAAAAGGATAATGATGTTGATGACGCTGATCATAATGGTGAAGACGAACTATAGTGGCAGTAGTAGTAATAATTGTCCCAGTAGCAGCAACAGCAGTAGTAGAAGTATAAATAGCAACAGCGGTAGCATTAGTCGTAGTACCAGCAGAAGTAGTAGTAGTAGGAGAAGGAGAAGGAGGAGAAGGAGCAGGAGGAAGAAGAAGAAGAAGAAAAACAATTAGAGGATGATGATGTCGATGACGCTTATCATAATGGTGTAGGCAACGTAGTAGTAGTAGTAGTAGTAGTAGTAGTGTAGTAGTAGTGTAGTAGTAGTAGTAGAAGTAGTAGTAGCAGCAGCAGTAATAGTAGTAATTGTAGTAGTAGCAGCAGCAGTAGTAGTAGCATTCGTTGTAGCAGCAGTAGTATTAGTCCTAGCCGCCGTCGCAGCAGCAACAGAAGAAGAAGAAGAAGAAGAGATGTTTATAAAGATGACGCTTAAATAGAAAAAATAAGTTTAAAAAGTGATGTTAATAATGATGAAGAAGAAGATAAAATAGAAGATAATGATGAAATAGAAGACGAAGATAAAAATAATGACGATGGTGGTTGTGGTAGTAGTGTAGTCGTAGTAGCAGCAGCAGCAGCATTACTAGTAGTAGTGATAACAGTTGTAATAGTAGTAAGAATGATGATGATGATGACGACGACGACGATGATAATGATCTTGAAGATGAATTCAACAACTAGATTGTGATGAAGATGGAGTAGTAGAACAAAAAGGAAATGATGGAGGGGAAAAGGAGGGGCTTTTCAGTTCAGTCTTATGATTACTAAGGAAGCGTCTGTGCGTGCCAAAATTGTCCATACAAGCTATACATCTCCTGAAGCCATGACCAGTACACAAATGCTGAAAATAAAATGACATGAAAAAAGAAAAAAGAAAACGAGGCTTTAAAGATGCTGAACCTGCCCATTGATCTAAATCTTCTGAGGAGGCTTTGCGAGCAGAAGTAAAAGAATAAGATGACAATGACGATAACAACGAGGACAACAAAAGAAGAAGGAAAGGAACGAAAAGAGGAAAGAAAGAAAGATGAAGAGACAAAGGAGGAGGAGGAGGAGGAACGAAAGCAAGAAAGAAGGAATCGAATAAAGAAAGAAAGAAAAAAGAAAGGAAGATAGAAAGAAAAGAATGAAGACAGAACGAAAACAGAATAACACGCAACAAAACAGGTCCATCTGAAAATTGACCCGATTATACCTCGTCTGTTATTTCAGACATAGAGCACGAGACAGTCAGAGAAGAGGAGGGGGTCAACGGGTGACTAGCAGGGAGGGGGTTTAGCAACTATCGCCTTGTGGCTCATGCGTGCATAACGTCCAGATTAGAACCGTCACAGTCAGCGCCAGAGGTGAGCGCACTCCAGACTCTGAGCTGTGAGACTATACAAACATATTGTTTTATGACAGTCGAAAGAGAGAGAGAGAGAGAGAGAGAGAGAGAGAGAGAGAGAGAGAGAGGTGGGGGAACGGGGAAGGTGTGTGTGTGGGGGGAGGGGGGGGGATGGGCGGGAGAAGGGGTAGGAGCTTTAAGATCCGGCAGGGACTGAGTGCAGACGCACTGTTCCATGAGGATTGGGGCAGCTATGATTTATATGATACTGAGCTCGTATAAGTTAGGTCTCAGGACGTCAGTTTGTTTCACCCAGTCACTGTCTGCTTTGTCTTACAATTGCAAACTGAGAATCTGCCAGCGAGAATTGAAAAACAAAATCCTAGGAGAGCCGGAGTAGGAACACTTTTCTTTCAATGAGGAAGGTAAATGGGTGTAAATAAATAGATAACCTGAAAGCTCGTTTTCATTGTTCCTTTATAAGATTTTTTTTTTTAAGGAAGGACAGACGAAACCACGTTTTCAGAGGACATAGACGTAGATCTATGTGGAGATAACCAAAAGTGTTTTTTTTAAAATCTAAATAGTATTAAGAGTTATAGGTCAAGATCATGTGACTATAACGTTTGTCTTTATGTCCGCAGGAGGAAGCCTTTGGTATTGATGAGCAAGCGCCAGGGATGACATGAAGCTGCATCGCGCGTGACATCTGTCGTCTTCTGAACTGTGACAATACCCGTCTCTGAACTGTGACAATACCCGTGTTTGAAACTGCTGCTACACAGATTTCTGTTACTGCTGTCTCTGCACAGACACGTGATCACGTTAATTTTTGTTTTCGCTTTTGTGGTGATACTGTGATAAAGCTAATCAATCAACAGAGGTAATATAGGATCTCCAAAGCTAGATTTTGAATGCTAAGCGGGCTGTAAAATCCGATTTCATTCAAACTTTCACCCATGTTGTAAGATCCTATTCAGGCTTCAGCTGGTTTAGCTTTTTTTTGCCTTACACTCTCAAACCTATTAGCTCTCGCTTTATATGCAGTCTGTGTCCTAACAGTCTGATTAAGAGTTACTTAAATTCCACCAGTGGTACGACAGGCTCAAACCTGCCTGGTCTAACGTCATGATGTTTTCACCAGCTAGTTAATGGGACAGGCGTCTTGGAACTTTTATTCTGGTCCGATTTGTGCGTGGTCACAAATTCAGTGGATTTCACGTGTGTGGGCAAATCTGTTCAGCGGTTAGAATCAACCTCTTATTTGACGTGTGTCACGCGCGAGGAGAAGAAGACGTGAACACAATGGGTGACCAAGGAGGAGAAAGCCTGCCCACTCCAGTGGACAGCCGTGGAGGAAACCATGTGTTCAAGAACGGGGTGTGGATGGCCAAAGGGCGAGTGGACCGCATCGACAAGTTTCAGAAATGGGCCGAGGGACAGATCAAGTCTGAGGTACTGGAAATTGATTTATACATTTGATTTATCACTCTGTGCGTGTGAGTGAGTGAGTGAGTAAGTGTGTGTGTGTGTGTGTGTGTGTGTGTGTGTGTGTGTGTGTGTGGTGTAGGGAGAGAGAGAGTGAGTGAGTGCGCGCCCTCGCGCGTGAAACAAAATGCAACGTGTGAAAAAAAAATCCTGATACCATTAACAGTATATTTAGGATCAGTCAGTAAATTGTAGAGATGAGAACGCCTGCAAGTTATTTGTGCTGTTTCTTTGTAAGATGCCGCCACAGTCAAAGTCAGCGACCGATGTTGCTAATGAATCTCATTCAGAAAACGGACGTCTAACACGGGCGGGATAAAAAAAAAAAAAAAAAAAAAAAAAAAAAAAAAAAAAATGCTGCTGATGAATCTATCAGGACACAAAAGTCCGATACTAGCGGGATGAAAAAAGCATACAACAAATGATGTTGAGGGTCCCCGGGTTTCATACTAAGTATTTCCATACCTTTTTTTTTTCCTTTAAGGTTTTAATATCATCGATCATGTATCTTCTTCTTCAACCCTTACCCTCCGTTGTTCTTTGCTAAACAACCCTGCTTAGTCACTGTTATATATATATATATATATATATATATATATATATATATATATATATAAAGTAGATCTGCCTTCTACAGGGATTATGATGGTTCTCTCATGCAGCTAGTGAAGGGTTTTCATATTCATAATATATTCTCTTAATTTTATGTTCCCACTTTCTTCATCTTCACCCCCACCCCTCCCATGTTTTATTTAAAGTTCAAATCTTTGCCAAGTCATATATCTATATCTTGATACAAATTCAGACGGAAAATTTTTCACGTTCTGTTCATTTGATGACTGTACTTGCTATCCACCACAAACGAACTCCTCTCTTTCCGAACATATATATAGATACATACATCTTGATACAAATTCAGACGGAAAATTTTCACGTTCTGTTCATTTGATGACTGTACTTGCTATCCATCACAAACGAACTATTCTCTTTCCGAACACTCTCACACATCATAATTATCCCGCCTATAGGTGCAGAGGCTGGACAAAGCGGAGCACGACACCCTGGTCAAGCTCAACAGTCAGTCTCTGGAGGTCCGCACCGAACTCCGTGGCCTCAAGAACGAGCGTCGCTTGATCCAGCACCGACGTCACGACTCCTCTGACGCTTTAGAGGACGCTGACGTCACGACCAAGTCACCGCGATCCGGCGCCGCTTCCTCAGGGCTGCACAAGTCGTCTTCCTTCGGTAGCTTGACGTCATTCTCTAGCGGTTACTCTTCGCTCGGTTCTGCCACGTCAGCGGGGAGGAGAAGCGGCGGAGGAGGGGTGGAGGGGGTTGACAGAGGAGCGGAGGGGTCTGCCTCCACACGAGCGATGAAGTCGGGTTCGGCGGCTGCGTTGAGAAATCTCCACTCTCCTGCTGCGTCGGCTTCAAAAGTCAAGAAACTGACCAGTGCCAGATCTGTGAGCAAGCTGAACAACAACATGGAGATCTTTTGCTGAGCGCTCGCAGTGGTGAACGACTGAAGAACTGGTATAAAGTATACCCGTCGAAGTTTGCTATGGATTAAAAAAACAACAACTCGGAAACACTCACAAACGGGCGGTGTTAAGAAGCCAGCACATGATGCACAACATGCTTCAAAACTGTATACTACCATGTTAAAAATGTGCACAATGATTCTTCTGGTTTTTTTTGTTTTTTTTAAGGTTTTGAAAAAGACCTACCAAATGTTTTCAAACTTTTGTGTATATCTTTGAAGATAAAATCATCCGCAGCAAATGCTGAGGATTTATGTCTCAAACATATGTTTGGCCGTATACAGCACCTAATATCATAATGGAGACTTGCGAAAATTCGGTAACAATTTGGAATGACGCGTCTTTCTAAACTGATGGTGATAATTTGAAGCCAAAACTGATATGGGTCCTATATTGTCTTATTTTTGTTATTTTCTACATTTTCTTGGTCTAACAATGATACTGTACTGTTGCTGTTTCTAATTAAACAAGAAGATATAATTGTTTTAGTTGTCGTTGTTTACAGAAAGCTCTTGTGCAACAAGAGCAAACACAAAAGTACTGCACCGCCAAACGATGGAACAAACAAATTACAAAACGAACACAACGTGTTTCGACCTACTGGGTCTTTTTGAGGCAAGACAAGTAACATTCCAGATGATCAAAAAGAAGGACGAACAGTCGGTCACTTATCTCTTCGATCTGGCTGCAGCGGACTGAATGGAGTTACAGTTAATCATTATGCTCAGTTCGCAAGTTGTTTCACGTTCTTAGGGCAGTATGGAAATACAAGCTTAGGGCAACAATGGGGCACAACCCTTATACAGCACACTGGGGTACAGGCCTGAAAGAGTATGGGAGT
>CM031607.1:74858656-74871156 GCA_018398815.1 Conus ventricosus | reverse complement strand
CCCCCCCCCCCCAATTCTGCAATAAGACGCAGTATCACGCTCTCATCCGCCCCAATACGACGCCAGTGTCACGACTTTCACCCCTCCGCCCCTTAAGGACGCCCGTGTCACGGCCTTCATCCAGGCCATTCTGCCCCAGTAAGACACCCACGTACGCCTTCTCCAGGTCCATCTGCCCAGTAAGACACCACGTCAAGCCTTCAGCAGGTCCATCTGCCCCAATAAGTCACCACGTCCGCCCTTCATACCAGTTCACATCTGCGCCATTAAGGACAACCCACGTCAAGCCCTCTCAATTGGCCCAATAAGACACCACGTCACGCCTTCTCAGGTCATTGCCCCACTAAGACACCCGCATCACGGCCCTTCATCGCTCCCTGTGCCTTAATATGGCAGCCACACATATGCCCTTCATCCGCTCCTGTGCCTTAAATATGACCACATCACCGTCATGCTCTTCATTCGACCCATCGCCCCATGTAGGACACCAACCGTCATCGCACTTCATCTGCACCAATAAGACCCCATCGTTCCGCCCTTCATCCAGTTCAATTTGCCCAATAAGACACCCACGTCACGCCCTTCATCCAGGCCATCTGCCCCAATTAAGACACCCACCGGTCAAGACCCGTCATTCCAGGTCCATTGCCAGTAAGACATCCACGTCACGCATTCATTTGGTACATCTGCCCCTGTAAAACACCACGGGTTCAAGCCTTCATCCAGGTCCATCTGCCCCACTAAGACACCCACGTCAAGGCCCTTCATCCAGGTCCTCTGCCCCAGTAAAACACCACGTCAAGCCCTTCACTGGCCCAATAAAAACCAATCATGGCCTTCATCTGGTCCAATAAGACACCCACATCATGCCCTTATCTTGCCCAATAAGACACCCCACAATCATGCCTTCATCTGCCCACTAAGACACCCACGTCAAGCCCTTCATCCGGGTCCATCTGCCCCAATACGACACCCACGTCACGCCCTTCATAGTACATTTCTGCCCCCAATAAGACACCCACGTCAAGCCTTCAATCCAGGTCCTTCTGCCAATACGACACCCACATCACGCCCTTAATCCAGGCTTCCATCGCCCCAATAAGACTCCCAATCACGCCCTTCATCCAGGTTCATCTGCCCAATAAGACACCCACATCCCGCCCTTCATCCAGATCCATCTTACCCCAATACGACACCCTCATCACGCCCTTCATCTGGCCCCATTCTGCCCATTAGGTCACCACGTCCGCCCCTTCATCCAGGACCATCTGCCCCATTAAGACACCCACATCACGCCTTTATCCAGATCCATCTGCCCAAGAAGGACACAACAGACATCCACGCCTTTTTGGCCCCATATGCCCCAATTAAAGACACCCGTCACGCCCTTGTTCCTAGGTCCATCTGCCCCACTAAGTCAACCCACATCACGCCTTTCATCCAGGTCCATCCTGCCCCAATAAGACACCCACGGCACGCCCTTCTCTGGCCACATCTGCCCAATACACCCACATGTCACGCCCTTCATCTTCCCGTCTGCCCAATTACGCCCACCATGTCCGCCCTTCACCGCTCCCCTCTGCCTTAATAGGGCACCACCACGTCACGCCTTCTCTGGCCACATCTTGCCCCAATAAAGACACCCACATCACGCCTTCATCTGCCACAATAAGACACCATACACTCCCTTCACCTGGCCACCATCTGCCCAAATACGACACCCCATCACGCCTTCTCTGTACAATAAGACACCCAAACACGCCTTCATCTGCCACAATTTAGACACCTGATCACGCCATTCTTCTGCCCTATAAGACTCCCAACATCACGTCTTCATCTGCCACAATAAGACACCCAACATCAAGCCTTCATCTGCCTCATAAGAACCATATTCACGACCTTCATACTGGCCCCATCTGCCCATATAAGACACCACATCACGCCTTCATTGCCACAATAAGCACCCACGTCACGCCCTTCATCCGCTCTCTGTGCGTAATTGACACACGTACCCCTCATCAGGTCCATCTTGCCCAGTAAGACACCACGTCACGTCCTTTATACCAGATCCATCTGCCTCCAATAAGACAACACACATCACGCCCTTCATCTGGCCCCATCTGCCCCAATATGACCACCCACGTCACGCCTTCTTCCAGGACCATATGCCCCAAGAAGACACCCACAGCAAGCCATTCATCCAGGTTCATCTGCCCAATAGACCACCCCGTCACGCACTTCAGTCTCGGCCCATCTGCCCCATTTACCACCCACATGTCAGCCCTTTCATCTTCCCGTCCTGCCAATACGCCCCACCATGTCACGCCTTCATCCGCTCCCTCTACCTTAAATGGCCCACCACGTCACGCCCTTCATCTGGCCCCATCTGCCCAAAAGGGGGTGGGGGGGAGGGACACCCACATGTCACGCCCTTCATCTTCCCCGTCTGACCAATACGCCCACCATGTTCACGCCTTCATCCGCTCCCTCTGCCATAATATGGCATCCCACACGTTACGCTCCTTCATCTGGCCCCATCTGCCCCAATAAGACACCCACATCACGCCTTCATCTGCCACAATATGAACCCATTCACGCCCTTTCATCTGGCCCATATGCCCATATCGACATACCCACATCATCGCTTTTCATACCTGTACAATTGACCTCCCACATCACGCCTACATCTGCACAATAAGCACGATATCACGCCTTCAGCTGCCCCAATAAGACACACACATCACGTCTTCATCTGCCCATAAGACACCCACATCACGCCTTCATTCTGCCCAATAAGATCACCCATATCACGCCCTTATCTTGCCCATATGCCCCATATTAGACACCCACATCACGCCGTCATTGGCCCAATAAGACACCCACATCACGCCTTCCATCGGCCACAATATGACACCCCACTCACGCCCTTCGTCCGCTCTCTGGCCTTCATATGACACCCACGTCACGCCCTTCATCTGGTCCCTGCCCATGAAGACACCCACGTCACGCCCTTTATCCAGAATCCATCTGCCCCATAAGACATCCACATCACGCCCTTCATCTGGCCCAATGCCCCAATACGGACACCCATCACGCCTTCATCCAGGTCCTCTGCCCCAATAGACACCCACATCAAGCCCTTCATCCAGGTCCATCTGCCCAATAAGACACCAACTCAGCCCTTCATCCAGTTTCCATCTACCCCATACGACACCACATCACGCCCTTCATCTGGCCCCATTGCCCATTAGACACCACGTCACGCCTTCATTCAGGGACCATCTGACCCAATATGACACCACTCACGCCTTTATCCAGATCCATCTGCCCAATAAGACCCCACATTCACGCCCTTCATTGGCCCCATCTGCCCCTATAAGACACCCAACGTACGCCCTTTATCCAGGTCCATCTGCCAATAAGACACCCACATCACGCATTCATCAGGTCCATGGCCCCAATAAGACACCCACGTCAGCTTCATCTGGCCCCATCTGCACCCAATACAACCACATGTCTCGCCCGTCTATTCCCCGTCTGCAATAAGCCCCCCATGGTACGCACTTCATCCGCTCCCTTGCCTTAAATATGGCACCACAAGCAGCCGCCTTCATCTGGCCCCATCTGCCCCAATAAGCACCGCATCACGCCTTTCATCTGCCACATAAGCACCCATATCCACTCCCTTCATATGGCCCATTGCCAAATACGACACCCACATCACGCCTTCATCTGTCCAATAAGACACCCCCCCCCCCACCCGCCTTCATCTGCCACAATAAGGGACACCCATATTCACGCCCTTCATCTGCCCCAATAAGACACCCACAATCACGTCTTCATCTGCCACAATAGGACACCCACATCACGCCTTCATCTGCCACCAAATAAGACACCCATATCACGCTTCATCTGGCCATCTGCCCATCTAAGCCACCCACATCACGCGTCATCTGCCAACAAAATAAGGACACCCACGTCACGCCTCATCCGCTCTCTGTGCCTTAATATGACACCCACGTAGCCCTTCACCAGGTCCATTCTGCCCCAGTAAGGACACCACGTCACTGCCTTTATCCAGAGCATCTGCCCCAATAAGACACCCAACATCACGCTCCCTTCATCGGCCCATCTTCCCCAATAAGACACACCACGTCACGCCCTTCAGCAGGTCCATTCTGCCCACTTAAGACACCCACTCACGCCCATTCATCCAGGATCCATCTGCCCCAATAAGAACACCCACGTCACGCCCTTCATCTGGCCCCATTGCCACCAACCTACCCCCACGCAGCCACTCCTTCATTTCCGTCTGCCCAATACGCCCACCATGTCACGCCTTCATCCGTCCCTTACCGTAATATTGGCCACCCACCACGCACGCCCTTCATCTGGCCCATCTGCCCCAATAAGAACCCCACATGTCACGCCCTTCATCTTCCCCGTCGGGCCCAATACGCCACCATGTCACGCCCTTCATCCGCTCCCTCTGCCTTATATGCACCCTCCCCACGCCCACCTCCGCCCTGAATCTGGCCCATCTGCCCCTTAAGACACCCACATCACGCCTTCATCTGCCACAATAAGACACCATATCACGCCCTTCATTCTGGGCCCCATCTGCCAAATGACACCACATCACGCTTTCATCTTACCAATATGACTCCCCACATCACGCCTTCATCTGCCAAATAAGACACCGATATCACGCCCTTCATCTGCCCCATAAGACACCCACATCACGTCTTCATCTGCCACAATAAAGACACCCACATCACGCCTTCATCTGCCACAATAGACCCCATATCACGCCTTCTCTGGCCCCATCTGCCATATAAGGGGACACCCACATCACGCCTTCATCTGCCCAATAAAGCCCCCCAATCCCCGCCCTTCATCTGCACAAATTAAGACACCACGTCACGCCCTTCGTCGCTCCTCTGTGCCTTAATATGACACCCACGTCACCGCCCTTCATCCAGGTCCATTGCCCATGAAGACACCACGTCACGCCCTTTACCGATCCTCTGCCCCAATAAGACATCCACATCCCACGCACTTCATTGGGCCCCATCTGCCCCAATAGAACCTACGTCACCCTTCATCCAGGTCCATCTGCCCCCAATAAGACACCCAATCACGCATTCTTCCAGGGTCCATCTGCCCCAATAAGACACCCACGTCCACGCCCTTCTAGTCTGGCCCCATCTGCCCCAATACACCCACCATTGTCACGCCCTTCATCTTCCCCGTCTCCAATTACGCCCACCATTGGTCACGCCCTTCATCGCTCCCTTGCCTTAATATGGCACCCACCACGTCACCCCTTCATCTGGCCCATCCTGCCCCAATAGACACCACATCACGCCGTCATCTGCCACAATAATGAGACAGCCAGATACGCCCTTCATCTGGCCCCCTTCTCCCAAATACGACACCCACATCAACGCCTTCATCATGTACCAATAAGGACACCTCTATCACGCCTTCATCGGCCCACAATAGACACCCATTTCACGCCCTTCATCTGACCCAATAAGACCACACACATCACGTCTTCATCTGCCACTAATAAGGGACACCCAATCAGCCTCATCTGCCACAATAAGGGACACCACGGTCACGCCCTTCATCGCTCTCTGATGCCTTAATATGACAACCCACGTCACGCTTCTTCCAAGGTCCATTTGCCCAGTCAGACACCACGTCAAGCCCTTCATCCAGGTCCATCTGCCCCAATAAGGGTCACCAACGTCACGCCCTTCATCCAGTTCTCATCTGCCCCTATGAAAGACACCCACGTCAAGCCCTTATCCAGGGTCCATCTGACCCAGTAAGACACCCCACGTCACGCCATTAATCCAGGTCATCTGCGCCAATAAGGACACCCACGTCAAGACCTCATCTGGCCCAATAAGACAACCACGTCACGCCCTTCATCAGTCCATCTGCCCCAATTACACACCCACAATCCGCCCTTCCCAATCCGCTCCCTGTGACTTAATATGGCAGCCACCACATCATGCCTATCCGCTCTTTGTGCCTTAATTGACACCACCGTCATGCTCTTTTCATTCGACCCCATTGCCCCAATAAGAACCAACGTCTCGCACTTATTCCAGGTCCATCTCCCCCAATAAGACACTAACGTTCCACGCCCTTCATCTGCCCCAATAAGGACCCCAAGTTACGCCCTTCATCCAGGTCCAACTGCCCAATAAGCACACGTCACGCACTTCATCCAGGTCCATCTGCCCCACTCAGCCACCCCGTCACGCCTTTCATCCAGTCATCGCCCAGTAAGACACCCACGAGGCCCTTCATTCCCGGTCCATCTGCCTCTGTAAGACACCCACGTCACGCCATTCATCCAGGGGTCCATCTGCCCCCCCCATAAGGGACACCACGTCAAGCTTCTTCTGGCCCAATAAGACACCACGTCAAGCCCTTCATCCCAGGTTCATTGCCCAGTAAGACACCCAACGTCACGCCATTATCAGTCCATCTGCCTCCAATAAGTCACCCACGGTCAAGCCTTCATCCAGTCCATATGCCCAGTAGACATCCACGTCACGCCATTCATTTGGTCCCATCTTCCCCTGTAAGGACAACCCACGTAAGCGTCATCAAGGTCCATCTGCCCCACTAAGACACCCCACGTCATGCCCTTCTCAGGTCATCTGCCCCAGTAAAACACCACGTCAAGCCTTCATCTGGCCCAATAAGACACCCACATTCATGGCCCTTCATCGGCTCAATAAGACCCCCTCATCTGCCCATCATTCTGGCCAATAAGACACCCACATCATGCCCTTCATCTGCCCCAATTAAGTCACCCACGTCAAAGCCCTCCATTCTAGGTCCATCTGCCCAATCCGACGCCCAAGTCACGCCCTTCATCCAGGTCAATCTGCCCCAATAAGACACCACGTCACGCCCTTCATCCAGGTCCCTCTGGGCCCAATACGACTCCCACATCACGCCTTCATCTCAGGTCCATCTGCCCCAATAAGACACCTACATCACGCCCTTCATCCAGGTCCATCTGCCGCAATAAGACACCCACATCACGCCCTTCATCAGATCCATCTGCCCCAATAAGACACCCACATCAGCCCTTCATCTGGCCCATCTGACCAATAAGACACCCCGTCACGCCCTCATCCAGGTCATCTGCCCCAATAAGACCCCATCATCACCTTCATCGCTCGCTGTGCCTTAATATGGCTGCCACCACATTCATGCCCTTCATCCGCTCCCTGTGCCTTAATATGACCACCACCGTCATGCTCTTATTTGCCCCATCTGCCCCCCACAAAGACACCAACGTCACGCACTTGATCAAAGGTCCATCTGCCCCAATAAGACTCTAAGTCACGCACTTCAATCCAGGTCCATCTGCCCCAATAAGACACTCACGTCAAGCCCTTTCATCTGGCCCATAAGGACACCCACGTCAAGCCCATCATCCAGGTCCATCTGCCCAGTAAGACACCACGTCACGCCATTCATCCAGGTCCAGCTGCCCCATAAGACACCACGTCACGCCCTTCATTGGCCCCATCTGCCCCAATACACCCACCATGTCACCCTTCATCTTCCCCGTATGCCCAATACGCCTCCATGTCACGCCCTTCATCCGGCTCCCTCTGCCTCTAATATGGCCACCCACCACGTCACGCCCTTCATCTCGGCCCATCTGCCCCAATAAGGACACCCACATCACGCCTTTCATCTGCCACAATAAGACAACCATATCACGCCTCCATCTGGCCCCATCTGCACCAAATACGTAACACCAACATTCGCATTCATCGGTACCAATAAGACACCCACATCACGCCTTCATCTGCACATAAGACACCCATATCACGCCTTTCATCTGCCCCAATACGACCCACATCACGTCTTCATCTGCCACAAGAAGACCCCACATCCGCCTTCATCTGCCACAATAAGGACACCCATATCTCGCCTTCATCTGGCCCATCTGCCCATATAAGAACACCCACAATCACTTCCTTCATTGCCCATTAGACACCCACATCACGCCTTCATCTGCCCACAATTAAGACACCACGTCACGCCTCTCATCCGCTCTCTGTGCCTTAATATGGGACACCCACGTCACGCCCTTCATCCAGGTCCATCTGCCCCAATAAGACACCCACATCAGCCCTTAATCGGGCCCTATCTGCCCCAATAAAGTCCACCACGTCACGCCCTTCTTCCAGGTCCTCTGCCCAATAAAACACCCATATCAAAGCCCTTCATCTGGCTCCATCTGCACTAATCAGACCACCACTTCAAACCCTTCATCTGGTCCCATTTGCCCCAATAAGACACCCACATCACGCTCTTCATCCGCCCCCTGTGCCCAAGAGGACGCAAGTGTCACGCCTTTCAGCTCCCCTCTGCCCCAATAAGACGCCAATGTCACGCCTTTCATCCGCCTACCTGTGCCCCAATAAGACGCCAGTGTCACGCCTTTTATCCGCCCCAATAAGTACGCCCACATCACGCCCTTCATCCACCCCTGTGCCCCAATAAGACGCCAGTGTCACGCCTTTCATCCTCCCCCTGCGCCCCAATAAGACGCCAGTGTCACGCCTTTCATCCTCCCCCTGCGCCCCAATAGACGCCAGTGTCACGCCTTTCATCCGCCACAATACGACACAAACATCACGCCCTTCATCCGCCCCCTGTGCCCCAATAAGACGCCAGTGTCACGCCTTTCATCCTCCCCCTGCGCCCCAATAAGACGCCAGTGTCACGCCTTTCATTCTCCCCCTGCGCCCCAAAAGACGCCAGTGTCACGCCTTTCATCCGCCCCCTCTGCCCAATAAGACGCCAGTGTCACGCCTTTCATCCTCCCCCTCTGCCCAATAAGACGCCAGTGTCACGCCTTTCATCCGCCCCCTGTGCCCATTAAGACGCCAGTGTCACGCCTTTTATCCGCCCCAAAAGACACCCACATCACGCCCTTCATCCGCCCCCTGTGCCCAATAAGACGCCGTGTCACGCCTTTCATCCTCCCCCTGCGCCCCAATAAGACGCCAGTGTCACGCCTTTCATTCTCCCCTGCGCCCAATAAGACGCCAGTGTCACGCCTTTCATCCGCCCCCTCTGTCCCAAAAGACGCCAGTGTCACGCCTTTCATCCTCCCCCTGCGCCCCAATAAGACGCCAGTGTCACGCCTTTCATCCGCCCCCCTGTGCCCATTAAGACGCCAGTGTCACGCCTTTTATCCGCCACAATAAGACACCCACATCACGCCCTTCATCCGCCCCCTGTGCCCCAATAAGACGCCAGTGTCACGCCTTTCATCCTCCCCCTGCGCCCCAATAAGACGCCAGTGTCACGCCTTTCATCCTCCCCCTGCGCCCCAATAACACGCCAGTGTCACGCCTTTCATCCTCCCCTCTGCCCCATACACCACCATGTCACGCCCTTCATCTTCCCCGTCTGCCCAATACGCCCACCATGTCAGGCCCTTCATCCGCTCCCTCTGCCTTAATTATGGCACCCACCACGTCACGCCCTTCATCCGCTCCTCTGTCTTAATATGGCACACACCACTCATGCCCTTCATCTGGCCCCATCTGCCCCAATAAGACACCCACATCACGCCTTCATCTGCCACAATAAGACACCATATCACGCCCTTCATCTGGCCCCATCTGCCCAAATACGACACCACATCACGCCTTCATCTGCCCCAATACGACACCCATCACGCCTTCATCTGCCACAATAAGGCACACATATCACGCCCTTCATCTGCCCAAATAAGACACCCACATCACGTCTTCATCTGCCACAATAAGACACCCACATCACGCTTCATCTGCCACAATAAGACACCCATATCACGCCCTTCATCTGGCCCATCTGCCCATATAAGACACCCACATCACGCCTTCATCTGCCCCAATAAGACCACCACATCACGCCTTCATCTGCCACAATAAGACACCCACGTCACGCCCTTCATCCGCTCTCTGTGCCTTGATATGACGCCTACGTCACGCCCTTCATCCAGGTCCACTGCCCCAATAAGACACCAACGTCACGCCCTTCATCTGGCCCCATCTGCCCCAATAAGACACTCACATCACGCCCTTCATATGGCCCCATCTGCCCCAAAAAGCACCCACGTCACGCCCTTCATCCAGGTCCATCTGCCCAATAAGACACCCACGTCACGCCCTTCATCTGACCCCATCTGCCCCAAAACGTCACCCACGTCACGCCCTTCATCCAGGTCCATCTGCCCCAATAAGACACCCACATCACGCCTTCATCTGGCCCCATCTGCCCCAAAACGTCACCCACGTCACGCCCTTCATCTGGCCCATCTGCCCCAAAAAGTCACCCACATCACGCCCTTCATCCAGGTCCATCTGCTCCAATACGACACCCACATCACGCCCTTCATCTGGCCCCATCTGCCCCAAAAAGTCACCCACGTCACGCCCTTCATCCATGTCCATCTGCCCCATTAAGACACCCACATCACGCCCTTCATCCGCTCCCTGTGCCTTAATATGGCACCACCACTCATGCCTTCATCCCAGGTCCATCTGCCCCAATAGACACCCACATCAAGCCCTTCATTGGTCCCATCTGCCCCAGTAAAACACCACGTCACGCCCTTCATCCAGGTCCATCTGCCCCAATAAGACACCCACATCAAGCCCTTCATCTGGCTCCATCTGCCCCAATAGACCATCACATCAAGCCCTTCATCTGGTCCCATTTGCCCCAATAAGACACCCACATCACGCCCTTCATCCGCCCCCCTGTGCCCCAATAAGACGCATGTGTCACGCCTTTCAGCCTCCCCCTCTGCCCCAATAAGACGCCAGTGTCACGCCTTTCATCCGCCCCCTCTGCCCCAATAAGACGCCAGTGTCACGCCTTTCATCCACCCCCTCTGCCCCAATAAGACGCCATGTGTCACGCCTTTCATCCACCCCGTGCCCAATAAAACGCAAGTGTCACGCCCTTCATCCGTCCCAATAAGACACCCACATCACGCCCTTCATCCTCCCCTGCGCCCCAATAAGACGCCAGTGTCACGCCTTTCATCCTCCCCCTGCGCCCCAATAAGACGCCAGTGTCACGCCTTTCATCCACCGCACCCCTGTGCCCCATAAGACGCCAGTGTCACGCCTTTCATCCACCCCTCTGATCCAATAAGACGCCAGTGTCACGCCTTTCATCCGCCCCCTGTGCCCCAATAAGACGCCAATGTCACGCCCTTCATCCGCCCCCTCTGCCCCAATAAGACGCCAATGTCACGCCTTTCATCCGCCCCCTGCGCCCCAGTAAGACGCCAATGTCACGCCCTTCATCGGCCCCCTCTGCTCCAATACGCCAACCACGTCACGCCCTTCACCTGCCCCCTCTGCTCCAATACGCCAACCACGTCACGCCCTTCACCTGCCCCCTCTGCTCCAATACGTCAACCACGTCACGCCCTTCACCTGCCCCCTCTGCTCCAATACGTCAACCACGTCACGCCCTTCACCTTCCCCCTCTGCTCCAATACGTCAACCACGTCACACCCTTCACCTGCCCCAATACGCCAACCACGTCACGCCCTTCACCTGCCCGCTCTGCTCCAATACGCCAACCACGTCACGCCCTTCACCCCCCCCCCCCCCACCCCCCAATACGCCAACCACGTCACGCCCTTCATCCACCCCCTCTGCCCAAATACGCCAACCACGTCACGCCATTCATCTGCCCCAATATGCCCATCCACGTTAGGCCTTTCATCCGCCCCCTCTGCCAAAATAAGACACGCATGTCACCCCTTCATCCATCCTCTCTGCCTCGATAAAACACCTACGTCACGCGCTTCACCTGCCCCCTCTGCTCCAGTAAGACACACATGTCACGCCAATTATCCACGCCCTGTTTGCCCCAATACGCCGACCCCGTCACGCCCTTCATCCACGCCCTCCTGCTCCAAATCGCCCGCCATATGCGACGCCCTACATCTGCCCCACCAAGACACCCACGTTATGCCCTTCAACTACGCCCTCTGCCCCTATCCACTTGCTTTGTCAAGCCCTTCATCCACGTCCCTTCTGCCCCAATATGCCCATCCATGTCACGCCTTATATTCGTCTACCCCCTCCCCATTCCAGTATGCCCACCTACGTCAGGCCCTGTATCCTCGCCCCTCTGCTCCACCTTAGGCCCTAAAATCTGTGCAGCCTGTGAGCCCACCCATGCCATGCCTTCCCTACCCCTACCCATATCATACTCTAAAAATATGCACCGTTTTTCGTGGCTTCCATGTTCCCATTCATGTCCCGCCCTGAATTCTATGCGCCCCCACTCCTCCCCTCCCCCAACCTAACCCGCGGCCTCTACCACCACCTATGTCGAGCGCTGTAATCCGAACTGCCTGTACTCCCCACCCATGTCACGCCCTGCATCCACAACTGCCGTACCCCCACCTATGTCACACGCTGTATTCCCGTCTT
>CM031607.1:74843656-74853656 GCA_018398815.1 Conus ventricosus | reverse complement strand
CTTAACCCCCCTATTGAAAACGACCGCATCAAGAAAGCGTGGTTTAGTCTCCGATGCGTTTTATCAAAACCCAGTTAAATTTTGCTGTGTTTTGCGCATCAACTGGTGTGGAGTGTCGTATGCTGATCTTTAAATCACCATGACCCTTGGTGAGGTCAGTGTACAGATTTCATTTCTATTACACCTTCAGAGTTATTGACTGAACTGAAAAGCTCCATTACCAAATGACAAACCATTTAATCCACTCAGCAACAGAATAGCCCTGAAGGCTTTTGAAAAGGTCTGTAACGAATCAATATTAACATCAAGACAGGCTTTAGACAAATTGGATCATAACATGGCCTAGGCGACCTTTATTTTCGGGCACGCACAGAAAGTAAAACTATGACTGGCATCCTCCTTTCAAATCTTTCTTTTTTGGCACAACTGTTTGAGCCTGGGTCCCCACAGCAAGAGCATTAAAACAGCATGGACAACATTTATCTTAGACACTTCTAAGGGCCTAACTAGGGCGGGAATAAAACAATAAACGACCTAAATTGTACTTTCGTTTTGTTTTCTAGGTTCGCAAGCACAGGCAAGATCCCAGCATAACTGATCCTTCTACTGCTTGACGCCCAAAACCATACTTAGCAATTAGAGGACCCATTAATTCACTTGTTTTCCTTCAATATAAAGATACCCAAAATGTTTCAATACGCAAGATCGAAAGTAACTTTGCCGTTGGGAGTTATACATGCTGCCTCTGACCTCAGACTCCAGGTAGGAACAATAATGAAAATACAACAATGAAATTTCTTTGTTGCAGGCAATGACAGAAAGGTTGGAAAAATACATAAATTCTGAACCAGTAATATTTACAACATAAAAGAACACCCCAAGAATAATATCAATCCCGCGGCCCAAAGCCCAAAGCCGTTTAAGACCCGACTCGTTTCCCCGATGACCATAATTTTGAAAAAAACGCGCTTTTCTTGGATTAACTGCCCTAGGATTACTTGGTCTTTATCTTACTAAATATTAAACCCGACTAAAAAGAAGAGACCTAAAGCCATAAATGCCGGCCATAAAGCCAACTTTCTTGCTTGCAGTAGACAAAGCCCGCTAACAAGCCCCCTATATGCCAGGTAAAGAGCCTATAGCTTTACCGCTAATTTTTTTAAAAAATCCGCAAATGATCAGCTGTTTTTTTAACCCATGATTTATAGGCGGTGATGGGGCGATGGCGGTGGAGGCACGGGCCCAGCACCACCGCCGCCTGTAATAGCCATCACCAGGTACTTATTGCAAATCCTAAGGCCGTTTAACGCTGCTAATGTGACCCATGCTCTCTAAACAGCGTTCGATCTTTCTGCTAGCGTTGCGTTCTTCATATAAAATTTTTTCGATAGTTTCTCTTATTCTTTTTCACTTGAGTTCGTAATTGGTCTCGGTTGTAGTTTAGCACTTCTAGTCTTGCTGATCTTTCTTGTTCAAGATCTTTTAGTCTTTGTTTATTCTTTCTTTAATATCATGCCCAAAGTTGGCGTCATCAGCCTCAACGAGTTTTTCTTTTTCTCTTTTTATATGCCCATCTAGTTCACCTAGTTTTGTTAAATTGTTTGCTAATTCGCCTCTGATGCTTCTCAAAGCATGATAAAGGGGCCGCTATTTCCCGCTTAGGCAAGGGGGAAATCTTTAATTGTTTTAACGCTGTTTCTTCTAAACTGGTTTCTGCTTCTATTGCATTTATTAATTCGTCTGCTGATTGATTTAATTCTTTAGTTCCATGTTTTGCATTTGGTTATCTGTCGGGAGTTTTGCAGTGGTTTTGAATTTTAGCAACTGCATCCCTATCTAATTTTGGTCTAGCAATGCAAGGCGATTTGTACGCTCGCAGGGAGTCTATTTCTAATTGAACCCACGGCTAAAAACTTTGGGGGGTCTTTTTTAGTTGAAAGCCGAACAAGTTGTCCTTGGGCGTTTTTCACAGACAAATGACCATTTTCCCTAATTCAAAATCATTTGGGTCTATAAATTCGGGGGGTTTCTTTGGCCTAAACTTTTGTAAAATGCTTCGACCGTACTTTCTGTTAATTCACGCCGCATTGAGAGCGTTGAGCGATGCTGTGTCAAAGGGATCATTTCACTCATGTCGTCTCCAGGATCAAAAACATCATAATCTTCTTCGCCTTCAATTCCTCCATTTTTTTTAAATAATTAACTTTTTATTTTGCTTCATAAAAAATGTCACAACCAGCACTTGGCTCGATTCTTGACCCGCATAAAAAAACTGAAAGAACCCCCTTGGCGTGAAAGGAAATAAGCGGAATATTACTGTTCCAATAATCCATCACTATTGATGGGGATCAAATTCTTACGTTAAATTTCCAGACCTAGGAGCGGATGAAGTGATTGTGCCAGGCTCTGCGGGGCTTACTTTAAAAATAGAACCGCTTCAACAACAGACCCAAACAGGACAGTTGTGCAGAATCGGGGGCGGGCAATCGTTAAAAAAAATTTCTATAAAACTTGAGGGGAAAGAAATTTTTTCTTTACATAATGCAGAAAATATTTTTAACCTATTCTGATCTATGGCTAACCGAGAATGAAAGGGCGATCTTGCGTTTCAAGGAATAGAAAATAATGAAGCACTAAAACATAGAATAGGCGCTGGAGATGCAAAGACAGCAAAAGCATGAAGCAGAAAGTTATGCTTTTTGGAAATCGCTTTTCCATTCCCTAATTTTGAGTTGTTAAAAGGCATGCCCCATACTTTCAAGGAGGATTAAAAGAGATTTTTCATATGAACTAACTTTTAATGAATACAAAGGGGTTATTCTATTTTACAGACACCGCAGCAAAGTACAGCATTTCTGACATCACGTTAGAGTTTGACGCTGTTAGCAACCCTAATTAGCAAGGATGATTGAGCAACAATATCAGTCACAATTAGTAATATATTACGAAAGAGTGATTCATCATACAACATATCCCAAAAGCAAGGCAGACGCTATATGGAATTTTAGTTTTACACCGCAGCACGATCATTTAAAAGGTATTTTATTGCTGTGTGAAGATGAAAAAGAACCATTCAAAAGGCAAAGTGAAAAGTTTATTAATCCAAAAATAACGAAAGTGCAATGTACAATTGAGGTAGTCCTAACCAAATCTACGCTAGCGGGTTTAAAACCTCGTCAGCATTTTGACGAATAAAAAAATTTTTTGGGGGCGGGGGGGTAGAAATCCAACAGTAGACCTTTGTGTCAAAAGATCTACACCTTCACAGTGTAAGACTTGATGATTATTAACAACAAAATACGGTTTTGGATTGACCTAAGGTCAACGGAGGATAATGGGTTACATGGAAGCGGAGAACTGTGAGAGACGTAATAAACATTCAAATCGAAAAAGAAAAGATGCCGCTAAACCGCTTACTGTACTTTTGTTTTTAATATATGATGCGCAGCTGATATTGGAAGATAACAGATTAAAAGATGTACTATACTAAATTATTTTTCATTTTATAAAAAGCATGTCTGTTCAGGTTTATCCAAATGTGCCTACAGCACCGGAGATGCCAAGAGAAGAGATAGTAAAACCCTAGCATAAAAACCTTCAGATTAACAAACATTACACAAATGCAACAAAAACTAGAGCAGGACCTTTCAAATACAGCAAAACCAAACGAAGGTATTCTGCTGCCTTTAATGCTGTTACATATGTTAATACTGGAACATCGACTATAAGCGCTCTATCAGCAGGAACGAGGGTTGGTCTTTTAGCAACGGGCATAGGCGCACCGCAGCTTTACCTCTAGGCAGTTTGTCTTTAGCTCTTGGCCTGTGTTCATTAGCTGTAGGTGTGCTAGCAAAAAATTAAAAACAAACTCCAAAGCACACAGTTTAGGTTCAACTAATAACGGCTAAACTTGCTCGTTCAAACTGACAATAAATAAAGCGCTAGTTTGACTAAAAACATCACGGATGAAGAATTTAATCGTTTACAGGCCGATTTTGATGACTACAAAAGACAAAAGTTTGATCTTCAAAGAAGGGGGGGACAAGTTTTTCTCAACAGCCAGACCCGAGCAGATAAAAAAGGAATGCTTAAAAAAAGTAAACGAAACATTTAAACTCTGTTCAAACAGCTCACATTAAAAATTCCCAAAAGGGGCGTTTATACTTTAGTTTATGAGACCAACCGCAAAAAGACCGTTGATATTGATTCGGGTTTAAAGTATTTTTTTTTAATTTAAAATAAATATTTTGAGTTAGAAAAGAAACTCAACATGGCTAAGACATATGAAGGACCAGACGAATGTTTGAAGGGAATGCTTGGAGAGAGCGTTTTTAAGAGCACTGAATGATATTGATTTAGAAGTCATTGACCCAAAAAAAACGTACAGGCAAGTGTTGTTCATGCTATTTCTCAAGTTCCAGGCAAACTAACAATGACCCGCCAGTTAAAGTAATGTTTAGCTGTTTTAATCGACATATAACAATAATGAAGAAATCTAAAAGTCTGGGTCTCAACAAAACAGCAGACTATTCTTTCTCGTAATGACTTAAACCCACCCGGTTGGGCAGACGAACTGCTTACACAGTTTGACGCTGCCGCTAAAGAACCCAAAAAATGAGAGGTTTTGGTGGTCAGAGGGCGAAGTCCTAGAGATCAGATTAAAACAGTCTAAGTATGCGCCGATTTTTGGGCAAGGGCTTACATTCCGCTACCTCCAGCATTGGTAGCGAAAAGAGCAGTTCAAACATAAGGAATACAGACAACAAATGTTTTATGTGGTGTGTTCTCGCAAGGCTGCATCATGTTGCTAAAAACGCAGAGAGAGTGTCTAACTATGCCCATACATTCAATGATCTTAATTTTAGTGGGTGTCCTTTCCTGTTAGTGTAGAACAAATTGATCAGTTTGAAGAGCAAAACAAACCAATAACTGTCAATATCTACACAGGGGATGAGGAAACAAATCTACAGCCGATTAAAGTGTCCAAGAACAGTCCAACGATTGGCGAACCAGACAAAAATCATGTTGACTTACTACTGATGCTTTCGCCAGCGGGCAAAAAAAAAACCGCATTACACATTGATTCGAACAATGATAACTAATGCAGCATGCTTCAAAGAATGGGCATAAAAAAGAATTCTGCAGAAAATTTTAACAAAATTCCATCTGTGCAAGCCCGAGTGAACTATAAAACTTTGGGTAAAAGTTCTGTAGACTGTAAACAGAACTAATTACGCCCCACCTGGACAAAGTTAGTTTTAAGAACTGGAAAAAACTGCAACATTCTCCATACGTAGTTTACGCCAGCCCTTCGAGTCGCTTTTTGTTCCTTATGAAGGGCCAGCGCCAAAAAAAACTTCGAAAAACGTCTTAATGAGAAATCATCAGATTTGTTCATTTGCTTTCATTGTTGGTCAGGTCGGATGGCGCTCATTCAAGGCCAGAATTATACAGAGGACCAGATGCGGCTAGAACATTTTTACAGCGCATGCAGCAAAGTGCGTAATGATTGTTCAAATTTAAATCTAATTATCTAAATCATAATGGCGCCTGAAGACCAAAAACAGTATGACTTAGCCGCCACTTTTGGATTTGTGGTTTAGAATTTAGTGAGGAAGCCAAATCCAAAAGAAGAGACCATGATCACATTAGGGGAAAGTTCAGAGGAGCAGCACATAGTAAATGCAATCTTCAACTAAAGTTTGATCCTAAGACATGGAAGCTGCCCCATCTCTCTTTCATAACTTGCGAGGTTACGACTCTCATTCTTATAATAAAGCAGTGGACGATGCCTTCAGGGTGTCATGCATTGCACAGCCCTCAGAAAAGTACATGTGCTTTAATCTGAATAACATGTCTTTTATGACTCTATGCAGCACATGATGGGATCTTTAGAGGCACTGGTTTATGTCCTTAAAGTCCTGCCCAATACGGAAGAATATTTGACCCGACTCTCGTTTAGAAAGGGCGTTTATCCTTATGAGTACATGAACAGTTGGGAAAGGTTTGACAAAGATACACTTCCTCCTAAAGGCGCGTTCTTTTCTAGTCTTAGAGGAAAGGACATCAGTGTCTGATTACCAACATGCTCAAGATGCGTGGCAGAAGTTAGAGTGTAAAACGATGGGAGACTACATGACCCCTACTTAATGGCAGATGTATGTTTGTTGGGGGACGTCTTTGAAAATTATAGAAAGACCTGCATGAAACATTATAGCCTGGACCCTTTGCGAAAAACCTTTCTGCACCCGGGATGAGCTGGGATGCTTTCTTAAAGTTACTGGAGTACAAAATTGATTTATTGTCAGATTTACCAATGATTCAGATGATTGAAAAGGGGTTTGCGTGGGGGAATTAGTATGGCGTCGCATCATTACTGTAAAGCAAAAACAAATACTTGGGCGACTATGATCCGAGTAAAAGGTCTAACTATCTCATGTATTTAGACGCAAACAATTTTGTATGGGTTTTAGCAATGGCGCAATCACTTCCGTTACATAACTTCAAGATGTACACAGGTACGAAATTTAAAATTCAAAAGGCATTAAAGTGGTTGAACAGTTTTAACGCCTGATCAGCAGCGCGGCTTCCCTTCTAGAATTGACTTAGAATATCCCTCATGAACTCCATGACCTGCATAATGACTATCCTTAGCAGCAGAAATCTAAAGATGGATCCAAGAGAGCCACCTAAACTGTGCCTAATCTTCGGAGGCAAAAAAATTATGTTGTCATTACAGACTTTTACAATTTTATTTAAGACATGGTTAAAGTTAACAGCTGTCCATCGTATAATTGCTTTCGATCAAGAACAGTTCATGAAACCATACATCTGAAGAACATGGGTCTCAGAACCAAATCCACAATGCTTCAGAAAAAGACTTTTTCAAACTGATGAACAACAGCTGTTTTGGAAAGACTATGGAGAATCCCACAAGCGTAAAGATGTCAGATGGTCACCAGAGAGAATGAAGCAATTAAGCTGACTTCAAAACCTATTATCAGGACTTTAGAAGATTTCATGATGCTTTTTGGGATAATGATGAAAAAAAAGAAAGTCAAATTAGAAAAAACCTGTATTTATTTTGGGTTTACTGTTTTTGAATTATCAAAGCTTTTGTGTTAGAGTTTCTTTATGACTACTTTAAGCCCTCGTATTAGTGTTTCTTTATGACTACTTTAAGCCCTCGTATCCTGAGTCCAGAGTACTTTACACAGATACAGACAGTTTTGTTATAGATATCCCTACTGAAGACATCTATAAAGACATGGGGAAAAGGAAGTAGCTAAAAGGACATGCGGGATGGTATGATACATCTGATTACCCTAAAGATTCGCCTTTGCATTCAATTACTAACAAGAAGGTTTTAGGAAAGATGAAGGATGAATTATCTGGAAAGGTGATCAAGGAGTTTGTTGGTTTAAGGTCAAAAATGTACAGTATTTTTGAGCCAGGAAAATCATTAAGAAAGCAAAGGAAATCCGCAGCGTTGTGCAGTCAAACATATCACATGACAACTAAAAGAAGCATTGTTTGGCAATAAGACTTTTCATCATGACAAAGTAAAACTGCGATCTAATCTACAGAGATCAACACAGCAGTTGTAACAAAGAAGTCATTAGATAGAACAAACACAAAACGGGTGTTTGTTAATCCAGAGTTTTCATATGCAATTGGGCACTGGAGAACCGTAAATTAATTAAAGCGGAACTGTGTCTGGGGGAATTATCTGCAGTTCTTCTTTTACAAAAGATCTTGAGGGGCTGGTTGTTTTGTTGTGCCAGTTTCTCGTAAAAAAATACACGGGCGGTTTCATTTTTACAATTCTTTTTATTTCATACGGGTCAACACTCCAAACTGGATCTGTTGCCCTGAGCGAGTGTCCCCTTCTGCTTCCCCCGGTAAATAAAGGTACCTTACTTTCAAACCAAATGGTAATAGTTTGCCGGATGAAGTCTCTCCTTCAACAACTTTTATTGTTTTTCTTTTGATTTCTTGTACTGGTTTTAGCCCTTTAAATTCTTCTTATTCATTGCGCGCAAAACTGAGGGCAGTCTTCTAACCCATTCTGTGTTGCGAGAATTGTCAATCAGCTCTCTGTGATACTGGTAGGAAAAAAGTCTTTCAGCTAACGTTTGTTAAAGTTTTCAACTAAAGCCTGTGATCTGTGAACTCCCGGAATGCCTCTTCTAATAGTAACTCTGTGTTTTAACAATAATGATTCACTTGGCCTTTAAATTCTTTTTCCCTCGTCAACTTGAATCATGCGAGGGAAAGTTAAGGGCCTCGTTGGTATATCAGTTGTATAGCAACAGCAACAGCAGAAGCACTCTTTGTGTTAATGGCTCCGCTCTTTGTATCTTTAAGCCCTGTCAATGACTGTAAAGGCGTACTTAAATCTTTTTTTTCTAATCGTATCAGAGGGTAAATATAGAAGATCCATTTGATGGGTGTCGTTTGGAGTTGTATTAACAAAGTGCGGTCTCGTATTCGTCCTAGGGGCAGGTAAATAAATTTGCCAAATTGCTTGTTTAGATAACCATTCCTTTGCTGTTTGTTCACTGACCCCCGCCGCTTGGCTTAGCTTTTGTATTTCTGTGATACCCTTCCAATATCCTTGGCGAATAATAGATTTTGTTCATTTTTATTCACCAATATTATGCGCAACAAAATACACGACGGTCATACCAAAGGCAATAAACGCGATTTTTTGCATCTTTTGTTTTTCTGATGGTTGATAAAAGTCACTGAATTTTGGTGGGGGCAATGTCTGGACCGGTTTGCCTGTTTTCTAGATAATATTGTTTTATTGCTTGATCAACATCTTTAAATATGTAAGCTGCATGCCCCTGTTTTTTCAGTGTGTCATTAATAAAATCTAACTGCTCAAGTCTCTGCTTTTCATAGGCGTCTTGTGCAGCTGCTAGTTGCTCCATAGCTTTGTTATGTCTTTTTCTCTCGCCGTCATCCCGCAGTTTACTAAACGCGAAATTACTTCCGCTAAAAGCAAGCGCATTCCCACAGCGCCACCTATCATCATTACAGCGAAGCCATTTTTTTTAAATGTATTTTTTATTTACATATTTATTTCGTCTGGAATTATTCTTGCTTGACTAGAAAATCTTCGTAGCGAACGAAGCTGCAAGATAGCAATTAGCTTTGCTGAGTCTTCAAAGTCTAGTTGCCAAGATCTGCCGGTTTTATTTTTAACAAGCTTTTACCAAGCATTGAGTATCCTACACTTTGACCACCAATAACAGCAGAATGGTATACAAGGTTGGTAACAGTTTTTTCGGTGCTCATTTTTTTAAAAATAAAATAATTATAATTAAAAATAAAAACATGAACAGCGATGATCTACTACAGCTAAGGGCGGCCTAAACTTCCCGAACTTATGAATGACCAAGTTGATGGCCAAGCTATTATGCCCAAAAAGGAGAGCTGTATTCTTTTGGGGCATGTGGGAAAACAAAACAGTTCCTCGGAACTGAAATTTAGCATTGAACAGATTAACAGATGTCGCCGCAAGACATTTTAAAGTATCATAACAGGTATGAAGCGCAGCTGGGTCTAGAATGGGAAAAGTGTGGGGCAAACGGGTTTTTAGTTTGTACACTAAATAGTCAGTAGATTTTCCCCCATTGATTCTGAACAAGATCTTAAAGTATGATTTAACGCAAGATCCAGTTTTAACAAAGTCATTAGAGTCTCTAGGTGTGATCTATACTACAGATTTGGAACATTGTTATCGCCATAATCATGGGATTTAATAATTTAATCAATAGATTTTGTTTCCCTTCAAATGAACGAGCTGGAAATCACCCGAAACCAGGAAACATTGAATAAAGGGGGAGAAGTAACCAAGCCAAAAATCAGCAGAAAACACTGAACCAGGTGGGGACCAGTGAAAGCATCCTCATCCTGGGTGTTAAAGCAGGAAAAAAATTAGCAGAGTGGAACAGACAAAAAAAAATTTAATTTTACAGAATATAACTCATCA
>CM031607.1:74836156-74838656 GCA_018398815.1 Conus ventricosus | reverse complement strand
GGAGAGTGAGAGAGAGAGAGAGAGAGAGAGAGAGAGAGAGAGAGAGAGAGAGAGAGAGAGAGAGAGAGAGAGAGAGAGAGCTAGAGAGGGGGAGGAAGGTGAGAAGAGAAGGATGACCAAGATGAAGACACATCGACAATGATATGATGAATGATAAGACAGGATGGCATGAGCAAGAGGTGAGAAGGGTGAATGATAGGAACGGATGTGCAAAACGTAAAACCGATGACCGGAGAAAAGTGGAGAACTTGATGATGAACAATGGCGGTCGAGAGGAGACGAAGACGACTGGTAAAGAATCAATGATGGATCGGAGGGGAACAAGTGAAAGCCAGAACGACAAATGAATGATGGGCCTGGGAGAAAAGAAAATATCGTGAGACTGAAAACTAACGGAGAGAACTCGTCAAACAATGATTAACGGTAGAACTTTAAGCATGATGGACGGAATGAGAGTTGGAGAACGTGGTGATTGTGAATGGCAAACGGGACAGAAAAGAAGAACGCAAGTATGATGAATAATGAGGAAGTATGAGGAGTGGAAAATGACGAACATGAATGATGGACGGAATAAGGACAGAAGAGAATGCTAGTGATGAGCGTTATACGTGAGTGTCTAATATCATCTGGCGATGAAAAGACATCAAATCAACCACTGAACTGTTATACGTGATGAAAATGGGAGCGTGAAAACTTTGACAAGGACCTGAACAACAACACAAAAAAGCCTTTAAATTGGAGAAACACTGACCAACGCAAATCAAAGTCAGCACCACTCAGACGTTAATTGTCTCATACAGGAAGAAGAAAAATAAGAAGCTCGAGGAATTTTGCTTTGGGCTCCACGACAGAGCAAAAGAGATCCAAGTATGCTAACAGTTCAGGATTCATCGAATGGAGATGACTTTCCAACAGTCTGTCGAAGAAGTTGTAGTAGCAGTGAAGTCGCTGAATCATGGTAAGGCTGCAAGCTTTCACAATATCCCTGCAGAACACTTGAATATGGAGGTAAGGGCAGTAACTGATATATAGACTGCCATCTGCAACAAGATCTGGCACACCGACGAGTGGTTAACGCCAAAGAGACTCAATGACCAGTCGTCACACCTCCAAAGAGAGAAAATTCTCAACACTACCAGAGCAACCGCAAGATTAGTTAGACCAGCAATGTAAGCAACGTAATGTTCAAAATTATTCTGAACAGAATCAAGTCACAAACACAAACCGTTGCGTCTGAGAGGCTGACGTATCATCAAACAGATCTCCAACCCTTCGCAAAAACACCTGCAACACCAAAGGAGTTCCATCATGTCTTCACAGACTTCAAAACGGCGTTTGACAGAGTCTGTCCAGATGTGCTATAAGCCGATATGAAGAAATTTGCAAACGGGATAAAGTTAATCAACAACAATAAGAACGTATGCTCCGAAGTGACCAGTCCAATACTCACAAAGGGCGCGACAGGGAAGTGGTCTCATAAATCAGTTGGGATTCGTCAGGGCCGTTTTCTTCTCCCATATTTTTCAACATAGTCCAGAAATGTATCATGAATGATCCACTTGAAGATCATATCAACACAATCAGCTCTGCGAGAACTATCACTGGCCTTTACTTTCCAGATAACTTCGATGGCCTGGTAGGCACTACACAGAACTCACCAAGCCTATTACAACACTGGATGAAAGATCTATGAGATGATATGGATAACAACAAAGAGAAGACCAAGCTAATGGCCAGCCACACCACCACCTCCAGTACGATACATCACTGTTAAACAGTTCATATATCTGGGATTTATTTTCAGCGATGGGGGATCTAATCAGATATTCTCTTAGGAGCAGCAAAGACGTCAGTTCTGTCCAGACTGAACCTCGTATGCAAAGACGATAACATCTCAGGGAAACACAAATCTGAATCCTGAAAGGGTGTATTTCATTTTCACATTGACATACGCGACGTGGACCTGGAAGAAACGACCCAATCAAAGAAATGAGATGTCATTGTAAGATACTATACATCAGATATACTGATTATATCACCATTCAACAAGTGCGCCAGACCATCAAACAGCACATAGGGCCATACAAAGCTTTCTTGACACCAGCAAAGCAAAGAAACTACGAGAGCGAGACCAAGGGAAGCACAGAAAAAAAAGGCCTGACAACATCGCAGAATGGGCAGGGAAACCGTCTATGGAGCCCAGGGTCTCCAAACAGAACCGACAGAATTGAAGGAATCTGGTGAACAGTTCTTCAGCACGATGCCCCAATGACACGGACCTAGGAAAAAGAAGTCGATATTAGTGCCACAAAGACAAAATCATTTTTGTACTTTTAATTGATTTTTTTTAATAATACAGAACGTGTGCGTGATCCTCTAGGATTGAGCCATTTGTTAACATTTTTTAAAATTAATTTGAATACATGGCTTTTATGTTCTTCAGTCTCAGAAAACAAAATGTTTATCATCTTTCTCAGATGATAAAAATTAATGTCAATGT
>CM031607.1:74798656-74831156 GCA_018398815.1 Conus ventricosus | reverse complement strand
AATACGATTTGCTATGCAAGAAGACCCTATCTTATAGACAACATTGAGCAGGGATATTGGTCTCCAGTTTTTAATGAATTCTTTAGGTTTGTCTCCTTTTGGGATACATGTAATTATTCCTTCTTTTTGTGTATTGGATAATTCCTCTTTTGAAATGACTGGTTTAAAAGCTCTGACTACAAAAACACCCAGCTGTTTCCAGAAAACTTTAAAAAAAATTCCGATGTGAAACCGTCTGAACCAGAACTTTTCCCGTTTCTGCATGTTTTTAAGAGCACATCCTGCTTCCTCAAGTGTTATTTCTCCCTCAAGCGATTCTTGTTCTTCCTCTGTTAATTTTGGCATTTCCTCGATCAAGTCCGCACATTCTTCCACTTTTCTCTCTGTGTATAGGTTTTCATAAAAAGCTTCACTTCCATCAGGATTTCATCAGATTTGTATACTATCCTGTCATCTTGTTACTAATTTAGACATATATTTACTTACGAAGTGTCTCTTTTCTAGATTACAAAAATATTTAGTTACCTTTTCACCCTAGGCCACCCATCTTGCCTTTGATCTTATTAAAATTCCTTGCATTTTTTCATCTCTTAACGTGGCTAATTCTCTGCCTAAGCAATCCAATTTTCAGCATGTTATCCTCAGTTTTAGTTTCTTTTTCTCTATTTCTGTTATTTGATGTTCTAAACTCACACTCCTTTTCTTCTCTTTGCTTCTTTTTCATTGTTGCATATGCAATGGTTTTTGCTCTGACTTTCATTAACAAGAAATCCAAGAAAACGTTGACAGGCACCGTTAGTTGTACATCAGCTTTAGACAGATCCTCTTGTTGTGCTTTGTCATAAGGAGCTGCAGCATATTATTGAGTAACGTTACCAATCATGTCATTAATTTCTTCTAAAAATTGGCGATCTCGGAGTAGAGAATTGTTAAATTTCCAATATGTTTTATGGGTGGTTTGTTTACCAAATTCTAACTTTAAAACTAACCATCGATATCCATAGTGGATGTCAGGATCTTCTACATAAAAAATCAGGTATCGGAAATTGAAAAAGTCCAATCTACTTTGTTTAAGAGGGCTTTTCTTTCGCCATGTGTATCTCCTGCTATCAGGTTATATTCTCTCTATATATATCTGATAACTGCAGTTCTTCGATCATGTTCAGAACTGTATCCTGCGCTTTGGGATTGTTATTATGTTTATAGTTATCATAATCAATAGAAGGGTCTAATACAAGGTTCCAATCCCCAACCGCTATGATATTACGGTATTAAAACTTTCTATAGTACTTTTTAGGTTTACATAAAAGTCTGGGTTGTCCCTATTAGGTGCCGTATACATTAACAAGAAGCAGATCGAGCTCCCATATATTTAAACAGGATAATTATGAAGTTACCATCTTGGTCTCTGATATATCTTTTTTATCTTAATTCAAACGTGTTATTAAACATGACAGATACACCTCTAGAATTTAACGTATTAGAAGAGAAAAACATTTATAGCCCCATTCTGATGCAACGATGTGTTCTGATTTCTTATCAAAGTGTGTGTCTTGAAGACAATAAAATGAATGTGATTTTTGTTTCAGATACTGGAATACGTCACGCCTTTTCATATTATTACCTAACCCTTGGCAGTTTAGTGATATAACAGAAATGCTATTCATGTCTAGAATTTACATTTGACAATAACTGACAAATATTAATTTACAGAGAGCAGTGTTTGGTAGACATACCTGTTACCTTTGAACCAGACAACATTCTTTGCAAGAGGTACAACATTCCTTGCGAGATGTCGATATTACTAATGTATGTACTGACACGGGCTGTATACATATAACATGAGAAACAAAACATGGAAAAAGTCACAAATAAAGCAATGATGGAGATAACAATAATAACAATGTTAAAAGGTGCACAGCACCTGAAGTCTTCACTTGAACGCCGTTCGTTGCCATGAGTTACAAGTCTTGGTAGTTCACATTCAAATACATACAATTTTCAATATTAGTGCAAAAAAGAACAAAAAGAAAACAAAAGACACACGCACGCACGCACGCACGCACGCGCACCACACACACACACAAATGCCGCAAACAACGTACATAAGAAACACATCATATAAAACTAACATATCATACTGGAAACCCTTCCCCTTTCTCTGAACGAACATCTCAAATCCAGCCTCCTCCCCCCCCCCCCCCCCCCCCCATCCCCATCCGTTCGTCTGCAATAATTTCCTCGTCCCAACCCACCCACCTCCCGGTCACCGACTCGCCACCCCCTCCTCCCCAAAACATCCCAAACTGGCAAGAAAAAAAGAAAAGGTGAAAATTAGACCTGCTGAGAACAAGTCCAGGCAACAAGAGTACATCAATCCAGTTAAAGAATCTGCACGGACAGAGCAAACCACTGCAGAAATAACGACAGTAGTAGTAGTAGTGTAAGTGGCAGTAGCAGTAGCAGTTGTTGCAGCGATAGTGGTGGTGGAGGTGGTAGTATTATTGCTATTAATTACAATGATAATAATGATGGTGTTAAACAATTAATTAAAGGGAAGGAAAACAGAGGGGCGGACGGAGGAGGTGTATGTGTGTGCGTGAGAGAGAGAGAGAGAGAAGAGAGAGAGAGAGAGAGAGAGAGAGAGAGAGAGAGAGAGAGAGAGGCGGGAGCCAGTAGCAGCGGCGACAGCGAATGGTTCGGGGAGGAGAAAAGACATAACAGAAAATCTCCAAGATTACAATAAGGGCCCATCACCCCACCCTTCTCATGAGGTGGGGGTGGGGGGGCCGAGGGGGGAGGGGGACAAAGGGGGGCACTCTTCTTTACTATCCCAGCACCAAATTTATGATATGTAGGACCGCAACGTGACAATTCCATAAAAATACAGAATTCCCGTTTTGCACTGGTCAACATGGGTCATTCCTGGGCTTTGACACTTCCCTCCCCCGAAGGAGAGAGAGAGAGAGAGCGAGAGAGAAGAGAGAGAGAGAGAGAGAGAGAGGAGAGGAGAGGAGAGAGAGAGAGAGAGAAAGAGAGAGAGAGAGAGAGAGAGAGAGAGAGAGAGAGAGAGAGAGAGAGAGAGAGAGAGAGACGAACGAACGAAAGAAGGGGCAGGAAGGAAGAAAGGAAAGAAAGAAACAAGGAAAGAAAAATTCAAGACATCGGACCGTTATGGACTCATAATGCTTGTAACGTCTGCTAATTGTTTTCTATTGAGTAGAAACGGAATAGAAATACAGTTACCTTCCATATCTTTAACATGGGGGTGGGGTGAGAATCTATCTAAACGTGTGCAACTGCATCAAATATCCAGTATAGACAATGTAGGTTTCGAGAATTCAGAGTGTGAAACGGGATCCTGCTTCAGGTCTTAAAGGTCATGTGTCTATCAACAATGAGGAAAAGTGACTTACAGGGCCAAGGGGAGCAGAAAAGACATGTACACATCACCAACAGCTGAACATTGACGATTATAGGGCTGTTGTGTTATCGAATGATAAATCAGCCGTTCTCTTATCTCTTCAAGGTTGAAAAGCAACATCAGCAAAACCAAGCATAACAAAACCGAGGCAAAAAATCTCATCGTGCAAAAAAACATGTCACAAGTTCTCGGTCCGCACCCTCACACACAACACACACACGCGCGCGCGCGCGCACCTACGCACGCACACACACACACACACACGCACACACGCGTTCACAAATACACACACACACACACACACACACACACACACACACACACACACCACATATGCACGCGCACGCGCCACCTCCCCGCAATACTTGCACAAGCATATATACATACATCAAATCACGTGTATACATATAGACCCAAATACACACACTTATAAACACACATGCGCATACGTGTGTGTACACGTCACATTTTTCTACATGGAAGAAACAGTGGACCACAAGCGTGCTTATCAGCATCAGAAATATTTTCAACAGCGCGTGGAGCAGACTGTCATCTTGTGACATACACTATATATGGCTCATCGTTATAAAACCAAAATGTCAACATTTACTTTCTCACCAATTTTCAAACACACACACACACACACACGCGCGCGCGCGCGCGCGCACGCACGCAAGCACGCACGCACGCACGCACGCACACAGACATACACACACGCACATTCACAAATATACACACATATGCGCGCGCACGCGCCCACTCCCTGCTCTTCCCCCCCCCCCCCCCCCCCCCCCCATACCAACAAACCATGCACTAGCGCATCCAAGAACACATGAGCAAAGATCCCATACTTTCTCACCAATTTTCACACACACACACACACACACACACACACACACACACACACACACACACCACACACACACAGAAATGAACCACATGTCCCTGAATGGAAATAAAACGAAATGTATGTATGTGACTACACGGCAAAAAAGGCAGAAAATGAGGTCCCCGTTCACAGCGCTATATGTCAATGACCAAAGGATTGAGGAGGTAACATCTCATAAAGTACTAGGGGCTATCATCGATAATCATTTAACGTGGTACGACCACATTACTGACCTTGGAAAACGTCTTTCTAAAAGGATTTATCAATTATCAAAAATAAAACATTTTCTGAATCTCCAGTCGAGGAAATTATTTTTTCATGCATATATTTTATCTCTCATTGATTATGCGTCTACGTTATGGATAATTCTAGTGAAACAAATTTGAAACAAATCAATCGTTTACATAAGAGAGCTATAAAGCTGGTGCAATTAAAATCTAATTCCTTGACAGGTGATGACTATAAAAAGTTAGATATTCTTCCATTCAAAGACAGGCTCTTCTTCAATAAATGCTTATGCATGTATAAAGTAGTTAAGGGAATAGCTCCAAAGAAAATTATCCGAAACTTTGAAAATAATCAAAATAGACATGTTCACAAACTTTCGTTTCCTAGACCCCGTAACAATCTTTACAAATCTAGCTTCATATATTCTGGAGGAACGGCATGGAACAATTTATCTTCTACTTTAAAAACATGTCCTTCTAAACTACTGTTTAAAAAAGCACTGAAAAAATATTTGATGGACAAATTATAAAGTAATTTATGATGATCTATCTTGCTGCAGATCCCCCCCCCCCTCTCTCTCTCCTCTCTCTCTCTCTCCTCTCTCTTCTCTCTCTCTCTCTCTCTGCCTCTCTCTGTGTCCTCTCTCTCTCTTTCTCTCTGACTGTCTGTCTGTCTGTCTGTTGGATTCTTTGTCAATGCTATTTGTCTCTCTGCTATCTGTCAGCCCCCCTCTCTCTCTCTCTCTCTCTCTCTCTCCCTCTGTGTCTCTCTTTCTCTCTGACTGTCTGTCTGTCTATTGGATTCTTTGTCAATGCTATCTGTCTCTCTGCTATCTGGTCAGCCCCCCCCCTCTCTCTCTCTCTCTCTCTCTCTCCTTCCCTCTCTCTCTCTCTCTCTCAAATGTCTTTATTGCCATGTTTGACATGTTGTCCATTGTCCGTCACAATATTGATTAATGGTTTTAATTGTTTCATTGTTTTCATTACTTTTGTATATTTCTGATTTATACGTATGTATTGCTTCGAGTTTCTGGATTTTCACTATTGTGATTGATATTTATGCTTTTTTGTGAGGGCAGGATGAAAAAAAAGCTGCAAAGCTTATTCTTTTAACCCTCAATAAAGAAAATTTTTTTGACTTGACTTGACTTGAAACACACACACACCACACACACACACACCTTACAATACATGTTGTTCATGGATCAAAGTCTTAAAGTCTGAAGAGATGTCCGACAAGCACTTGTTTTTGGGTTTTGTTGCAATACTTGCACATACATACATACATCCAATCACGTGTATACATATAGACCTAAATGTACACACTTGTAAACACGCATGCGCATACGTTTTGGTACATATCACTTTTTTTTAAACTGGGGAAGTAGTGGATCACAAGCGTGCTTATCATCATCAAAAATATTTTTCACACACGCGCACACACAATCACTCGCCCACATGCGCGCGCGCGCACACACACACACACACACACACACACACACACACACACACACACACACACACACACACTCACATGCGCACATACACGCCCACATATACTTAATTCCACTCTGTCCATATACACACGCACTTACATACATACATTATTAAATTCTCATACAAATATTCCTTCCATACCCTCTCGCTCACTCTCATCCCCGCCCCCTCCCCTCACCCCCACACTCCCGTCTCCCCGCCCCCACCCCCACACAACACGCATGGAGCAGACTATCATCTTATGACCTACACTCTATGGCTCACCGTTATAAAATCAAATACCAACATTTACTTTCACACCAATTTTCAGTTACACACACACCCACACCCACCTGCACACACACACACACACAAGCGCGCGCGCGCAAAGACAGACAGACAGACAGACAAGACAGACACACACACACACACACACACACACACACACACAACACACACACACTCACCCACGTGTGCAGACATACACTTAATTCCCCTCTGCCCATATACACACGCACTATATACATACATTATTACATTATTAAATTCCCGTACAAATATTCCTTCCATACCCTCTCGTCATTCTCATCACTCTCCCCCTACTCCCCCCTCCCCCCCCCCCCCCCCCCCACAAAACACATACATACATACACAACACGCGCACATGCACATACTTTGAAATTACTGCATCAGCCTACTTGGAAGACGTCCTTTAGTTGTGGGTTTTTTTTTCCGTTTCATTAGTCCCCTTTGAGATGTCCTTTTACTGCCACTGTTGGGGTGGAGGTGGGGAGGAAAGATGGGAGTTGAAATCCTCCACACCGTCACTCACAATGTCACTGATGAGTTCATTACACGTTTCCAAAGCTGCTTCTGACAAAGCGTCGGGAAGGTCGCTGGCACCGAGTCGGAAGTTTGATGGACTTCCCTGAACACACGATCAGGCGACGCTGTGTCCCCGTGGCCATCTTTGTCGTCACCACTGGGCTGTTCTGGCACACCGCCCAGAGCGCGGCCTGGAGGGGATGACGCCTCTCCCGATCCATCGGATGACCCCTGCCCCTGTGGCGTTGGTCACCCGTCTGCTGTAGCCGCCGTCGGGGGCTGTGGACCTGGAACCTGGACTGGACTGGTCTGTAGCTGCTCCTTCGGCTGGTCCTGTCCGCCCGGTTGTCCTCACCGTTGTCTGCGGTGTTCCATCGACCCCCCACTGGTTGAATGGTGGGGAGAAACTTGGCTCCGGTCAGCTGATCTGGATTCGAGGAGCATCCGATCAATTTTGCTTGTGTCCCCATTTTCAATCTGATAATCTTAAAGTCTAATAATTTGCAATAAAGTTTTCCTTGGAAGGACCAAGCTGATATGACGGCTGGATGACGTTTTACATCATACAGTCTCTGTGTGTTTAGTTTGGTTAAGTCTTCCGTCACGTAGATGTTTGATTTATCTTGTTTTAATAGTCTCCTCCTTTTGAAAATTTCTGATTTTATTTTTCTATTTACAAGGCGCACAATGACCGGTCTGTTTTTGCCAGCGGGGGTACTTTCCCACTCGATGGGCAACACTGATAAAGTTGTGTTGAAACGATGTCAGTTCCAGTGTTTCTCTTAAAAAGTTTCTACAACTTTCCCTTCTGTCTCTTCGGCTGTCTCTCGTCCCGAGTCTTCAGGTAGATTGATAATTTTGATATTTTCCTTTCGACTATACTGCTCAAGTGAGTTGCGCAGTTCTTTTTCCTGCTTCAGTTCTTTTTTTAGCCGGCTGACATCATCATGCAGGTCTGTGTGGCTTTTTTGAAGTGAATCTATTTTCCTCTTCAATAGATCATTTTCTTTTTTACATCAAATAATTCAGATAGAATTTTTTCAAGTTGGAGGCTCAGTCGATCATGTTGTTTCTTGCCGTCATCCATCCCTTTCTCCATTCTGGTCAGAATAGTTGAGAGTGTTACAGTTGAGTCGCTGTTCTCCACTACGATGTCCCCTTGGTCCCCTTCCGTCTGATTTTGCACTCCTGGTGGTCTGCAAAGTTTGTTAGTTTTTGTTGGTGCTCAGAATCCTTTTCCTTTTACTTGTTGATCGGTCCCTTCTTACATTGCCCTCGACTGAAACCTGCCCTACCTGGGGACTAACAAAGGAGTCGGAGGTGCCTTCTTCACTGTGGCCTGGACTGCTGCTTGGTCTGTTGTTCCGTTTCTTTTGCTTTGGCGGAGTTTTCTTCAGTGCCATCTTCACATTGACCACAAAGAGAGAGAGAGAGAGAGAGAGAGAGAGAGAGAGAGAGAGAGAGAGAGAGAGAGAGAGGGAGAGAGAAAACAAGCAAAACACCAAACAAACAGGAGAGCGATGTTCCTTGGATAGGGCCTACTGTCCAATTTGTCTTCGGCGAAAGCTGGAGGATACACAAAATCGCTCGTCACTGAAAACACCACTTTTTCTTCTTCTTTTTTTTTTTAATTTTTTTTTACACAAAGTATCTATCCATTCTAAATAATCGAAATGAGGTCTTCCTTTGGGCACGAGCGACAAAAATAAAAAAAATCAAACAAAATACATTATAATGTACATTTTTCTCATTTGTGAATCTATCAAGACAGAACTTGTAAGTTCACTCCATTTAGTCGGAGCGCTGGCTCGGCACGTCTTGCCCCGCCGGTGAACAGGTGTCAAGTCCGTTGTCATCCTTCTTTCTCTTCGAGCTTATCTCATGTGCATCAACATTTTTTTTTAACCCCTCTGATGTACTAGGACTGTATTTTTTTAGAGGTTTTTTAAAGCGATCTTCTGGCATTTTTCAACCACAAATGAAATGCCAACAATACTTTTACGCGAAAATGAAGCTGTCAAATGTTTTCTAAATTCCTCGAATGCAACAGAAGAGCTTGGTCTTTGATCAACAGATGCAGTCTCGTCTCTTTCACTTTTGATATCAGAAGTGAAGCTCGACGATGAGTTCTCCGGGAATGCCTTACAAAAGCCTGTGCCTTGTCAAAAGATCTCATGACAAGAATGCTTCCGAATTTGATGGGATACCATGGAAGTTTCTATTCTTACTTTCTTTTATTTTTCCAACCAGAAAAGAATACAATTTCGAGATTACGTGACGAGCTTGAGAACATGAAAATGATGAACGGACGACTGAAGAAGAACCTGAAAACAACGAATGACTGACCGGGAAGTACTTGAAAACAATGAATGAACGACTAGAAAAAAAACGTGAAACGATGAATGACTGATGTCTGAGGAACGTGAAAATGATGACCGACTGACTGACTGGAGGAGAATGTGAACACAGTGAATGACTGACTGACTGGAGGAGAATGTGACCACAGTGAATGACTGACTGACGGGACCAGAGCGTGAAAAGGACGAATGATGAACGGGACGTGAAGGCAATGCGAGAATAACATGACAAGGGAAATTATGAATAAATGACAGAAAAGGAAAAGGAAGATGAAAGAAGGATGGGAGAAGAACATCAGAACGATGAAAAACACTTCAGACAAGACAATAAGAGCGTAGGAAGAACGTATAATGGACGGGATAAAAACGAAACGTAAGATCAGTGGAGAAAGTATGAAAGGAGAAAACGTAAATGATGAATATTAGTTATACGTGAGAGATGGGATGATATGACAATACCCATGAAGGAGAGGTGAAGAGAAGAACGTAAAACTAGTGTACAGTGGACAGGACAATAGCGTGAGATTGACAAAAGGGTTCAGGAGAGGGAAAAGGCGAAAGCAGCATGAGAATGATAGATCACATTAAAATAGAACAGCGTGAGAGAATGATCCAGCGATGGTCAAAACTGGGGAAAAATTAAACGTGAGAACAATATATTTTTGCACGAGAGGAAAGCAAACAGGGGACGAGACAAGACGGGAGGAAGAGAGAAAAAGCATTGGGATGATGGACTACAAAAAAGTAAGAAATTGTCAAAGTAATTCAACAAAGGAAGAGACAGACGACGTGATGACCAGAATGATGACCGACAGACGGAGTGAGGCGAGAAAAACGCGAAAAATGGGTGAGATGAATACAGAACGTGATAATATATCAATAACTGGCGGGGGGAGAACGTGAGAAATGTCATAAATAGCGAATGACAGACGGGATGAGAATGAGAAGACCTGAACGGAAGAAATGATTTATGAAGAATAAGAACAGAAGAACGTAAATATGACGAAGAAAGAAAATCAGTAAGGAATATGAATAACAGACACAATAACAAGAAACCGTGAAGACTGTGACTGACTAACAAGAACGAGAACGTTGTGAATGATCGACGGGACTAGAACATGATAATTATGATGGAATCGAGAAAAGAACATGAGAATGACGAAAAAGAGACAACAAGGCAAGGAAAAGGGGTGAATACGGACGGAGGGAAACTTACAGAATGGTGAAAGGCATAATCGGAGAACGCGAGAATGACAGGAAAGGGAAGACTAACGTGAGGGTAATGAAGGGCAGTTCGACAGAGATCGCAAGAAATTGAAAATGACGCATACGGCCCCGATTAAAAGAAAATAGGCAAACGCGAAAATGAGAAAAGGATGGACGAGAGGAGAACATGAGATAACTAATGATCGAGATGATAAAAGCGTCAGAATAATGAATGAGCGATGGGATGAAGAGAAAAAGTGTTATTTATGAACGAAAGATAAAAAGAAGAATGTGAGAATGATAAATGATGTATGAAAGGTGGCGGATAGAATTGTGGATGGGAAAATAACGTGAAAACGATGAAGGACAGAATAAGTAGGAAAAGAAAAGATGAGTGTGTGACCAACGGATTAATAAACGCTAGACAGCGTTGGAATGGTGGAGTGACGGCCAGAATAAGACAAGGGAAACACGGAAACGACGACTGTTTGCAAACAGAGAAAAGGAGGTGAGAATGATGAATGGAGAAAAAGTATGAAAGCAGGGAAATAAGAGGGAAGATCGTGGAAATCATGGAGTACCTGAAAACTGGACATCGTCGTTGTCCAATGATGAATGGAATAAGAAGTGAAAGAGAGAACAACGAATGCTTGACGCGATCAGAAACGAAAAACGAGAGAATGACGAATGACAGACGAAATCAGAGAACAGAAAGTGGGAATGATGAATTACGAACGCGACGTAGAGGATGACGCGAAAATGATGACCGATGAACAGTGGTAAACGTGAAATTGATGAAGGCTCGTCTCGGGCGAAAGTTGTGAATGGTAAATGTCGGACAGGGAAAATGTGAGACTAAAGAATTTTAGAGAAATAATAATGAATGTTGGACAGACGAAAACGAAAGTATAGCGAGTATTTGATCAGGGAAAACGTCAAAATAACGAATGTTTGATTAGGGAAAGGGTGAAAATAATGAATATCAGATGGGAGAAAGGTGAAAATTATGAATGTTGGACCAAGGCAAACGTGAGAATGATGCATGTTAGATGGAGGAAACGTGAAAATGAAGCATTTTGAAATGGCGGAAAACGTTAGATAATGCATGTTAGACGGGGGAAATAGTGAGAATAATGAATGTAGGACAGTAGAACACGTGAAAACCATGAATGTTAGACTCGGGTAAAATGTGATAAAGATGAAGGTTGGAGTTGGGAAAAACGTGAAATAAGGAAGGTCGGACAGGGGGAAACTTGAAAATGATGAAGGTTGGACTGGAGAAAAAAACTAAAAACGAGGAATGTTGGGGTGTGAGAATGATGAATGTTTAATTGGGAGAAACACGAGAAGGATGAATATCACATAGAAAAGGGGTGGGGGCGTGAGAATGAATAATGCTGGACGGAGAGAAAACGTAAGAAAGATGAACACTGGACAATAGGAAAAGGTGAAAAGGATCAATGATGGAGTAGAGTAAAAAAATGCAAGTGGTAAATGTTGGGCGGGAGGTGTGTGTGTGTGTGTGTGTGTGTGTGTGTGTGTGTGTGTGTGTGTGTGTGTGCGCGCGCGCGAGTGTGTGTGTGTGTGTGTGTAAGTGTGTGTGTGAGTGTGTGTGTGTGTGTGTGTGTGTGTGTGTGTGTGTGTGTGTGTGTGTGTGTGTGTGTGTGTGTGTGCGCGTGCGTGCGTGCGTGCGTGCGCGTGCGTGCGTGCGTGCGTGCGTGCGTGTAGGAAGGGGGAGAGAGTGCGGATTTAAAATGATGAATATTGGACTGGGGGGAAAACGTGAAAATGACCAATGTTGGACAAGGGGGAAATGGGAAAATATTAAATGCTGAACTGGGGAGAACATGAAAAAAAAGATTAGAAGAATGCTAGATTAGGGAATGTGGCGAGAATGATAAATGTTGCACCGAGGGACTGAACATGGGAGAGTGGGGGAGGGCGATACACGAGAATGGTGAATGCTGGACGGGAGGAGACTGGTGGACTGATGGGAGGAGAAGAACTGAGGAAAAACGAATGATACATGGAAGGATAGTGCGAGACTGATGAACGAAGGACGGAATAAGAAAACAAAGGAAAGAAAAGAGCGTGAGAATGATGGCCTTACACAATCAGCACAGAATGAGACGGAAATGAGAAGACGGAAACGCGTTTATAATGAATGGTTGACAAGATGAGACAAAAAGAACACAAAAAGATGCTGAGTGTAAGACGGGAGCAGAACATGACAGTAGCAAAATAAAGAACAAGATGAGAAGAAGAGAACATGAGAATGATAACTAAACGTGAGAAAGAAGAATAATGGACAAGTGAGGAAAATGAGAACAAAGATCGATGGATGTGAGGAGAAGACAACGTGAAACTGATGAATGACACGCTGGAGGAGAGGAATTTTACAGAATGAATTATGGATGAGAGAAGAACATAATATATGAACGATATATGACGGTGGGGTAGGAGGGGCAAACTGGATAGAGTTGAATATGGTACGTCCATCCTACTGTTCAAGACCGCCGAAAGAAAAGTAAAGGGTAACAATGGAAATCACTGTATCATAAGTTCCTAGCAATGCAGCAATAGGTCTGCAGTGCATAAAAGAAACTGTTTGTAGCATGGAAGAATGAAAAGGGGAGCGGGGGGGAGGGGGGGCTGCAGGTTTGAAAAAAGTAGTGAGAAAAGACCAAATATGACATAAGAGAATGGGGAATATGGAAACATGCATAATGTGTAACACTGGGCATGGGCAGTAACGGAAGGGCTAAAGAATTAAAGGGGTAGAAACTGAAATACTAAAGACAACAGCAGCGGAAAAGCAAGAAACTGCCACTGGGCGGAGATGGGAACTGGTGGTGGTGTGTCCAATCCTCTCGCATGTCCACAACACATTTAAACAGTAAAGTGAAGAGTCTGTGGAAAACATCATGGAATGAAGTTGAAAAGTAGAGAGTGGAGAGAAAACTGGACTGAAAAGTGCAAATATCCTGGGGTGAAAGAATGCAAGCGAAAACCACAAGAGAGGAAGCAAATTAAAGTGCTGTGATGAGCATTAGAAAATCCTATTTGAGTGGGAAAAGGAGCAAAAGTGAGATATTTATAAAGAGATATAAGCGGGATCTATCTAAATTGATATATATATATATTGAGTGGATCAGACGTAAACCATACCAGGCCTCTAAGCATTGATAAACAATACAGTTTATATCGAGTCGCCAGACTGACACTTGAACCACGCAGGGATCAAAATTTAAAAAAAATGCCATGATTTCTTTAATAAACGTGATACAGCATAGTTGCTTCAGGAACCCCATCCCCACACCCTCTCCCATCAATATCCACACCCACCCCATTGAATATCATGCTCAGGGTAAAGCGCCCAACTCGTTGTAAAACGAGTTCACATACGCCTGGGGCTTCATGTACCGATGTTCCGGTGGTATCGGTGCAGTGTTGCATAAACCCTCTATCATCATTCCCTTCCCCTCCATTCCCCACCCCCTCCGACCGGCCTTCCTGTAGCCGTTATGCTGTCTGCCCTCCCACACTGGCGACGCTCAACCTGAATATGACCTCTCACCGAACCTGGCTCGGGTGTTATTTCTCTACACAGGGTCTACACTGAATCAGCTTAATATTAGATTGACCGACGCGCAAAAAATCTCAGCAACGAAATATTGTTAGATGCTACCCGCAGTATCGCAAAAGAAAATCGCAGCCACAAAAAAAAACTCTTTGACTACTAAAATCGATGTCACAAGCGAAGTGTTTCACGGAACGGCAACGAAATAGAATTGAGCTGCACCTTGGTTACACTCAGGAAGAGTGAACAGCACAAAGCCAGGAGAACTCGGAACCAATGGCCAACTCACCCAGATGCAGAAACTTTGTCACTGAAAAAGAAAAAAAAAAACGTACGGTGTTGACTACCTTCAGACAGGAAACGGTGAATCAGGGGCACTTACATGACAGCCTGTCTGTTTGCTAAACGGAAGTTAACCCTTATGCAAAAATGTTACGCAAGAAGCGAACATAGCGCACATAATGCAGAACGGAAAAAACGGTCAGGACACAATGCGTGTGTGTGTGTGTGTGTGTGTGTGTGTGTGTGTGTGTGTGTGTGTGTGTGTGTGTTTGTGATTGTGTGTGTGGAGGTGTGTGGTGGATGAGTATGCGTGTGTGTTTGTGTGGTGTGGTGTGCGCGTGTCATAAATTTCTGTTTATGAGGAATGTGTCTTTAACAGAAGGCAAACAACTGCTCCCGACATCATCAGACTTCGGATGGCTGAACAAACGAAGGTTGTCCAATCGAGCTCATCCCGATATGTGTGAGAGAAAACAGAATCTTGGCATACCGCCTCCATAATCACCAAGCGAAGAGTATTCGTGTTTTGAGGCGAAATAAATTACTCAAAGCTGAAAGCATTATCAGAAACAAAACTGAAATGGCAGTATCGGAGATTGGCACGGACGATTTCTGTTTCAGTACAGCTCGTGCAGACCGCAGAGAGCATTTCATAGGCTGTCACAACGTACAAAAAAAAAAGGAAAATAAAGACACAGAAAAACTCAGACAAAGAATAGCAAATCACAAGCGAGAAACAAATCAAGAAGTCACTCCCATCAAGAAAAAGTCAGATTTACAAACGGTTTACAGGCACACATTCATAATATCAATTTCAATGCTGCAGTCCTTCAGTCGGATAAAACTGAGCCATGTTTAATGCACCAACCACTCTCATCATTTCGCACAGATTTTTCGTTAACCCTCCACCCCCCCCCCCCCCCCCCCCCAAAAAAAAAAAATCCTTTTGAGAAAATTCCAATGCAACAAAGATACACCTAAAAGCCATATCAGTGAACAGCACCGCAGACAGGACAGCCTGTTCAAGTTTAAACTCTCTCTTGTCACCAGATTACAAGAAAGAACATGCATCTTACAAAGCTTATCGATAGAAAAAAAGAAAATGCTTTCCTGACCACAGGAAGATGAACAGACCACAAGCACTGAAAAGCGGTTGGCAACAGTACAGTGAGAGAAAAAAATCTCAAATTTGAAAAGAAAGCAAAATCAAAGAAACACAGGTGACACGAAAGAAGAAATTACTAGCACCGATTTCTGGAAGGCATGGGCACAATTTACGCTGACAGATGCTCACCTCCCCCTCTCTCCCCTGCATTCCTATGGGGCGAATTACACACCAAAAAAAAGTATGCAGGGTGTTAAAACACTGGTTAAAGAATGGGCCACAGAGGTAGGAAAAAAAACCGAGTGAAGAAACGGAGACAAGTACCCCCACCCCCCCCCCCAAAAAAAAAAAAAAAAAAAAAAAAAAAACACAGGGCGAAGAAAAAAGGAAATAAGCACAATTTCGCAAGACCGAAAACACAGTTTATACTAAATGAGCCCTACCCCATCCAAACCCACGCCTTCCTCTGGCATGGTTTCCACTGTACAAGGCGAGTTCTAGATGCGAGGCGCGCTGCAGAGAGCCTCACAGGATGACCAAGATGACGAGGTGAAAAACAAACATTTTAGAACAATATCATGCAGAAAATCATTAGAGAAGAACTGTGTTCAGATGGCAACTGTGGAAAGTTGTTTCAGGATACTCAGAAAATGCATGTTATTTCAGGTATGAGTTTTGTGGGACCTAAAATTTCCTTTCCTCTAGGAAGTTGTGAACTTCTGTTTCTCTCACAGAAAGAAAGGAAGCGGGGGTGTATCAGTCTATGAGGAGCCCTGAAGGCACTGAGGGAAGGGGGGAGGGGAGACAGACGTGCGGCAGGGATTAAGTGGGCGCTTAGATAACGAGAGATAAATGCTAGTAACAACATCAGTTCAACAACAGGTAGGACGAAGACCAAAGAGATTCGACATGACAGAACAAAGTGATCAGATAGAAATTATGTAACATTTAGATCTAACGTTTAAGTCTTGGAAAATTCCTCGCTTTATCGAAAAACAAAATCGACAATTCTGTTTATTCGCTTACAGCACAGCTTCTGGCATATTTGATACTGACCGCCATAGCTGCTTGTGTTGTCAAACAACTGAAGAACCCGCACGGTTTCTACGCACGTGCATGTGTGTGTGTGTGTGTGTGTGTGTGTGTGTGTGTGTGTGTGTGTGTGTGTGTGTGCGTGCGCGCGTGTGCGTGCGTGCGTGCGTGCGTGAAGACATGGGGGTGGAATTAATGCAGGGGAGCACGAAAGGGAAAAAAAGTCACGTGGCATCTCCAATTTCTCAAAAGGCAAGGCGGGTGGAAAGGTAAGAGGGTGGGGTGGAAAGTTAGGGAAGTAGCATCAAGGGGTGGGAGAGGTGCTGGCAAATGTCTCCTATAAAATATAATTGCGTGGTTCTTAATCACATTAGCTACTTGTGCTACAAACACAAGTTTAGTAGAAGTAGTAGCAGTATCATTATTATCATTATTATTACTATCATTATCATCATCATCATCATTATAATAACCGCTATTAATAGTATCATCATCAGTAGCAGCAACAGTAATAATATTAGTAAGTATCGTGTTTTCTAATGGTTATTTTTGTCATTCGTCCATTACCCCTCCGACACCATCCTAGCCTGAATTTTTTTCTCCATCGACTATACAATTACAAAAACATGTTCTGGGGAAGAGGGTATACCCTTTTTTTCAAATGAAAATACGAACCTGATGTTCAAGAAGATGTAGAACACACGGTTGTGAGATCGCGCTGACGTGCCTTAGCCTGATGAAATAATGCAGCAACGATCACGAATTTTCGACGATACGACCTACACTCTACACACTTTTGCACCTTGAAAGAAACTTTCGAATCAAATCATCTCCCACCCCACCTAAGGCACCACCCCACCCCGACCTCCTCCCTACATCCTCCGTGAACACGGAACAATCACTCGATGCCCGTACCGATCTTTTCTCAAGCAGCGGACAAGGACTATAGCTAAAAGGAAAGGTAAGACAATATTGGCCACTCGTGCATAAAGGGTCCAAGGTGTTCAAACTTGATGAAGCAGGGGACGGGGAGTTGGGGGTGGGGGGGGGGGGGGGGGGGGGGGGGGGGATGGGGTGGGGGGGATAGGTGAGGTGAAGAGAAGGTTGGTTTATAACTGAAACTATCAGTGATAATATACAGACTAAATGAAATGGGGCGAGGGTGGTGAAGCAAGCTGGTGAAGAAAAGAAATATTCGCCTGATTCACCGTCGCAAAGGCAGGTCCTGCATTGTTACGTGTACTCTCCCCAAGGTCTCGCACTATAACAGAACCTACAGCTTAACTAACGTATGCGAGCTTCAGGTATCACCACTGTGAAAATACATTGGCTTAGTAGCTTTAATCCCATTGTATGAAGTCAGTACTGATTCACGCATGTACACATAATTATGCCTACAGTTTTATCCTGGTGCATGAAATCGCAAGTAATTCACCGTTGCATTACACAATATTCTATTCTGTGCAGTCCTCTGCGATTTACCACTGTCCTCATTAATAAATAGATGCAATATAGAGACTCAAAGTTTTATTGTATGATACTCAGTTATGCTGGTAGGTTTTTTCTTAGCCCCCCCCCCCCCCCCCCCCCCCCCCCCCTTCTCTCTCGCTATGATTTGAAATAAAAATTCTACGGATGCAGTTTAGAAAATTAAGAGTAAAACCGAATGCGCCGTGGAAGTAACATCAATCTTACAAGATTCCAGATGTGTGAGAGGTACGCGCGCGCGCGTGTGTGTGTGTGTGTGTGTTGTGTGTGTGTGTGTGTGTGTGTGTGTGTGTGTGCAAGCGCGCGCGCGCACGCCCACGCGCACGGGTGTGTCTGTTTAAAAGACGGGAAGGGTGAGGATGAACAGGGGGTGTAGGGTGAATAAAGGGAGGGAAGGAAGAGGGGGAAAGTCAACCTATGTGACTCTTGCAGCGCAAGTGAGGTATGGCCGTCTCTCTGTCACTGTGCGTGTGCGCGCGTGTGCGTGCGTGCGTGCGTGCGTGTTTATGCGCGCACACGTGTCTGTATGTGTGTGTGTGTGTGTGTGTGTGTGTGTGTGTGTGTGTGTGTGTGCGTGCGTGTGTGTGCGTGTGTGTGTGTGTGCGTGTGTGCGTGTGCGTGTGTGTGTGTGTGCCTGTGTGTGTGTGTGTGTGCGCCTGTGTGTGTGTGTGTGTGTGTGTGTGTGTGTGTGTGTGTGTGTGTGTGTGTGTGTGTGTGTGCATTTTTATGCGTGTACCTACGTACATGCACTCACAGATTTTATTTCAGACCCACCAGACATTCTCCCCAGTCATTCTCCGATCCACCTTCAACACCCTCATCCTCCCTTTGAGACAGATTCCAACAAAACAACCCCCCTTGACAGACGCCCCCCGACCCCCAGCACCAAAGATCACCCCACCGGCCATCAAACGGCGGTTCCGCCTACCCGCCCTCTACGGGTTTTTTTTTTCCCTCCCCCCCCCCCCCTCCCCCCTCGGGACCAACACAGGGTGCCAGCTCTCCAAGGTTCTAGAAATCCGTGACCCGGCCTGAGCTGACGATGGTCATTTGACCCACAAGCGTGCGTCCAGCGGTTGCATGCTGTTATCTCTCTCACTTTTATTGTTTAAATTTTTATGATATGGTAACTTTAGCCTTGTCCACGTAACAGGGCATTCACGAGTCATTAGGCGTATTTGATACCATCTGACTGCGCCATCGGTCCTGTTAGCCGTTTAGTTTTTCCCGTTAATTCGATTTTTAATCAAGTCTTTAATCTAGTTCACATAACTGGCATTCACGAGTCATTAGGCGTATGTACTACCATCTGACTGCGCCACTGGCCCCGTTACCTATGAAGTGTTTCCCCTTAATTTGGTGATTAATTACGTCTTTTTTAGTTCACATAACTGGACATTTACGAGTCATTTGGCGAGCGCCATTGGCCCCGTTAGCTTTTTTTTTTTTTTTTTTTACCTCTCAATTAAATGATAACATTAACCTTCTTTAAGTCCACGAAACTGGGTATTGACGAGTCATTAGGCGTATTTAATGCCATCTGACTGCGCCACTGGCCCCGTTAGCTGTGAAGTTTCCCCCCTTAATTCGATGATTAATCAACATTTTTAAGTTGACATAACTGGGCATTCACGAGTCATTAGGCGTATTTAATGCCATCTGACTGCGCCATTGGCCCTGTTAGCCGTGAAGCCCCCCCCCCCCCCCCCCCCCCCCCTTAATTTCATGATTAAATACCTTTTTGTAGTTGACATAACTGGCATTCACGAGTCATTAGGCGTATTTAATACCATCTGACTGCGCCATTGGCCCTGTTAGCTGTGGAGTTTCCCCCCTTAATTCGATGATTAACTTTTTTTAGTTGACATAACTGGCATTCACGAGTCATTAGGCGTATTTAATGCCATCTGACTGCGCCATTGGCCCCGTTGACTGGTTTTTATTTTTCAACACCTAAATTCAAATACAACGTTCACCTTTTTTAAGTCCACGTAACAGGGCATTCACGAGTCATTAGGCGTATTTAATACCATCTGACTGCGCCATTGGCCTTGTTACCTGTGGGGGATTTTTTTCCTTCTTAATTTGATAATTACTTTTTTTTTAATCCACGTAATGGGCATTGACGAGTCATTAGGCGTATTTAATACCATCTGACTGCGCCATTGGCCCTCGGTTGGTTGGAGTCACCTTCCCCTGCCCCCCTCCCCCATCGCTCTTCAATCGACGATATTAACTTTTTGTTTAGTCCACATAACAGCGCATTCGCGAGTCTTTAGGCGTATTTAATACCATCTGACTACATCGTTGGCCTAGTTAGCTGTGAATATTTTTTAGCACCTGTGACTTAGGACATTTTGGTGGGCGGAGGATCACATGTCTAGAACCAAGGAGATGGCACCCTCTGTTGACCCCAGTCTAAAGTCGAAAGACGGGAGACATTCAAGAGGGAAGGCGCTTGGAACCGCCGTTTGATGACACTGGGGGTGATCCCGGTGCTGTGGTTCGGGCGGACGTCCACCAAGGTGAGGTTGATTGTTGAACTTGTCTCAAAGGGCAGGAAGTCGGGTTTGAATGCAGATCGTGAGAACAAGTGAGGGCAATGCCATGATGGGGCTGAAATAGAATCTCTCTCTCTCTCTCTCTCTCTCTCTCTCTCTCTCTCTCTCTCTCTCTCTCTCTCTCTCCCGTCCGTCTCCCCCCACCCACCCCTCTCTCCCGTCCGTCTCTCTGTCTGTCTCTCTCTCTCCCGTCCGTCTCTCTCTCTCTCTCTCTCTCTCTCTCTCTCTCTCTCTCTTTCTCCCTCGTCCATCTTCCTCTCTCTCCCGTCCGTCTCTCTCTCTCTCTAAAACTTGATAATTTTTTTTTACTTTGACTCTCTCCCGTCTATCTGTCTCTCTCTCTCTCTCTCTCTCTCTCTCTCCCCCCGTCTATCTATGTCTCTCTCTCTCTCTCTCTCTCTCTCTCTCTCTCTCTCTCTCTCTCCCGTCCGTCCTCTCTCTCTCTCTCTCTCTCTCTCTCTCTCTCTCTCTCTCTCTCCCGTCTCTCTCTCCCGTCTGTCTGTCTCTCTCTAAGTCAATGAGTCTGTCTGTCTGTCTCTCTCTCTCTCTCCCCTGTGTGTGTGTGTGTGTGTGTGTGTGTGTGTGTGTGTGTGTGTGTGTGTGTGTGTGTGTGTGTCCGTTCGTCCGTTTTTCTCTCTCGGTGTTTTCGCGTTCGCGCGCGCGCGTGTCTCTGTGTGTGTGTGTGTGTGTGTGTGTGTGTGTGTGTGTGTGTGTGTGTGTGTGTGTGTGTGTACGTGTGCATGCGTGCGTGTGAGTGTACGTGTGTGTGTGTGTGTGTGTGTGTGTGTGTGTGTGTGTGTGTGTGTGTGTGTGTGTGTAAACGCCCACAAGCCACATATCCGATTAAATTGATTACTATTAAGATAATTCTTTTAAGATAACTAAGAGTTTCTAAGTCACAACAGCCTTTCTGCGTTTGACGCTGTGTCCTATAAATCCAAACATGGACGTGGATGAAAGTGATTTTTTTCTCTCTTTCTGAGCCTAATTTGACACGCAATATAAGTATGTTTTTGTCTTATCAATCCCCGACAGTTGTTAAACTGAGGAAAGTCTTCTGCGTGGTCATGTGCATATTTGTTTATTCACTTCTTGTTTGCAAGCTTAATAATATATAGTAAGCGACCCTGCGAAGGTGTTCTGTGTCTTTTTTTTTCTTTTTCTTTTTTTTGTAACTGCGGAGAATGTTACTCTCTTAGGTTGTTTGTTACTAATCTCCTGACCTCTCTGCCGAGTTTATTCCCCATTGACCACACCGAAACCTAGAGTGCCAACGCTTGCCTTACCTTCTGACCTAAATTTCATTTCAGCGATAAGCGCACTGCCGGATGTCCTCATTCTCAACGCTTCATTTTAAACGTCATACCAACTATTCTCAAACCTGTCAGAACATACTCACTGTTTAATTCCCCTGGGTCATTCAAAACTTCATTTAACATGAATCACGTTGAAGCGTGTAAGAATACAAGCCAATCCCCCAATCTCGTTTCAATTTTGTTTTCATGTTTAATCATACGGAAACTTGTTAATAATGTAGTCTTTATTTAGAACTCTTGACCTCATTTGAAATTACCCTTTCAATCAGCCGTTCTGAAACTTTCAAAGCTGTAACCCCAAAAAAAAAAAATTGCCTTAGGATCGTACGGCGAAAAGGCATCATATTCCTGTCAGAATGTAGTCACAATCTAATAACACTGACCTCCCTTCAAACCTCATTTCATGTAGACCATATTAAACCCTGGCAGAATCGAATTTGAAACTCTTCAAAGGCACTCATATGGTTCAAACTAATTGTGAAATCGATCTGAGTTAATAATTTGTTAAATGCAAAGCGTTGCATGTGTTTGTTTACACTACTGAATAATTCATTCCATACACCATACCCGCTTTACATCTTGTGAAAAAAAAAAAAAGAGAAGCAGACTAAAAAAAAAAAAAAAAAACCGTTTCCCAGTGAGTGCAGTTCCATAAAAAGGAGGAAGAGGACAGAAGGAGAGAGCGAGGAGAGGGGTAGGTGGGAGGCGGGAAGAGGATCAGTTAAACTTTTTTTTTTTAAGAGAAAAAAAAAGGCATTTCACCGCGAGTCAGCACTGAAAGACATGGGGAAAAAACGATATGAAAATGACAACAGTGTCAGTAATTACAAACAATATTACACCTATCGAAATTATCACTATCATTTTGCGCTTACAACCACTACCGTTATTTTTAGTACCGCTACTGCTGGTGGTGCTACACCACTACTACTATTACTACTACTACTTCTATTATTACTACTACCATTACTGCTGCTGCTGCTGCTGCTGCAGTACATCATGCCAGTCATGACAAGACGATCTACCAAGCTTTGTCAACAATGGCGCTAAGCACGACCATTTCAAATGCACAGGCACGCAAAAGCGTGCGCGTACGTACACACACACACACACACACCAAACACACACACACACACACACACACACAGACACACACACACACACACACATACACACACACACACACACACACATACACACACACACACACACACACACACACACACACACCACACACACACACACACACACACCACACACACACACACACACACACACACACACACACACACACACACACACACACACACACACACACACACACACACACACACACACACACACACACACACACACCATGCCCATCAGTCAGAAGACGTAAACTAAATAAAAGGGTGATGGGTAAGGGTCAGAACGTTTTTCGAAGGAACCGTTTGAAGAAAGCTGCAAAACTTGTGATCAGATCTGCTAACAGAGAAAGGGAGCTGGTTACAGATGGAGGGATCCTAGTATTAAAGGAAAACGCTGGGCGTAGGATTTGGACCTAAAAGAAGGGAGTCCGTACATGTGGATGTCAGAAAGGAGGACGTCAGCCGCATGATTTTGGCCTAAAAGACGGGAGTCTGTAGATATTATAATGTCAGCAGCAGAACGACGATGAAGAGGTGTGGACGGACTGAAGAGTTCAGAGTGGCACGCTAGAGCCTTGGCTCCAAGCGACTTAAACGACAGAAGACAGAGACAGTAATATATCCTTTGTTCAACGTTCAACCGGCGAAGGGGAACATAAAAAGACAGGTGCAACACAAGCATGGTAAGGGGATCCCAAAACACGTCGTGCAGCACTGTTCTGGATTTTATTGAGGCTTGATACCAGGACTAGAAAAGATCTTCCGTTACCCGGTGTACACTGGACAAAGGAGCGCATAAACGCAGAGACAGCTTCTTCGTTAAGATAGGAACCAAAGGAACCGATTCTTCTGCGCTCGACGTGGAAGTTGCGACTTGTGCAAGGAAAGCGAGCTGTTGAAAAGAGTTTCGTCAGCCAATAAACCCAGATTGCTCACCTGTTGAGAAAACCTATTTTCTTGTCTATCTTGTTTGCATGCTAAAGAAAGAACAGATCGATGAAAGAAAGAAAGATAAACACAAAGAAAGACAGAAAGAGAGTGGTCAAAAAAGGGGGCGGAGACGGTTCTTAAACCGACGCTGGAGACGGGAAGAAAAAGGGTCACAGCTGTCACAACTCTCCCCAAGGCGCTGCTATGAAATGGAACAAGGAGCTGAAAGGACGATCGTTTCACACGAGCATCTGAAGTCCACGATCTTTACTAAGCGGTTAATTAAGTGAATTTTATATCCCCTCAGCTTTCCATCCTATATCGCTAATCCAGTATGGTCAAATGAGAAGAGAAGAAGAACAATATTGTTTAACAGCAACACATTTTAGTGCGAAAGGGGATTGGGGGGGGGGGGGGGATAAAATCCGATTCCGAGGAAAGGTAAATAAGACACAACTTGTTTACTTTATAAAAAAAATTGGGAGGGCATAAAATCTGCTTTCCATCCCCATGTGTCCCCCCAGCTGACTGCCAAATTTCATCATGAAAAAGTTTTCACATAAAAATATTTCCCTGTTTCCGTATACAATGACTGTCACGACTTATGTTACTGATGATCTCAATGAACAATAAGTCAGTTAATAACATCAACATCAACCGATAAAGAAAATCAAAGGCAAAGAATATGAAAAGCAGACTGGAAAAAAAAACAACCAAAGCTGCTGTCCAAACCACCCAAACCCAAAGGGAGAGAGAAAGCAATCGTCAGGCCAACGTTGAAATTCATGTGTGCTTATCAGTTATGGCACGATCAAATGGCTGACGCACTCAGCATGGCTTAGCTCTGCATGTCCTAAAATGCCAGTCGTCCAGCTCGAATAACATGCACTGGTTTACATGACCATATGTATGTATACCATTCCCCCTCCCCTCCCCCCCCGCCTCTGTGTGTGTGTGTGTGTGTGTGTGTGTGTGTGTGTGTGTGTGTGTGTGTGAGTACAACACTATGTTAATCTGACAGTAAATGGTTTTCAGTCAGTCAGTGTGTGTGTGTGTGTGTGTGTGTGTGTGTGTGTGTGTGTGTGTGTGTGTGTGTGCGTGCGTGCGTGTGCGTGCGTGCGTGTGTGCGTGTGCGTGCGTGCGTGCGTGCGTGCGCGTGCGTGCGTGCGCGCGTGTGTGTGTGTGTGTGCGTGCATGCGCGCACGCACGCCCCTCTGCCTGCCTGTATCTCTGCGTGTCTGCGTGTGTGCGTGTATGCGTATGTGTGTGTGCGCGCGCGTGCGTGCGCGTGTGTGTGTGTGTGTATGTGTGTGTGTGTGTATGTGTGTGTGTGTTTGGGGGGGGGGGGTCGATTATGTGTGTGTGTGTGTGTGTGTGTGTGTGTGTGTGTGTGTGTGTGCGCGCGTGCGTTCTTGAGTGTTATGGTGTGGTTTGGTGTGATGTGGTGTGTGTGTGTGTGTGTGTGTGTGTGTGTGTGTGTGTGTGTGTGTGTGTGTGTGCGTGTGTGTGTTTGTGTGTTCGTGCGTTCGTGCGCGTGCGTGTGCATGCGTGCGTGCACGTGTGTAAGCGAGTTTGTGTGTGTGTGTGTGTGTGTGTGAGTGAGTGAGTGAGTGAGTGAGTGAGAGTGTGTATGTGCGTGCGTGCGTGCGTGCGTGCGTGCGCGAGCGCGCGCGCTTACAGTAGTTTTTATTCTCTGTGTAGTGACAGCCCTGAAATGTCACCAGGTGGTCGGCTGGACTAAAGCCAAAACACAGTGACAGAATCAACATCACAGACACTTGATCAGGGATTCATTTCTCAAGTATTCCAAAGTTCTAAGCTGACGGGGAAAACAGCTGCTACCTAAAAAGGACAAATTGCTGATGCCAGGTGTGTAACAATATTCTACAGATTACAGATTAAGTAACGCAGCAGGCGGGCACCGAGTATCCTATACTTTACGGCACAAAGTTATAAAATGCTAAGTGCACATCTGGTATCATACACTTTACGGCGAAATTAACATTGTGTCCGGCTAAGAGGGTATCCTTCACTTTACAGCGAAAGAAACATGGTGTCAGGCATACATCGGGTATTCAACACCTTACAGGGAAAGTAACAACGCCAGGCGTGGACCGGGTATCCTACACCTTATGGCGAAAATAACTTGGTGCATACGGATATCCTATACACTACAGATTAAGTAAATTGTTGCAAGGAGTGCACGGAGATCCTACATCTTAAGGCGGAAGTAGCATGGATGCCATTTTACACACAATACGGAGAAAGTAATATGGTGCCAGGTAAGCATGTATAGTTAGTTAGTTAGTGTTTATAGGGTCCAGCGGACTACTAGGAGCCAAATGTATAGCCTACAGAGAAAGTAACAAGGTGCCAAATGTAATCGGATATGCTACACCAAAAGCAAGATGGTGCCAGGTATGAACAGATATCCTACACCGAAAATATCATGGTGCCGGATATGAACGGATATCCTACGCCGAAAATAACATTGCACCAGATATGAACGGATATTCTTCACCGAAATTAACATGGTGCCTGGTTGACCCAGCAGTGACGTATCGCGTTCGCAGTTTGGAGTTCCGACTGACATTAAAGTTGTGATGGCCACTGCACATTTTAATGTGCTTTTCTCCTCTTTTCCTGTGCTCCACCTTCCCCGCCCCACACACAAATGCAGTCTGAAATGGTCATTCTTGTCTGTCACACAAGTTATGGCGCATGTGGACATCACGCCTGAATGTACCTATCCAAACAACTATAGTAAGCAGGCGGCCCTAACATGGCCAATGCACCTATCTCAACAAATAGTTTTTAAAAATAAAAAAAAATTGGCTGGTGCAATCATACAAACATGTATATACAGAAAACAGCCCTGATATCGACTACTGCAAGGCAGATAAATAACATCATCAGAAGAAGGCAATGATAAACAGCAACATCAAGATTGGTGGAGAAATGAATAAAACGGATGAGGACATTATGAAAAAGGAAAGACAGGTGAGACCATCGGGCGAGACGAAAGATCAACAAGGAAACCAAAAAAAAAAAAACCCCAAAAGAGGACAAATGGATTACAAAACCATGACAACAGGAAAGATGAGTGTGTTAATCATGAGGATAGAAAGATAGATGACATCATGAGAAAGGAAAAAAAAAGAAAAAGATACAACCGAGTGTGCCTCTAACAGAGAAAGAAACACAGAGAGGATGGTGAGGACGTCATAACAAGCAAAGGTGGATTAGGGCATCCTGAATGACAGATGGAAGTAGACAACATGAGAAAGGAAAGATGGGTGTGGACACCCTCAGATATGAAAGATGGGTCGGGACATTATGGAAACGTAAACATGGACGAGGACACATTGAGAAAGGAAATATGGTTGCGGACGCAATCAATAAGAAGAAATTGAAAAAGGATAAAAGGAAAATGTATCTGGACACAATCAGAAGGTAAAGATAGGTCAGGGCATCATCAGAAATGAAAGATGAATGAAGACATCGTGATAAAGAAAACAGGGATGTGGACATCGTGAAAAAGACAAGATGGATGTTAACATCGTGAGAGAGGAAAGGTGGGTGTGGACATCATAAGAAAAGGAATGGTAAGTGTGAACATCATGAGAAAAGGAAGGTGGGTATAGACATCGATAGAGAGCATCAGATAAGAAAGACGGGTGTGGACGTCATGAGAAAGGAAAGATGGATGGACACATAATGAGAATGGAAAATGAGTGAATAGGTCATGAGCGCGGAAAATTTGGTGTGGACATGAGAAAGGAATGATGGGTGTGGACATCATGAGAAAGGAATGATGGGTGTGGACACCATGAGAAAGGTATGATGAGTGTGGACATCTTGAGAAAGGAAAAACGCACACAGAAAAAGAAAGAGGGTACAACGTGATAGGGAAGGAAAGAACAGATGAGACATGGTAAGAAATGAAAAGACGAATAGGAGATGGCGAGGGAAAAAGGAAAAGAGGACGGATGAGGACACCACATTTAAAAAAAAACAAGGAAAAGTCCAATGGCATGTGAAAGAAAATGACAGGTGAAGACACAGTGAGAAAACGAAGGATGGGAACATGACAAGCAAGGACGATAAGGACAATGTGAGAAAGGCCAGTGACGACATTTTCAGAAAATAAAGAACGAAGGTCGGAAAGAAAAAAAACGAATAAACGGGAAGATTTTCTTCGTACCCCTCTACTCTAAACAGTCAACAGCTTCTTGATGTCAAAGATCCATGGATCGCATTTAGATGTAGTAAATGTTGGCAACGTTCTAAAATGCCACAAGAGCACACAATTCCTTGAGAATTACGTGTAGCAGAAAGGACTTCGTGTACAGATGAAGACGGTGCAAAACGAATTATTTCCAGCACACATTTCTTTTCTCTTCCCAGTTTGATCTTATATTCCTGCGTTTGGAGAGAATAAGTCGCACAAGAAGGGAATGGCAGAAATTTTTGCCGAAGAGTATATCACAGTTTGCGAGCCTCTTTGCTCATTATGCTTAGTTCACACTATGGAAACCGGCCTGGAAACCGGCCTGGAAACAGCCCCAATTTCTTGTCGGGTAACCGAAATCTGCACAGAGAAAACTCACATTACCCCCTTCAACAAACTGCATTACCTCTATCGGATATTCCCGATAGATTTGCCAAGCCTGTTTCCTTCCATCTCAGTCTGCAAAAGTTGTTTGGAAATACAGGCCGAGAAGAAACTAGGACACTGACGCTACCGAGTTTCCATGTCGTTTCCAAAGTGTGAACAGGTAGGCAACAAAGTTTTTGTACACGAGACTGACGGAAATTGACCCCAAAAAAAGAAAGGCGAAAATAGCAGGGAAGTCCGTGCAAAACGCAGTGTGCGGTACATCAAAGGCTACACAAGGCGTGATACTCGGCACGCGCGCACAGCGGTTTCACAAACAGAAACTAGTTATACCTCTGAGAAGACTTGTCGTTTCCTTCATTTCCTGTTAGTTTTCGTGCAAACGGAAACCAGCTCAGTTGAGGTCTGAACAGTAGAAAAACCCAAGTATTTCTTGGAAACTGTCACTTCTTTCCTGTTGCTGGTGGAAGCTACGCCCGATTTTTCTTCCACTTTCTACAAGCCAAGTCAAGCTCCTACTACGATGTCGTCTTCTGAGACTGAGGCTGAGGTTCAGGCCCCTCTGACTGCTGCTGAGGAGGAGGAGATGCTCGCCCTGAACCCTCCTGCTGCCCAGGGCTCAAGCAGAGGAAAAGGCAAGGCAAAGGTGACACCATTCACCGCAGAACAGAAGTCTATTGCTATAGACTTCTTGAAGGAGAGGCCTTACATCTACGACAAGGCCCACCCTGACTACAAGGACTACCCCCGGAGGAAGAGGGAGTGGACTCTCCTGGCAGAGATGTTGGAAGTGACCCCGGAAGCACTGTCGAAGTGGTACAAGTCAGTGCGGGTGATGCTGGCCCGGGCGAAGAGGGTGAAGAGTAAGAGTGGGTCTGGCAGCTCTTTAACCGCAGGACTACAATCCGTGGAAGAACAGTTTGGGTTCATAACCCCGTTCATCCACGAGATGACCTCCACAGTTGTTGGGGAAGCGGAAAAAGAGCTCTGGCCCCTCTGCTGCTAGCTTCGACCCTGAAGAGCCTGCCCCAAGCTGGCAGGTGCCACGGATGGCTGGTGCTGGGTGGTCACCCCGAGCATCTGCTGCCTCTTCTTTGGGGGGTCTGGAAGTCGGGGGTGATGTGGGGCCTTCCGTCAAGAGGTCCCAGGCTCTAGCACTGCCTGAGTACAGTGCCTAACCTCAAGGACGCAGTGGACACCTTGGTCACCGGGCTGCAGGCCCCAAAGTTGACCCCTTTCTGGTTGACTGCAGCCGAGCGGGGGGCAGAGATCACTGACAGGGGCAGTCAACGGGCCATGCAGGATGAGGTGTGGGCCGTTGTCAACCGCCACCTCCAGACCTTCTTGGCATGGCAGCCACCTCATCCACCCCTGCCACCCCAGCAGGCCACTTACACCGGGCCTGCTGCTTCCTCCACCCCCTTCCATCTTCATGGCGACCAAGCACCGGCCCACTGCTGTCTACCCCCACCTTGTTCCAACACCGAGGGCCCTTTGCCCTGCCCTGCCCCACGCCCACGCCCTTCGAGGCCGAGATGGACCTGCTCTTGCAGTCCCCTGTTGTAAGGCGGTCCCCTCGGAAGAGCACTCCCAGGAAGGCACCAGTCACGTCCACTGTGTCCATCTCCTCGCCGGACCTCGGCACCATCAGCCTACAGGAGCTTGACTACCACCAGCAGTAGTAGCAGCCCATTCATATCGGTCCTTTTAAGGAACTCCCAATTTTTCAGAGAGATTTGCTTGTATCTTGCAGTTGTAGTTATTTTCTGTTTTTTGTTCCCCCCAACCTCTCATCCCCCAAAGGTACTTCTGAAAGAGATTGAGCTTTGTTTTGAAGGTGCCTGCCCTCACAATGGCAAAAAAAGTACCCACCCGAACCCCTTGTTTTTGTAGTTATATTTTTGGTCTTGTCTTGTATGTTTTTTTTTGTCATGTATTGTCTTACACACACACACACACACACACACACACACACACACACACACACACAATCTCTGAATGTGACCTATTTTATTGAAAATAAAAGGCATTTAAAAGGAACAACAAACAGATTTTGTCAAGACTATCTGTAGAATTTTGTATGTTTGTGTCTGTATACAGTGTATGTAAATGCGTGCGTGTGTGTGTGTGTGTGTGTGTGTGTGTTTCGACACAAGACAACACAAACAAGCCCAAACCAGTGAAGTGTAAAGAAGTGTAAAGTGTTTTTGGAATCGGGGGAGAGGGCCAAAGTAGGCTGTGTGCATGTTGGGGTGGGCCTGGAGAAACAAGCAAGCCAAATCTCTTGGGATCTCTTTGGAAAATTTGTAGGTCCTAAAAAGGACCCTGGTGACAGCAGGAGATGCCCAAAGGCATCTTACTGCGAAGGAGAGCCAGGTGGGGCAGGAGAGGCAGGAGCAGGTTGAGGGGCAACTGCTTGTGCGGGCCGGTTGAGGTGGGCTCTGTCCCACTGCCAAGGGACAATCCCTGCTGGACTTCCGAAGAAGTTGGTGAGGGTGTCCTTGACAGTCTTGCCAGCATGAGTAGCAGCCCTCATGGGTGGCTGAGGTGGTTCAGGCCAGATGCACTGCTCCCTCCAAGACCCTGGGATGATGTTCCTCTGTCGATCCTCCCTGTCCATGATGTCAGGACCTGGGGGCATGCGATTCAGCAGGATGTTGTGGAGTGTCGGGCAGCAGGTGACGACCTCCCTGACGTGCTCTGGGGTCAGCTCGCAGGTCCTCAGCAGCACCCTGAAGCGTTGGGCCAGCAACCCAAAGGCGTTCTCCACCACCCTTCTTGTTTCTGCACCATCATATGAACCCATTGATGGTGATGGTGCAGAAACATGTGAACTGGTCGGACTATTCATGCTGTCCAACATCAAGAAAAAACTCGGAAAACAAGTCGGACTGTACAGAGACGATGGCCTTGCTGCACTAACAAACAACCCAAGAACCATCGAAAACAAGAAGAAAGAACTATGCAAAATCTTCCAAAACCACAACTTAAAGATCACCATTGAAGCAAACAAAAAGGTAGTGAACTACTTAGACATAACACTGGATCTCAACAACCATATATATAAACCATACAAGAAACCCAACGATACACCTCTTTATGTACACACCAAAAGTAACCATCCACCATCTGTATTAAAGACCATACCCCATGGCATAAACAAGAGACTATCAAACCTGTCATGCAATGAGAGAGTGTTCAACAATGCAGCAGTGGAATACCAGGAGGCACTACAAACAAGTGGATACAATTACAAACTACAATACAACCCGGACAACAACACAAATAAAAGCAAGAAAAATAGGAAAAGAAAAATCATATGGTATAACCCCCCATACGACGGGAAACTCAAAACAAACATAGGGAAAGAATTCTTCAAAATCCTAGCAACTTCATTTCCAAAAGAGCACAAACTGTCCAAAATATTTAACAAAAACACTGTCAAACTATCGTACTCATGTATGTTTCTGCACCATCATATGAACCCATTGATGGTGATGGTGCAGAAACATGTGAAACTGGTCGGACTATTCATGCTGTCCAACATCAAGAAAAAACTCGGAAAACAAGTCGGACTGTACAGAGACGATGGCCTTGCTGCACTAACAAACAACCCAAGAACCATCGAAAACAAGAAGAAAGAACTATGCAAAATCTTCCAAAACCACAACTTAAAGATCACCATTGAAGCAAACAAAAAGGTAGTGAACTACTTAGACATAACACTGGATCTCAACAACCATATATATAAACCATACAAGAAACCCAACGATACACCTCTTTATGTACACACCAAAAGTAACCATCCACCATCTGTATTAAAGACCATACCCCATGGCATAAACAAGAGACTATCAAACCTGTCATGCAATGAGAGAGTGTTCAACAATGCAGCAGTGGAATACCAGGAGGCACTACAAACAAGTGGATAAATTACAAACTACAATACAACCCGGACAACAACACAAAAAAAAGCAAGAAAAATAGGAAAAGAAAAATCATATGGTATAACCCCCATACGACGGGAAACTCAAAACAAACATAGGGAAAGAAT
>CM031607.1:74791156-74793656 GCA_018398815.1 Conus ventricosus | reverse complement strand
TTTCTTTAAGAAATTGAAACTACATCCTAATTCAGAAAGATTACTGGTTAGGTATAAAACATATTAAGAGAAGGTGTCGTGAGAATGTAGACTTGCTCACTCCAATTATGTTAATTCGATGATTTCGGAAGGTGATCATCAAAACAAGAAATTATGGTCTTACATAAGGAGTAAGAGACAGGACAACATTGGGATTCCAGACCTGAGAAACAACCAGAATAACCTAATACAGGACCCTGAAGGGAAAGCAAACTACTATAACAAGCAGTTTTGTTCAGTTTTCTCAAATCCCAAACCTTTAATTAACGTTAGATTAAAGGATGATGATAAACTCCCTGAAATACAAACATCAAAGTAAACAAAGCAGGAGTATTTAAGTTACTGACTAATATCAATGAAAACAAGCTACTGGTCCCGATGGCGTTCTGGCAAGCTCTTAAAATTATGTGCCAATGAATTGAGTGAGGTATACCAATTACTTTACCAAGCTTCACTGGACCAGGGAGTAATACCTGATGAGTGGCGAGATGCGAGCATTGTTCCCTTATTTAAAAAGGGTGACAAAAACAAAGCAGAGAACTATAGACCTGTATTCTCTAATCCATATCAGCTAAATTACTTGAACACAATAATATATATGTAGCATAATGGACCATCTTGACAAATATGATTAAATATCGCCCAGCATGGTTTTTAGACAGCGAAGGAGTTGTGAGACTCAACTTATAACAACTCTCAATGATTTTAGTAACTGTCTTAAACAACAGACAGCAAATGGATGCAATTTTATTAGATTTTCTAAAGCCTTTGATAAGGTTGACATGAGGGCCTGCTGCTTAAATTAGAACACATTGGCATTGGCGGTTCTTTGCTAAATGGGCTAGATCATTCCTCGTTGGGAGAACGCAGAAAGTTGTTGTGGAAGGGTCGTTCATCCCATGTAAACCAGTCTTGTCGGGCGATACCACAGGGAATGTTCTGGGGCCTTGTTTTTCTTTATATAAATGACATAAGTAGAAATCTCTCTCCTGGAACTACTATAAGGCTTTTGCAGATGACAGTTTAGTATATAGAACAATCAGAAGCAAGAATGATACACGCATTCTACAAGAAGATCTAAACGCTTTACAAGAGTGGGAAAGAACTTGGAAAATGGAATTTCAATCCTCAAAGTGCCAGGTGTTGCGTATATGTAACAAACGTCACTAATTAGATCAGATTATTCTATTCATAATACTATTCTTAAAGAAACTAATGCTGCAAAAATTATTTAGGCGTGATTATAGATAGTCGTCTCAAATGGAAAGAACATTACAATTTAGTATGTAAGAAAGCAAATAACATCTTAGCTTCTTACACAGGAATATCAATGACTGCCCCAAAAGGTTAAAGTACGACTGCTACAAAACACTGGTTAGACCAGTACTGGAATATGGTTGCTCAGTTTGGGATCCTTACCATCTAAAGGACATTGATAACCTTGAAAAGATTCAGAAGGAGCAGCACGGTTCGTAACAGGGAACCACATCAGAGAAAAGGGGAATACTAGGAAGAACATGAGGAAATTAGAATGGAAACCCTTAGAAGAGAGAAGAGCTTTTATTAAACTTAACACCTTTTTCAAAGGCAGAGCTAAAGTAATTGATATTCCAATGGAACAACTTAGTATTGAATAAAGTAGCACAGGAGTGGCGGTCAATGTTATACCATACCTGCATCAAATATTGACAGCCACTTACATTCTTTTTTATCCAGTTCTGTACGGCTGTGGAACTCACTGCCGGGTGCCATCAAGATTGCCACGGGTGCGTCTCATTCAAGAGACAAATTGATTCGACAGTTTTTGAGATCTGCATATTGACGATTTTCTATTTTTACTTCCCTGATATTTTACTATTACCTGGGCCTGAATTTGGCCATTGCTTTTATCTTCTTGAATATTGAGTGCGACCCCTTGTTGCTAAATTTGCTCCAGGGCCAACATGTCTGAGTCGCACTGTTTTATGTTATTTTATTTTACTTTTTAACATGCGCGCTGGTGACCTAATCGTTTTTGAGTGAACCATGTATTTTAGGAAGAGAGAAGAAGAAGGGGGGAAAGGTGTACATACTTATGTACAATGAATTAAACATTGGTTTGTTTGTTGAAGTATAGGAAAGAAACAGAAGGTAGCGTGAAAGCGTGTCGAAAGGAAGGAAGCGATATTAGTGTGGAAAGTGATGTGTTGCGAGAATCCTATCAATGAATGTGTCACTGTATAAGACAGTAGACAGGAATATATGTATTAATATATCCCCGTTATAACCACCCCTTTCCCCCTTTTACTGAGTATGAACGCCACAAACAAACACACACAAAGAAAATACGGTGCACAAACAAAAGCTTTATTTGCATTCACACACGCTCACCCACAAATGGCAATGAACCCAGACCTCTATATATACCAGTCAATGAATACGACCCGACCTCTTATATATCCCAACCCAAGGACTTTTTTTA
>CM031607.1:74715673-74791056 GCA_018398815.1 Conus ventricosus | reverse complement strand
TCTGCAAGGTTACCATAGATGGAGATTTCACCAAAGACAATCCACTTTTAACGGTATTGATGATAATGGATTTTTTTTTTTTCTTTTTTCCCGAATGTGCTTGCAGTCTAGTGTCTCACTCGCAGAGGTCGCCATCGAGGACACCAGGCGTTTTATAGAAGATCTACAGATATATGGCAGGAGAGCCAGTGGTCTGGGGGATTTCAGATCTGCAATGGCAAAGACCTTTCAGCTTATGGGCAGAGATACTGACATTAGCCAATATCGCTTTTTGTCCGAACTAATTTCTTTTACTGCACAGGGCTCCCCTCGACTCAATGAGTGTCCTAAATGGAGCCTTTCCTTAGTCCTGGAGTATCTGGCCTCGGGACACTTCGAGCCTATCACCGAATACTCTGTCGGGAATCACACTGAAAACTTGCCTTTTGATTACCCTCGATTCTGCAGGGTCAGTGAGATTCATGCCCTCTACAGGGACCCATGGTCCCTGTAATGGCATAATGATGGCTCGATATCCCTGTCCACGTGCCCAACTTCCCTGCCCAACCGCCAAGCCGGAAGAACGGCCTGTGACGTTTAACATTCCACCGCTGGCCCCTTCATCGTCTGGTACCAGGCCTGGACGTCTGAAGGTGGAGCAGGTTATCTGTCCTGTCAGAGCGCTAAAGGTCTTCCTTCAGAGGACAGAGTCAGACTCCCAAGATAGGCGCCTATGGGGTGGGAGACTTGTCGCTGGTGTAGGACCTCAGCCGATAAGCTCTTGGCTCAGACAGGTCATCGGCCAGGCTTACATCTTTGACCAAAAACCTCTTCCCCCAGAGAGGATATGAGGGCACATGAAGTCCGGGCTTTATCCGCCAGTCTCGCCCTCTGGCGGAATATTGCGGTTGCTGACACTTGTCGTTAAGCAGGCTGGAAGACGATGACCACCTTTAGCAGGTTCTACCTCAGAGGCATGGCCGAGGACATGGAGGCTCTAGACTGCTTGGGAGGGGTAGCTGTGGCTGGTAAGACCACTTTCCCCAAGTAAACTTGATTTCAGATCTTTGGCTGTGTGAGTTGAGCTTTACAATTGATACATTAATAAGCAGTATTAATGGTTAAACTCAAAACAAAACAAAAAAAGTTTGGATCGAAATCAACTTTCTTTTCATTGCCACAAAGTCAGATAGCCTCCGTTCTGGAACCTGCCAAAGTTCACTGAGACAATGGTAACCATAGGCCTTGGGGGCTGTGACGCAGAAGACACGTACACAGTTACTGTTTAAAGCCACGATTCAAATGTTCTGGCTCACTCAGGACTTGCTCCAGCAGGACTCCACCACTCGGCAAGAAGGCATTTATGGGTGAGTTTTGTCCCTGCAGCCTTAAAAGTGCCTGTTAGCTTTAATGCTTGCCGCATTAAAATAAAAAAAAGATGTAATCGGGGACTGCCCACTGAACGCTCAGTCGTCGTGAGAGCGGTCCCCCCGGCAGGCTTATATCGGCCGCTTTTTCTGGTGCTTCTGTCCAAGGAAGAAGGGCACACAGAATCCGGGTTTCAAGAAAAAGAGTAAAGAGGAACAAACAACAACAACAACAACAACAAACAAACAAGAAGTGCCTTTGTTCCCTCTGGGTATTTTTGTTTTTAGTTGGATGAACACTGTGCCTGTTGAGTGCGTTATTGTTATCACATTCCTATATATGGTTTTGTCATTATTTGTTTTGGGACACGATCTTTATCGGATAGCTCTGCATATTGTATCCTTGTCTACCCCACACATGATTTTCATGATTACTGTGTATTTGGGACACATCCTTAAAGGAATGGCTCTGTAGTCCTCATCTCGTTAAATTCAACTTTTTTTTAACTTATGTTCGGACATAATGTTCGCTGCAACTGGCTTGGGACTATGCTGATTGACTCGTAACTTTTGTGCCCATATACCTAAGGCGTCAAGCACTTTGAACTTTTTGGCGACAAGCTGTTTAGGAAGAAAGAAGTGGCCTTGGTTACCACACTTGACTTGAAGTCATTGTGGTTGCACTTTTCTCTCTGTTTTGTGTCTCAGTGTAGGGCCAAAATAACTCCTATCCTACTAGACACTGGTTCAGAACCTGTCTGCGCTGGGTCGACTCAGGGGTCTTCTCCTTTTCCCGATCCTGACCAGGTTTTTTTTTCTTCTTGATATCCATGGTATAAGGGAGAGCGGGGACGGTCTTTTGACCTCCAGGAATTTCATTAACCATTTTGGTACTGACTCTGAACGCTGGAATGAGTTTATGGGCAGCCTGGTGCTTGACGCATAATCTCTGGCTCCCTGGTGAGTCCCCACCATCCTTTTTGTCATTCCTGCATTTCTTTGGACAGGTAAGTATGAGGAAAAGTATTTTTCCTACTAAAACTAGTTTTAGTATGGTTGCTCAGTTTGGGATCCTTACCATCTAAAGGACATTGATAACCTTGAAAAGATTCAGAAGAGAGCAGCACGGTTTGTAACAGGGAACCACATCAGAGAAAAGGGGAATACTAGGAAGAACATGAGGAAATTAGAATGGAAACCCTTAGAAGAGAGAAGAGCTTTTATTAAACTTAACACCTTTTTCAAAGGCAGAGCTAAAGTAATTGATATTCCAATGAACAACTAGTATTGAATAAAAGTAGCACCAGGAGTGGCGGTCAATGTTATACCATACCTGCATCAAATATTGACAGCCACTTACATTCTTTTTATCCCAGTTCTGTACGGCTGTGGAACTCACTGCCGGGTGCCATCAAGATTGCCACAGGTGCAATCTCATTCAAAAAACAGGTTGATTCGACAGTTTTGAGATCTGCATATTGACGTTTTTCTATTTTTATTTCCCCAGATATTTTGAATATCGAGTGCGACCCCTTGTTGCCAAGTTTGCTCCAGGGGCCAACAGTCTGAGTCGCACTGTTTATGTTATTTTATTCTACTTTTTAACATGCGCGCTGGTGACCTACTCGTTTTTGAGTGAACCAGTATTTTTAGGAAGAAGAAGAAGAAAGCCCTCCTCCCCGCAGCTGGGAAAAGGGGAGAAAACTGAGTTGTTTTGGGAGTGAAGTGTGAGTAACGCGTCGCTCAAGGGAGAGCACTATCAAATATATTCCAATAGGTCGAGTGGCACGGACTCCCACTCTCCTCATGGTTCTTTCTTTTGGGGGAAATACCTGATGTTCAACGTTGAAGGAGATAACTTAGAATTTGTTTGGACAGGTAAGTATATCATAAAACTAGTTTTAGTTGGAAAAAATCCTTTTTCAGCCCCTTCCATTCGTTTTGTAGGTATTTTAGCAGTATGCTCCCTTGTTGAAAAGTGTCGTCTGCTGAACCGTCTACAGGGAAAGAAAAGCTCAAAACATTCCCAAGTAATTCTGGCGTTGGATTAAATCAAAACAAAGAACTACCGAAATTTAATTCTTGATCTGTTGCTTTCTTTACCATGCCTCCTTGTCATTCTTCTTTCTTAGCTTTCCACCTTCAACACCGTTTAACATGCGCGCTGGTGACCTACTCGTTTTTGAGTGAACCAGTATTTTAGGAAGAAGAAGAAGAAGAAGATGATGATTCTTCTTCCTGCTGTATCTGTATCTGTCGGTTTACGTTGCTGCATCCAGGAATCTGGCGTTGACGCAACGGGTGGGTGCGCAGCGAAGAAAATTAGTGGCGTTGGCTTTGGCCACTGCCTGCTTAAAGGCCTCAGTACTACCTGAGTGCACAATACTATTGTCCAGTTGGTTCCGTCTGATAATAGTTCTTGGGAAGAATGATTGTTTATACTGCTCTGTGCTGTAGTTTGGAACTTTGTAGCACCTGTCGTTGTTGCGTGTGTAATTCTCCACTGGGTTTTTGACCACAAAGTCTGCTCTTCTTGGCGGACGCGGATGCGTTGGTCGGGTTGTTGAGGCACAAGGAACTGCTCAGGAGGATTGCTGGCACCAGCTCCTCAACCACCTTGTAAAAGAAGGTCAGCCGCAGGCTCTGGGTGCGTTCCTGTAGGGTAGGGAGCTCATGTTTCCTCCAGGCCCGTTACAAAGCCAGTTTGTTCTAGATTTGTAATCTTTTGCAATGAAGCGTACTGCCATTCGCTGTGTATGCTCCAGCTTGTCTATTTCCTGTTTCTCGTACGGGTCCCAGATGATCGCTCCATACTCCAAGTCCAATAGGGGTCTGACTAAAGCGGGGAAGGCGTTGCGTTTGCAGGCTGTGGGGCAGTGTCTGAGGTTACGGCGTAGGAAGCCGAGGGTACAATTGGCTTTCTTTGTGATGTAGTTGATGTGGGTTGACCACGAAAGATCTTCAGAGAATTGAAGACCCAAGTAGGGTTGGTGAAACTTGTTTGAGAATTGTGCTTTCGAGGGAGTAGAAGGAGGTTGCAGGGTTCCGCGCCAGGCTCATTACGTGCATTTCGTGGCGTTTAAACGCATGCCCCATCGCTCTGCCCACTGTTCCAGACTCTTCAGGTCCTCTTGGACTGCTAGACTGGTTCACTCAAAAACGATAGGTTTACCCGCGCGCATGTTAAAAAAGTAAAATACAAGATTCTGAGATTTGGCCTTTAAAAACTGAATACTAGTCTATAAAAATAGAAATATTGTATGTGCAGTACTATAACTGAGTTGCACTTATCATGTGCATGTGATGAAAGTCTCGTACTCAGTTGTAGACAATATAGATGTTCAATCCTCTTGGGAAATTTATTTAAAAACTGTTGCTAGAGGAGTGGATCGAAAGATTAGCAGGTTTTGTTTCGATGTGTGTGTGTGTGTGTGTGTGTGTGTGTGTGTGGGGTGTGTGTGAGTGTGTGTTTAAGGAATGGTTTTAGGCTTAGATCTGATAAAAAGACCTGCTTTTGGTGTTAAGATAAAGAATACGGTTCTGAATCACAAGAATCTGCAACAGGCCATGGTAAGGCCTAAGAACATTAAGCTGGCGTCGGGTTTTGCTATACTGTTATGCTAGCTGGGTTCTGTAGACTCCAGAATCATCAAAACAACTGTGATAAAAGGGCAGTGCAGGACTTCAGACCAGTTTATTTTTTGAGACATCATAACTCCCTGTTCACATGGTAAAACCCCGACTTATTTCGTGCTTCTGAGAATCTCTTGCTCGGTGATGTTTGATAAGCCATAGGGTTGCAGCAGTAATGATCACGGTGCATGAATCAGTTATTTTCAAGCCTACATGAGCATGCTTACATCTGAGATACTGCATGATGCTGTGATTATGCAGAGTTAAAATGCTTGTTGTCGAGAGACAAATATGAAATTAAGAAAAATATATGTCATTTTATGTTGGATTGAGATGTTAAGTATTATGCTGTTGAGTGCATCAAAAAATTTTAAAACCACTGACCTTATTTGCAGTTTCATTACACGGTATGCTTTCTCTGACTGTAGGATGTTTTGAATGTGTGTGATTGCTTTCTGCGCAGCTATGAAGCTTGGAGATCCCTGGCATGTTACGCTTTTTTATTGTGAAAACTGCGCATACCTGAACAGGCTGTTCAAAGAAACAAACCCTCATCCCTTCATATTAGGTAGTCCAGCCATTTTTTAAACTTGAAAAAATATGGAATGTTTTGTATTTTTCAAAAGACCCCATTAAAAGTGATATACATGCAAAATTTCAAGGCCATGGGTGTAATAGTTTTTGAGATATTGAGCTTTAAAAGTTGGTAAAAAATGGCGTTTTTCACGTTTTGGCCAGAGGGCCATGTTTGGACCCTCATATCTCTGAACTATTCACCCAATATGCTCTCAGATTGGCAGAGTTAGTATTGTGATGGATACACTGAGCCTATTTTTTTTCCAGAGCTCAGTGATTATTCATTTTTTAGCTGTGCCTCTTCAAAAATGACTAAAATGCTAATTTGTCAACGTGTCATTTAGTGGCAAACACAGGGTACCGTTACTTAATGACCCATAACTCGGGAATGACACATGCTACAGACAAAGTAGAGGTATCAAAATAATCAGCATTGAAGAAGGAATCTAAAGGTGAAAACATCCATGAGTTTAACCTCACCTTTATGTACAAAATACATCAAAAGTAAACAAAATCACCCACATTCCACATATATTCTGTCATTATCACAGGGACAGAATCAAATGCTCAAGAATTTTACCAAGCAAATATGGTCCAAATAACAGGCAAATATATGTCCAAATGGAACAGCAAATCACAACTGTCTTAAAAACTTCAAATACCAGAAAAATCACCCTCTTTCCATGTCCTTGTTTTTCAGTCAGCTCACCATCACGGCAAAACTGGCCATCTCCATTTTGTGCCCCAAAATTAACAGTACTTTTTAACATACTGTTTGTATCTTCTGTTCAGGGTTCCCCACTGGGTAAAGTCAATGCTCCAAACTCTGTTCTTTGGTAAAATGTTGAAGTCTGAATAAAAGACATATTTACTTGCAACTTCCCCAGTGGAGTCTGACAACGGCCATCTGAATAGGTTTTCTGTTCCTTTCTGGTCCATGAAGGAAATACAAGCAAGGTCAGGTCTAACAATGTCTAGTACTTGACCAATGTAAAATGCATCATCATAGAAAACTGCTACTGACTGTCCCTGGCCTGAGAAATTGAATGGAAATTCACAGTCTGATTCATCATCTGAAGACTGATGACAAATATTCATTTCATGTTCCAAAAGCTGAATTATCTGGCTCTTGTGGTTCTTCTTCTTTGGACCAATTCTCTCAGCAAGCAGCTAGTACTGGTCATCTGATGAAATTATTACACACACACACACACACGCGCGCATGCATGCACATGTGATGTGCGCGCACACACACACACACACACACACACACACACACACACACACACACACACACACACACACAATTTTAAATTGAGCACAGTTAATAACTGGACATTTGTTTTGATCTATCAATGATGAAAATGGAATGTTTGAATTCAGAGACTGTGAATGAAAGTGCATGATAATTTTGAAGAACATGTTTTTTTATACCAAGTTCTATAATTTATGGATGTATGATTCAACAGTAAAACACACATTGCCTCAATTTTCAACAAGACTTTTAAGTGAATGCTATCAGCTACCACACACACGCACACACACACACACACACACACACACACACACACACACACACACACACACACCACACACACACACACACACACATCAGCTAGTCACTTATAATACATGCTCCAAGATTACAAATTCAGATTTTCTTGGTCCTATCTTTTAGTTCATAGCCACAATCATACTGCAGCTTCAAGCTAACATTCTCTTAATTAGTTAATGAGTCTATTTTTGATTTACTTTTTAGTTTTTTTTAAATTTTCCTTTTATCTCATTTATATATCAATTTATTGATTTTATTAATTCATTGATTCATTTTGGTACAACAGCACTGCAATTAGTGCAAATTAAATCAATACATCTGCTACTTTCAATTTCATTGAGGTCTGAAACCCGAGTTATTGTCCCTGTCGAAGTTACAGTTGCCAAATTTTAATCTTTATTCGTAATTTTCATTCTAGACAAAAATCATAAACCTTCTAAAATGAAATCTGAACGAGACTGGGGAAAAGTTATTCTATGAAATTGTTTTAAAACTAAAAGGTTGATCACCCAGATTGCAACCATTAGTACCGATCACGGGAGCTAACAAACACCACTTGACCGAGCACATGTCTCCCATTGTCCGATGAAAAAAAAAATCACTTCTAAAAAATTTCCAGAGTTAAGAAACACGAATTCCTTTTAAATAACAGGGCAAGAGCTTAAACATATGAATCGTTCGCATACTTACCAAGATCACGCTCAAGACTGTTGAGATCCATCGGTTTCAACTCGCCACTCGACTCGAACATCGTGTCAGCTTCGTACCCCCCGTTGTCGGAATGCTGAATGCCGATTGGACTACGGGGTTCTCTCTTTATCCTGGCCGAACTTATACACACAGCAGCCTGTGCATCCTTATATACACGAACGAAAAGAGCATCGATTTTTCTACAAAACGAGTGGTCCTTTAACATGTTTCGTTCAGAATTACCGATATTGCCATGCTTCTGAAGTTTATGCTAGTCTTTCGGCACAAAATTTACGGCACTTAATAAAAAAGAACTATGACGAAGTTTATACCATTCGATTCTGCAGGCTTTTTCTGTTTCATATGTACCAACATCGTCGCTGTGCATATAGTTTGTCAAGTTTACGAACACTTTTCCGGATGTTGTTGTTTGCGGGTCACGGATAGCCCGCGCGTGAATCGTTGCACAAGGTCACCGACGCGGTGTTTGGTTTGTGTGTTTAGATCGTTCACAATAAAAGCACACGTCTTTCATACCATAAAAAAACACACACAGACTTCATGTTAGAGGTTCATTTTAGATGTGGAGAATTTTTTATTTGACAGTGTTGAGTAGTTGAGGAGTATGCACAAGTTGAAATTGGCAGTTTTCTCCTGTTCTGATGCCTGTTAGCCGTGGCTACTGTTAGGCTGGACCTACCTATTCATATTCCTACTTTGGCACACATTTCATGGATACTAACAAGATGATATAAGATATTTTGGGATTGGTTTATATTATGGAAAGGACATCATACTATAGAACAGCCAGCCTAGATGCACGTACAGGATAGAATTAAACTGCTTTTTAACTGTCTACTTTTCGAAAAAGAGGGGGTTATTTACCACCAAGGACACAGACAAGCATAGCACAGGACAAGACACTCAGTCTTCTTGTTTGTACATTTGTGAAAGAATCACTACTGTAGAATCTGAATCTGAACTGGAATATGAATGTTTTGCAACCGTAATTATTGTGAGACACTGTTCTCTTCCCACCTCAGACCCCTCTTCCTCTCTCCCCTCCCCCCCCCCCCCACCCCTACCCCTCTCCCTGCTCACTGTGAAGTGTGTGCAAGTTTGTGTGTGTGTGTGTGTGTGTGTGTGTGTGTGTGTGTGATGCTAGTGTATGGGTATAGTATGTTAGTGAAGGAGGGTATCGTATGTGAGTATGCATGTGTTTGTGTGTATGCATAAGAGCTACTTTCTGTAATGCTGGCCAGCTGGTGAAAGCTCAAATTAAAAAAAAAAGTTGTGCGGTGTCTTTACTCATTAAATTCAAATATTTAAATATTGTGTTTCTATCATTTTATTGAATGCCATGACTTTTACCTAAATAAGCCTTTAATAATGTGATAGTCAAGTGTAAATGGCAGGTGTTAATTGTTTGCTTTGTTATGCTACAGTGTTCTCTGTTTAACAGGGAGGCTGTTGAAGTGCAATCTTAGGAATGGATCATGTGCCATTCAAGCACCGCAGGACAACATTGGAGAGAGCAGAGAAATACATATCCACTCATCACTTTACAGATGTTAACTTGAGAAGCAGGTTAATACATTTTCTGTTCTTTTTTTGTGTTTACTGTTTTGTTCCATTTAAAAGTTTATAGGAGAAGGGTGTGTAGATGTGTGTGTGTGTGTGTGTGTGTGTGTGTGTGTGGTGTGTGTGTGTGTGTCACGACCGACCCCTGGAGGTCTGCCCTGACAGGATCGTCTAGGTGGGAGTGAAGGGAGTGACTGACCCTCACACGCCCCGCAAGAGACCACACAATAAAGATTACGATACAACACCCCATTTATTCACACCAACATACACAGTAATAAATAAGCATTCCAACACACACAACATGCACAATCACAATCAAGCATTCCAACACACACAAAATGCACCAATTGTAAATAAACATTTCACCTACGACTACACAATCACAATCACAGCATTTCAACACAATGACATATACAAAAATTATAAATAAACATTTCCAGCATCCATCCCTTCCCACACCATGGAGTCCTCCACACCCCTGCCTCTCCAAAGTCTATGGGAGCACCCTTCGCACTAGGTGCTCCAAACCGGGTTTCGGTTCTTGAAGAGAGCCCGTTCAAGCGACACCCTTGACACGCACAAGCAGACAGTGAAAGCGCGCCGGGGGGGGGGGGGGGGGGGGGGGGGGGGGGGGGGGGGGGGGGGGGGGGGGGGGGGGAAAACGTGGCTTGTTACTGGGTCCTGGACGGGATCAGGGCCCCGCTCAGTCAAGCCGGCGGGCTTTTCTACCAGTCCGCGGTCCCGACCAAGCGTGGCCTCAACCACGCGTGGCACCAACCAGTCCGCGGTCCCAACCAGAGCGTGGCCTCAACCAGCACGGGGCACCAACCAGTCCGCGGTCCCCAACGAGAGCGTGGCCCCAACCAGAGCGAAACACCAACCAGCGCGGCACCAACCATCAGGCTCCCGGGTGAAGCCCCCGGGAGGGGGGAAAGGTAGCTGGGAGGAGAGAAGAAAGGGAGGGAAGGAAGAAGGGTACGGGAACCCCGCCGTCAGTACAGTCTGACCCATGCTGTTAAATCCTAACAGCCACTCGCATGATGGGCGGGGAGGTCTATTAAACACACCAAACAACCCAGCCCAACACAGACCTGACGTAAACACAGCACACCAACCAAATCAGGAATGTTCATTAAAGTCTTCTCACACGAACAGGTAAAAGACTGCATTAAAATCAACAGGCTAAAAACAAATATAATTATCTTCACCCTTCTCTCAATCACGTTTAACAATTTCCTTTCTTAGGAAATAAACCAACACAGCGACCATCGCTTATAACTGCCCCCCACATTTGCAAATAATAATTCAAGGGCATAATTGTCACATTTTAAAAGCCACATTTTAAAATAACACAAATCTCCAACCACGAAACCAAACGACAAATCATGCGTACGCACGCCTCGCAAAATAAAACTCGTTCTTCTCGCACACACAAACAAAAGGGTGGCCGAAGGATAAGAGTCCGGCGAATGTGACAGGGGCGGACGAGCGAGACCAAGCAAGTACCAACCCTGAATCACCAGGTTCTCTCCCATCCCCACCGACTACCGAAATCACCAATGCATAAACAGGAGAAAGATTTTGGATATAATTTAGAATGGCCGGGTTAAAGATTGAAATAACCAGAAAAAGTCTCAAAAAATATTTCTTTTACAATTTTGCAAACAAAAGAAAATTGCGCAAAAGAGAAGAATAAGCCGGCTAACAACAACAAACCAAAACAAACAAACCACGAAACTGATGCTTACCACTACCCGGGTGACCCCGAAGAGGCGGGTCAAACGACTCCTCTGCCCTCTGCCCCAGTCGAGGGGACAGAGGCACGGGTGCGGAAAAAGAAGAAGTGATGTCCCTCTCCTACAGGCCGACTGTAGAATTGAAGATACCGACTGTACCTTCGACGATACGGTGAAAAACCCAAGACACGGAGCGGGCGCCCCCAGAGACATTCTTCTGCTCGAGTGAAGAGCAAAACCCCCTCAGCGATGGCGGCCAACCATGCCACGCAAACTCACAGAGTGAGCATACATCAAACTAAAAGAAATGAAGCACGTGCTACGGGTAAAAAGACAGGCGAGAGGCCGATAGATGGCCCAGTACAAGAAAAAGATACCCACCACCCCGTGAACCTGCAGGATAATGCACGGGCAGTGGAATTAAGAGAGAGAGAGAGAAAGTAAATAACCTGAGCTAAACCACGCCAAAGGTGCAACCACACCACAAGCCACTTTAAGGAGGGATATACGACAACAACAACAATAATAAACAAATGAATAATTCCGCCACCCCCCGGTTGGGTCAAACGCGTAGGCCTCGTGACAAACTCTGACAAACCCCCCTTCAAAAAGCATCTGTTTCTCTGAGATACAGTGCCCTTTGAACCCTGACGCATGTGCAAATTCACAACAATGGGACCGAACCCAACTCCCCTGTGACGACAGAGTACGTAAATCAATACAAACATTCCACGATAGAACACACAGGGAAATACATAATACTACATTTATCAAACAACAAGGAAACCACCAACCATGAAATAACCAATCCGAACCATTGGATTCACTACCGTTAACATCACTGGGAAATGAAAACTGTCACTACACCTGATACAGAGACCAAAGGGGATATGACCCTGATTGAGGGAAGTGTCCCCCTTGACTGATTCCAAGGCCACTAAAGGACTCGGCTAGATAGTCGGCACCCCTATACAGGAACCCCTTTATATTACGGGAATGAACCATGACTCGCAGTTCCACTGCCCAACTCAGACGAACGACTGACTGGCCGGCCGGTCCCAAACACGGAGAGATGATGATCGCTCTGCAGTACAAACTTCTCGCCGTACTCTTCTGGCACCCAAGGCTGTCCCAAACTGCCGGAGAGCTTCAAATAGTAGGGTATCGATGCCTAAGCGGGCAGCCTCGGGCATGGAGTCGCATAGTCTACCGCACCGAAATGTAGCGGTGACCCATTGGATGTGGATTAACGGGTCCCACCAGGTCGACCCCAACCCTTGCTGATGGCTCCCCCCGTGGCACTGGGGCCTAGGGAACACCTTAAGCGACCCAAGGCTTGTCCGTTGGGAGGTACGCAACTGCGGCAGTACTGCCAACCTGTGAGTTCATCCCGCCGAAGAAAATTCCTCCTAACTCGGGAGTCCGTTTTGGCCCAATAAACCCGCCATAGGTGAAATCAGGGCCGCCGGAGACAGATTCTCTCAACTTGGGGAACGACAAGCTGGGTGGGGCCCCATGATCGCCCATGAAAACCCCAAAGAGGATCCCTTGTGGAGCTTGAAGCTCACCTTGGCGTGTCGGGCAACTGGCGGACACCCACCAGTGTCGCAAAAGGCGTTGGACATCCAAGTCCCTGGCCGAAGACGGAACAGTACAGACGCCCTGGCCAAACCTCCAGAGAAACGGCTGCGAACGTGACGCAATTCCGTTTCCGCCTCTTGCTTTGGCGCTGTGGTAACTCCCACAAAACGCCTTACGGCAGTCCGTAACCGGGCTGACTGCGTTCTTCCGCAAAGGTTGATATATTCCTATAGAAGGATACAGAGGTCGCTCCACCCCATGCCCTACTTCGCCACAAATAGGGTGAATAGAAATGACACAGAAGGCGTGGAGTAAACCAGCCTCCAACCCCACACGTCATAAATGGGCCTCCGAACCTCAGGGAAACCAAGTCTTATCCACAAAGATCGTCGATGTCCCGAATCCCTGATTGTATCGACAAGGAGACTAACAACGGAAAGAAACCTGGGCACTCCGTACCACCAGAAAGCTGAAACCCCACGTTAGTCGCACGAGACGATGGAAAGGACTAGCCCCATGACTACCGCAGCTTAGACAATCTTTCCTATTGGCCAGGACGACCACAAGAAAACACAGTCGGGTGCTGAGGTCCCCGAACTGCCTGCCTTTTTCACCCCCTAGCAGTTGTCGGGCCTTATTGCCACTAATCCTGTGAGGGCTTCCTCTCCGTATCTGGCGATGCCCATAAGCCCTGCAGCTTCAGCAAACACCTCAGCGTATGAATCGCACCGCAATCCTGAGGTGTGTCTTCGCCTATCCGATCCTCAAATCTGGGACACAGTGTTGTGAGCTTTCAATGAGGATCAATCCTCCAGCTCAACTTAGCCAACGACGCCAGTACCCTAGCGTTTTCGCAGCCTATCACCAAATGCACGAAGGTCTCGTCGTTATTTTTTCTTCATGGACCTGAACTTCTCCTGTACTCTCTGGGTAAGGTGGAAACCTTAGCAGAGCCAACTGCATGTCTGCATAAGACCGCCTTCATTAGAGTGAGCACACACTCCCTTCAAACACGATAATCCAGAAAAAAGGTGCATAGCCTTTGTTCCTCAGACAATTTGGGATGACAGCAACCTTGTCAAAATGCTCTAAGAACATATCAATTCCCCCCATAGGTCTAACCTGGAAGCTTTAACTTGGGCCTCTAACTCTTCACCGCCGGGATTAACCCCCTGATTTCAGATGCGGAGCCCGCAAAGAAGTGTTCCATCTCCTCCCAAAGCAACCCCACCTGTCTAGTTCTTCCAACGGGGGGCTTCCGCCTGGCAAACCCTCTTCCACGCTTGCTTTTGGCAGCAGCCCCTCTCTGCGCGTGCTTCTGTCTAGCAGCCTCCTCTCTGCGCAGAAAACCTCTCCCCTATGCAGAATTTCCTGTCTTCATCTCCTCTCTGCGCAGAGCCTCCATCCTTCTAGCTCTTCCCTACGAGCCTTGCCTCTTCCCTACATAGGGCTTCCTGCCTGACAACCCCTCTCTGCGCTCTTCCCTACGCAGGGCTTCCTGCCTAGCAGCCTCTTCACTACGCTGCCGCTCCAGAAACATAAGGACAGAGGTGATATCCTGAGGGGGGTTTTCACCACTCCCGACACGGGAGGATGACCCGTCTGAACCCGTCCCCTTTGGGTCTCGACTTACCAGAGGAAAGTCTCCCGGGCATACCCTTACGAGGGGAAGCATGGAGAAGAGAGGGCTTTGGTTTCTGCGACTCAACAGAAAACCCACATTTTCTTCGCTATACTCTGACGCTTCCGAGCGGGAAATGCCAGTCGGGGTCTCAACAGGAAGATCCCTATGCGAAGAAGTAGTAAAAGTACTCACTGGACTATCGCTACAGCACTGGAAAAAGTAGAAGTCACTGTATCGAAGTACTGGTACTAATTGTAGGGACTACACTTTTAATACTTCTTCTTCGACGCACGCTTCCCCCACACCACCAGCACCGGACGTTGCCATGACAACAATATCCTAGGGTTCTCAAATACGGGGGAAAGACGTTTTCCAATTGAAAAACAAATATTTTGGGGTGTGTGTATATTTGTATGGTGTTTTGGCGTGTGTGGGGGACAATTTCCGGTGCTCCCACTCGGCCCACCGCGCCCACAGCACTCAACATGGGTGGGGCTCCCAAAAAAAAAAACAAAAAAAAACAATGTCCGCTGCCCCCATTGGGCAACACCGCGCCCACAGCCGAAAAAACGTGCGGTGGGGGGGCCCGGAAAAAAAAAAAAAACGGGCAAACGGAACCGGAAAGGAAAAAAAAAGACACTAACGTCCGATACAACCCCCCTTAAAATAACCCGGGAAAAAAAAAAAAAAAAAAAAAAAACGGGCAACTAAAAAACAGGAATGGCAGACTGAGCGGCAACAAAAGGCAAGACTTACGGTCGTCCTGCGTAAGGCCCCCGGGGGAAGGAGGGGGTCGGGGTCGGGGCGACCCCCCTGGTCTCCCCTGACCCCCCTCACACCGGATTTTCCCCAAGGGCCACAAAAAACTTCCACACGTAGATCCCGCCAACCATCCACGAACAAACACGACAAATGACTAACATATACAAAAGGACAAAACTAACAGGTACTCTGCGAAACGGAGAGAGACAGCAGAGCCCTTCACTCCCGGAGGCCCCACAATTGTCACGACCGACCCTGGAGGTCTGCCTGACAGGATGGGTCTAGGTGGGAGTGAAGGAGTGACTGACCTCACCGCCCCGCAAAGACCACAAAATAAAGATTCGTTACAACACCCATTTATTCACACAACATACACAGTAATAAATAAATTCCAACACACACAAATGCAAAACAATCAAGCTTCCAACAACACTAATATCACAATTGTAAAAAAAACATTCACAAAACAGTACACAATCAAAATCACACAATTTAAACACATATCATATCAAAATTATAAAAAAACATTTCCAGCATCCATCCCTTCCCACACCATGAGTCCTCCACCCCCCTGCCTCCCCAAAAGTCTATTAAAAAGCACCCTGTCGCACAGGTGCTCCAACGGTCGGTTCTTAAAAGAGGTCGTTCAAGGCCGACACCCTTGACACGCACAAGCAGACATGAAGAGCGCGTCCTGGGGGGGGGGGGGGGGTGGAAAACGTGGGGGTGTTACTGGAGGTCCTGGACGGGGATCGGGGCCGGCTCAGTCAAGCCGGCGGGCTTTTCTACCAGCCCGCGGTCCCGACCAGAGCGTGGCCTCAACCAGCGCGTGGCACCAACCAGTCCGCGGCCCAACCAGAGCGGTGGCCTCAACCAGCACGTGGCACCAACCAGTCCGCGGTCCCAACGAGAGCGTGGCCCCAACCAGAGCGTAACACCAACCAGCGCGTGGCACCAACCAGTCCAGGCTCCGGTGAAGCCCCCGGAGGGGGGAAAGGTAGCTGGGAGGAGAGAAGAAAGGGAGGGAAGGAAGAAGGGTAACTGGAACCCCGCCGTCAGTACAGTCTGACCCATGCTGTTAAATCCTAACAGCCACTCGCATGATGGGCGAGGGGAGGTCTATTAAAACACACCAACAACTCCAGCCCAACACAGACCTGAGCGTAACACAGCACACCAACCAAATCAGGAATGTTTCATTAAAGTCTTCTCACACGAAGCAGGTAAAAGACTGCATTAAATCACAGGCTATAAAACAAATATGAATTATTATCTTCACCCTCTCTCACTCACTTTTAACAATTTCCTTCTTAGGAAATAAACCAACACAGCGACCATCGCTTTATAACTGCCACCACATTGCAAATAATAATTCAAGGGCATAATGTCACATTTTATAGCCACATTTTAAAAATAACACAAATCTCCACCCACGCATCCGAACGACAAATAAATGCGTACGCACGCTCGCAAAATAAAACCGTTCTTCTCGCACACACAAACAGAGGGTTGGCCAAAGGGATAAGAGTCCGGGCAAAATGTGACAGGGGCGGACGAGCGAGCCCAAAAGCAGTACCAACCCTGAATCACCAGGTTCTCTCCCATCCCCACCGACTACCGCATCACCAGATGCATAAACAGGGAGAAAGAATTTTGATATATTTTAGAAAGGGCCCAGGTTAAGATTAAATTAACCAGAGAAAAGGTCTCAAACAATATTTCTTTAAAAATTTTGCAAACAAAAGAAAATTGCGCAAAAAGAAGAATAAGCCGGCTAACAACAACAAACCAAAACAAACAAACCAGGGAAACTGATGCTTACCAGCTCCCCGTGGTGACCCCGAAGAGGCGGGTCAAACGACTCTCTCTGCCCTCTGTCCAGTCGAGAGGACAGAGGCACAGGTGCGGAAAAGAAGAAGTGATGTCCCTCTCCTACAGGCCGACTGTAGGAATTGAAGATACCGACTGTACCTTCGACGATACGGTGAAGAACCAAGACCGGAGCAGGCGCTCCCAGAGACATCTTCCGCTCGAGTGAAGAGCTAACCTACCCTCAGCGATGGCGGCCAACATGCCACGCTACGTCACAGAGTGAGCATACTTCAAACTAAAAGAAATGAAGCACGTGCGACAGGTAAAAAGACAGGCGAGAGCCGATAGATGGCCCAGTACAAGAAAAAGATACCCACCACCCGTGAACCTGCAGGATGAATGCACGGGCAGTGGAATTAGAGAGAGAGAGAGAGAAAGTAAACCTAACCTGAGCTAAACCACGCCAAAGGTGCAACCACACCACAAGCCACATTAAGGGACGGATATACGACAACAACAACAATAATAAACAAATGAATAATTCCGCCACCCCGGTTGGGTCAAACGTCGTAGCCATCGTGACAAACTCGTGACAGTGTGTATGTGGAATGAGCTGGGACTACGGGAGGGAGTTGGGTATATGAAGGTTTGAGGTGAACACTTTAAAAGCATTATATTCATTCGTATTTTACCTGTAATTGATGTATCAATGTGCATATCAAGCTTGGTGACAATAGTAACTGTCATATTTGTTGCTTCTGTATGTAATCTGAATGAAAAATATTGGTCGTGGCCTTACAAACCATAAAACTAAGGTGACACCAAAGTCTGACCAGTCTCCTCATCTAAACACAATTTTTCAGCCATCTGCTCTGTCTTGTACTTGACACCTCTCCCCCCCTTCCCAATCCCAATTCTTTCTTTATTTTTTTTTTGTTTGTTTTTATTTTAACTTTTGTTTTTAAAATCACAGGCTTAAAAATTTAAGCTACATGCCCCACTCTCCAGGAAAATGTCTCACGACAAAATTTTAAATGAAAAATATTTATCCATTTCTAAAAAAGTTATATGGGGTTTTTGACTAACAGACCAGTTCTGTGTACATATATTAAGAGAGATACTGGGGCGCATAAACCCTCGTTCTTAAAAAAACCAGCTCCCGAACATTCAAATTTTTTCTGTTCCGACTCCCCCAAACAGAAGAGCTTACTTCTCGACACACTGCAGCACCGGGGCGCTTTCCATTCGAAGAAGTTACAAAGGGGGGACAGTTTGGAACGGGCCAAAAAATTGGACAGCAGTTTTGGCCCAACGAAAGGCTGTTACTTTCGGTGGAGGTTTTGGTTTTGCTATTCGGGTTTTTTGACTCATCTGGCATAACTAAGATGGTGATTAACTCCCTCTTGTTCAGTGTTCAAACTTTTTTTTTTTCTTTGTCTCTGTAGATTTATATGTTTTTTGAGTCAAAGTAGTCCATGGGGTTTTGCTGTCTAGTGGGTTATTTGCTTACTTGGGGGCAGAAAAGCCATAGTAATCATTATGCGTGCCAGAATTCTGTGGTAACAATTTATTTTCCACCCATTAACAATCTTCCCGAAGTCCATTTCATTCCCTTCAGCTGCGGGAAAGAGATAGAAAAGGGAAAAATGGAAAAACATTCTTTTGTGACCCGTAAAATGGGAATACTAAGCCAGAAGAAGAACTGGTCCGAAATCTTATTGGGGCACAAAGGATTTTTTCCCCGAATGGTTTTTTATGTTTTAGATAAATAAATGATAGCATACATTTTCACCCAAAAGGTCTTGCCCCTTTCATGTATGTTTAAGGGTAGATTCCCTTTAGTAAATTAAAAATCCACAGTTCAGGGCAAAGCCAATAACCAAACAAAGTGTACCAAAGAATAAAAAAACACTTTTTGAAAAGCTTCCCGTCATTTTCCCTTTCCCACAAAAGTCTACTGAACATTTAAAAACATACCCGGCATGGTTAGTACATTTTAAAGTGGTTCCTCAAAAAATTGTTTAAAAGTCCCTTTTTTCACTTTTGCAGATAGGAGGGAAGCGATTTTTATTTAAGTCTGTAACAGATTGTTCCTTTTAAATTTAGCTGTCGATTTTAAAAATTTTTTAAATTTACAGCTCGAAAATAAAGTTTAGGTCTGGATGCGAACTTCAAAAAAAGATGAATTCACCTTGAATTGTCAATGTTTACCAAGCATATGATGGCACAATTCCTGATTTTATCTATGGGGCTTGTTTTTCACTACAAAAACTAATTGTGAAATTAGATCCCCTCAATGAACATCATGCATTTATATCAAAATTTATGACTTTTAAAACCTTTTTTTTAGCCATATTTTGGAAAAAATTGGTTTGCTAATTGCAAATACTGACCTCTGTATTTCATATCTGGTGATAGAAATCCTCAAAAAGTTGCCCTTTGATGCTCCTTAAAATGATCAACTTTTTGCAGCATGAAAGCCCCCACTGTCCATATACAGTAAATGGAACATGATTCACGTCAGAGAAGGCTCAAGCGGCGGAAAAAAGTCGATGCGCTGCACCTTCCATCATGCCATGCTCAAGACACAATGATTTTCTTACAGTTCACCTCCCTAAGGTCACTTGGCTACATGATATATATCTTTCTCATAGTGAAACGAAAATGATCAAAACATGCTGTGATCCTGAAAGAACATCAAATGATGATGGAAACCATCTGTGTGACATGCGCAGGTGGTCAACTCACTGGTTCCATGTGGTGATAGATGTGCCGAAAGACTGGTTGGCCAGAGGTTCGACTCAGATGGAACTCTGGCACAGAGGCACTTGTGTGGATGGACGGTCAGCCCAGGCAGGTATGGTTCGGCAATTCCATTTTATACATAATCCTCAGTCAATGATGCCACAGAATCATTTGTTGCAGAGCTTCTTTTTTGGTAGAGTATCCATCACTGAGTTTTTGGAAACTTTTCTTTGTTGTAACTCCATGCTCTGTCTGAGGATATATGCACTCCTTCAGTTGTCAATAGTGTGATCCCCATCTGTTGGACATTTCTATGCCAGTGCTCCTTCAGGTTACTTTCTACATAGGGCTACATCATTTATCACCATAACACCCTGAGTAGTTACCACACAGAGACGGCATTTTGCCACAATAATCCAGCCAATCTCCCTTTCACATGACTTCACTGTGCTGATTGATGACCAACCATTTTTAATGAGTTGGCCTTAGGAACAACATTATCAGCATGATAATGTCCGCTGGTGACTGGCAAGAGTTGCTGCAAAGAGACTCTACTGAAAGGTGCTGATATCTGTGGAGTAAAATATGGAAGCTTTCCTGTCCTTGTAATACTTTTAGTATGATTCCTGTAGGATTGGTTACAATATTTGTTAACCAGTTAAAAAAAAAAACCCACCTATATACAGGTTTGATAAGCTTGATATTCAGTATCAAGCGGAAGGTGATGTATAATGATTATCATTTGTATACTTTGTAATGCTTAATATGCATACTATTCATATAAGATGTGTATGTGTAATGCACATTAAGAAAAGATAAATTTTAATAATTCTTGATCTGTATTAAAATAAAAGCTCTGTATTGTTTTAGAGGTAAAAAATCACTTACTAAGAGAATAGATGTATGGAAATCTGAAAAGAAAAGGATTTTTATTCATGTGTTATGTTAGACTGATCAGTAAGCTGTGTACACAAAAAATCGTTTTATTAATGATCTGTCACAATTTGTTTTCATACAGGTCTGAGTTCAGACTATGATCGCATTGACTTCATTTTGTCACACAAGCAAGAAAGCAATAACCTCAGGTAATTGGGAATGAGTCATTTAACTGTATGTTAAATTGTTACCGTCGTTTGCGGAAGTGTATATGGCAGTATTGAAATCATTGAACAGTTTTGTTCGTTTTCTAGTGGTTTGTGCATCTTGTGTGTATGTGGTAGAAATTAACATATATGTATGCTGTGTATTATTGTTTGATGTCACTTTTTTGATGAATTTCCCAGTTTTGTGTCATTGTGACATTGATATCTAAGTGAATGATTACCAGAGTTTCTTAGAGTTCAGATACAAGAGTCATTAACAAATGGACAGTGTTCCTTTAGAGTTTAGATACAAGAATCATTAACTGTTGGAGATATCTCCTCTGGAGGTCATGATTTAGTTAACTTTCTCAGTCCGAGTGTTCCAGTGTAGAACCTGGTTTCATGTCGTGGCATGAATTGGGAATAAGGGCCTCTGTGGTGAATTTTTGGAGTGACTCCATCATTTTAGATTGACATGCCTATGATGGGGTGAGCATTGTATTCAGATCACGTCAAAGGCAGTTCATCAGTATACATTAATATTTCGAGTATGAGTGATATAGTTACTTTTGTCCACCATGTTACGTGGGAACTGAGTTCATGTGTGTTTTGTAATTGTCACTGATAGATGAATGTTGAAGATAAAGTTATTTTTTCTTGACTAATTATATATCAGTAAATCATGGTGATACATTTTTTTTAACGTGAAAATTAGCTTAATCAGATGTCTACACTCACATGTATGTGTGACGAGACATTAAACAGAATTCCTTCCTTTCTTCCTGCGCTAATCAGTTTATAAAATTTCATTACTTTATGTATCAATCACATATTGGTGACATCCTTTGGATTACCCTTGCCAGGGCTTGAGAAGTTTTAGTGCTAGACAGTGCTAAGTGCTAGACAGAGTTAATGAACAACAACAACAAAAAGATCAAAACAGAATACACAAAGTGTGAGTCCCACATTGCTCCAACTTGCTCCCCCCCCCCCCCCCCCAAAAAAAAAAAAAAATCACGTAATAGATAAAGACTGATGTTAATGTGTCTGTGTATTTGTTATCGATGTGTATGACCATAAATAACCTTTGCTGTCACATGTAGGTGAAGGGCAGCTCACTGATACTGACTCACTATACAAGATCATGTAAGTCATTTTCAGCTAAGTTTGAATCGGCTTCAGATGCATTGGTACTGTCTACAATTATTTCTGAGTTTTCGCTGTAAACAATGATCATTCTAAATGTACTGTCCGCTGGCAACATGCTGTTATCACACTCAATGAAAAGAGATATTGTGATGAAAGAAGAAACTCTAAAACTTTTTTGCCTTCTTCTGAACCCATTGCAAATGGGAACTACAGGACTTTCCAGCTACCAGGTCAGAATCCTGTCTGTTAATGCTTAACACTTCCAAAATAACTGGTAAGGTAATGGCAAATAGACTGACTCCTCAGCAGACAGATACATATGGTTTCATAGCAAGTGAGCAATTGTGTACAGGTAGAATATGGTGGATTGATACTTAGAGCCTTAAAAGAATGTAAGTGGAAAAACTGGCAGCCCAAAGAAAGAGAACATGTCCCCCAAATGATACGTTTTGCTTTGACAGGTATACAGTGTTTGTGGAGATGGCGTGCAACGGCCTGTTTGGTGCAGGCAAAAACGGCCTCATTGCACCCACAGACCCTGATCGAGCTTTACTCTGCAGCAGTGGAAATTGCTACTTCGACAGGGAAGTGTACAGTCTCATCATGGACATGGAGATATTACATGGCATGGCAAAGGTAATAGGATCATTGGATCTTCATTTGGGAATTCTGTGTTGTAATCACTTTATAAGCATAAACATTACCACCATCATCTTCATCCCTTGACCAGATTTGAAAGGTGAACCAGGGGATGCTTAGTCTTTGATGTCCTTAGTTTGATCATGTCCCTAGTCATGATCAGACCAGAGGTAGTTGTAACCACTTCTTCACATTGTGACTTCTGTTGCCTGGTATCAGCTGCTTGTTATTATTACTTAAAGGATGACTTTTTTTAAAGGAATTTTAGATTTGGAGTCCGTAAAGGCCGAGTTGATAACACTGTCAACCTGCTTGAATCAGTTTGACCCCATATGGATACATCAGGCATATATTTTGCAGTTCCAAGTGAGTTACTGAGCTGGTGTGAGATGCCTTGATCTTTTTTCTTTCATTTTTAGCACCCCAAAACAACATAGAAGCTACCTTCCCCTCTCCTATCCGCCATCTTCACCCCTTCGAACAATTATATCTTTTTGTTTGACTGTTAGAAGTTTGCAGTTCAATTAGATTTTCAAGTCAGTTTTAGTGCATCAAGAAGGCATCACTGCATTCTGACTAATCCATAAACACTGCACCACATCAGATGAAACCAGGAGATTACAGTGTGCAGGGTTTTTACAGCTTGATGACTAAAGTAAACGAATGACTGGAAAAAGAGATTTGGGAAGAGGGTTTTATGGATAAGACTTAGAAGATGCTGACCTGTACGTTTACCAGCAGCTGTTCAGGCCTTAATTGGATTTTGTTATAAAATTTATTGTTCATTAATCGCTGTGTTTTAAATTTATTGCAGTTTTTCTCCTCATCTTTAAAAACTGAAAGCTACCAAGTATGATGACTGCAGACAGTTAAAATGATTCAAGGGAGCGGCTGAGACAGGGAAGGAAGGAAGTAGGAGATGGGATGAAGAAGATTTCGAAATGAAAATGATAAACCCTTCATTGAACAGCATTGAGATCAATGGATTAAGTATTTGTAACAGAACCATTTGGCTTATGCCTGCTCAGAGCTGACTTTCATTTCCTGGATGAGAAGTCCTATTGAGTCTGATCTTCAGCAGCTGTGGCAGTCTACCCATGGAACTAAACACAGAATACTACTTTTGTTTCATCAATAGCTGAGACAGAATGTTAATGTGTTGTTGTTTTTCCCTGATATGAAAGATATCAGTGTTTATAATTCGTAACTGCCCTTTTGTCATAGAAATGGTTTTGTTTACTTACGCAGTCTTTTAAGAGTCCAAAACAACTGACATGGTTTAGACCATAGCATGGTTAAACTAGCTCAATCAGCTTTTCAGTGAAAATAGTCTGTAGATCTCTTCAAGTCGCTGGACTAGTTTCTGCTGTATAGATGTGAGAGCTGGACCCTGACAACAGATCTTGAGGTGGAATCCTGGCATGCACAAGTAAACATTTCAGGGAACACAGTCAACAAATCGGTTAGTTTCTAAGCTAACACAACAATTTGTTAGATGTAAGCATGCAGGGTACATACAGTCATTAAAATATGTAATGGCATGAACCTTTGGGAATAGACCTCAAAGTATGTAATGCCATGAACCTTGGGGAAATAGACCTCAAAGTATGTAATGCCATGAACCTTGGGAAATAGACCTCAAAGTATGTAATGCCATGAACCTTGGGGAAATAGACCTCAAAGTATGTAATGCCATGAACCTTGGGGAAATAAAATGAGATGTTTTAAAAGCCATTGCTGACTTGCGCAGGAGCTTGGGAGAGTGACAGAGGCTACCAGGCGCTGTATGCAGCCAACGATGTTGTCAATGCGTGCGACGTCAGAGACAAAAGCACATACGGCAGGTATGAGTCAGACTTATTTGATGGTTTTATCATCGTAGGTGATTGTCAGAAACAAGAACAGATGATTTATATTGATATGATTATTGATTTTTGTTTGTTTGTTTGTTTTCTTCTAATTTTACATCTTCAAGAACAGATAGCTTATGATTATTTGATTCTTGTTTTTTGTGGGTTTTTTTAAAGTTTACATCTTCCAGTAGACATGTCTTACCCAGTCTTTTACTGACAAGGTGGCCAAAAGTTGTGGCATAACTGCCGACCATGATTTATTTTTGATATTCCTCACCCCCCCCCCCCCCCCCCCCCCCCCCCCCCCCCCCCTAATTTCATTTATTTATTTATTTTGTTGTTGTTGTTGTGTTAAAATCAGACCTTGGTACAATTTTTTTTTTTTTTCTGATTTCATATCCAGAATTTGTGATGGCTTGTATTTCACATAGATGTGTTTGTGTGTGTGTGTAGGGGAGGGGGAGGAGGAGGACATGTCTATGCGTGCTGACATGTTTTTATAAGGTTATGCGTGTGTGTGTTAAAAAAATAATTGGCTTGAAATAATTTCAAGACCCATCTGAAGTTGATAATATGAATACATTGCTATAGAACTTTCCAAATCTTAGAATGTGCTTAACAGTAAAAAAAAAACACACATACATGTACACAATGTGTCGTTCACACACACACACACACACACACACACACACACACACACACACACACACACACACACACACACACACACACACGTACACACACACACGCACACACGCACACACACACACGCACACACACACGCACACACACACACGCACACGCACACTTGCATGCACGCGCACACAAGCACGCACTCGTGCACAAATTTTGAACCTATTGGAGAGATCTTAGGAGCTTTTTAGTGAATTACAATGATCTAAATAGGACAAGGTTCAAGCAGTAATTATTAATGAATTGGTTTCCTCTAGTGTGAAAGATCAGTGAAATGAGCTGATACTTCTGAGTTCAATGTATTTGGCCTTACATCTTGATGATGTATTGGTTCTTTGAGAGATTCTGATGTTTTCAAGGACAGTCTGTTTTCTTTCTGATAGATAAAATATAATCCAGTCTAGGGCGGTTCTTTCAATTCCAGAGATATGGTCCAGATGTGAGAGAAGATTTTCATGGTCGATCATAACAAGAGCAGCCAAAAGACCTAAATAAAGTAAGATGGAATTATGTCTTTGTTGAAAGAGACAATTACATAGCTTAGAATGCATTTTGGTGTTGTGCCCAGCTTGTTTGCCTGATTCATGAGTTTTTGTCATAGATGTAACAGTATTTTCCTGTGGAGTGTGATGCCTTTGTTGCTGATCACAGAAAGTTGTGTTCCCAGAGCCAAGAAGATTGCAGAGACATTCTTCAGTCAGAAGAATGGAGAGAGCCAGCACACAGCCTATGCTATGGGTCATTCTCATATAGATACAGGTAAAATGGCATAATATTTTTCCCCTAGTGTACCTGTATGTTTTTTTTTGCATATTGACACACACACATGCACACACACACATGCACGCACGCACACACGCATACACGCACGCATACACGCACACACGCATGCACACATGCATGCATGCACGCACAAACACACACACACGCACACATACATACATGTACACACACACACACGCACACACACACACACACACACACACACACACACACACACACACACACGCACAACACAATACCACACACACTGTCCCACAACAACGCACACAACAGCAAGTGTGCACATTCGTGCGCGCGCTCACGCACGCACACATGCACACACGCACGCGCTCGCACACACACACACACACACACACACACACACACACACACACACACACACACAGTCTTTCACAGGCACACGCTCACAATCTTTCACACACACACGCACGCATGCGCACACACACACACACACATGTCGCAAAAATATTTTGATGGGGAAGGGAAGCGGAAGAAAGAACTGCTATTTTTATGTATATTTTGTATGTACTCCCCCCCCCCCCCCCCCCCCCCCCCCCCCCCATCAATTTTACTTGAAGTGAATAACTTTCTGATGCCAGGGGCAGCTTCATATTGCCAGGGATTATTCACTTTTCCCAGGTAGAAATGTCTTTTGCCAAGGGCTACTTTCTATATTTCCAGGTACTATTCTGTATTTCCAGGGACTACTCTATATTGCCAGAGACTACTCTATATTTCCAGGGACCATTCTATAGTGCCAGAGACTACTCTGTATTGCCAGGGACTACTCTATATTACCAGGGACTGCTCTGTATTTCCAGGGACTACTCTATATTGCCAGAGACTACTTTTTATTTCCAGGGACCATTCTATAGTGCCAGAGACTACTCTGTATTGCCAGGGACTACTCTATATTACCAGGGACTGCTCTGTATTTCCAGGGACTACTCTATATTGCCAGAGACTACTCTGTATTTCCAGGGACCATTCTATAGTGCCAGGGGCTACTCTATATTGCCAGGGACTACTATGTATTTTAAAGGACTACTTTATATTGCCAGGGACTACTCTGCACTACCAGGGACACCTCTGTTGACAGAGACACCTGTCTATTGCCAGAGACATCTCTCTTGCCTTGAACACCCCTCTGATCACGTAGAGACCTCTTTTATTACTTTTGATTCTTTCATGACTAAACTCGTGCTGCAAACAGAGCCTTGATTTTATTTGTGTCCTTTGACTAATTAGACCAGAACTCGAAACCCAATGAAAAAGAGATGTAAAAGGGAGATTTGAACAGGGCATCTTGGATGTGTTTGCTTCTGAGGCAGCTACATCATCAGAGAGACCTCCACTGCAGTTGCACGCCTTTGAAGCACTTCATTACTGTAATGTTTCTTATGATTATGATTATCAAACCTATTTGCAAGAATGATCTCATTACATTCTGTCCATGTGTTTTGCATCATTAAGACAAATATTGTGAAGGTAGAAATACATTTGAGAAAACTAATCTAGACGGGAAGTTCTTGAGTTGAAGTTGCATCTATGGAACATACCCAGAAGTGTTGTCTGAGTGTGCTGAATTTAGGCTTTGACCAGTGACTGATGACTCTCATGCGAGAAATATGATCTTGTTCAGTCTGTAACTTTGACGTGCTTAATATGTGACCTAAAGTATTGTTACGAGTCATGAAAGATTCAAAAACAAAACAAAACAAAAACAAAACAGCAACAGACTGAAATTGTCTTCCAAAATATGCCAGCAAGACGGGATTTTTTTAGGAAAACATGCTTACTACACCTACTGTTGGCCCACTGTTTTAGTATCCTATGACAGAAAAAAAGACCCATTTTTGTGATAAGATAAGATAATGTTTCTTATAGCCCAGCCGACCGCAAAGGGTCACATCAGGGCTGCCATTTTTGTGAAAAAGTATACCGGCCAACAGCATTTGAAGGGTAAGCAGGCAGATAAATGGTGATGATGACATTATGAAGATGATGATTGTTGTCATGGTTGTCACTGTGCAGCATGGCTGTGGCCATATGATGAGACAAAGAGGAAATGTGCCCGGAGCTGGAGCTGCACCCTTCGACTAATGGAACAGTATCCTGACTTCAAGTTCACTTGCTCTCAGGTATCATCATTACTCTTCAGGGTGGAGTGGAGAGTGGATGAGATGGGGAGGAGGGGGTGGAAGAAGAAAGAAAGGGGGGGGGGGGGGGAGGATAACAGTCTCTAACCCTATTCCATGTCCCCTTCCTGTCCCTCCTCCTCCTCAGTTTTCAAGTGGTTATAAGTCTCGCACAGATACAGATTAATGGCACACTCACATTTCTACATCATTTGTATTTTGCTTACTGGCCGCAGGAACAAACCCTAAAATTGATAATGTTTTGTTTACAGAGGAGTTTTGTTTTGTTTTGTTTTGTTGTTTGTTTGCTTTAGGAAAACAAATTCTACATGCTTAATTGCTTCCTTGTACTGTGTAGTCCTTTATTTTACCTTTTTTTTTTTTTTTTTTTGCTGTAAATCTTTTTTTCTGCAGCAGGAAATGTAGAAGGAATGAAGTATCTTTGCATGACAAGTTTGACATGTTATTAGGTAGTTTTTTTTTTTTCTTCACCTTTTTTTTATATTGTGATCAGCAATGTCTTTTGCCTGCAGTTTCATTAACTTAGAAGTTGGAATACAGTAGATCATCTGCCTCTCAAGATTAAGAAATGCTGGTATCTCGGGAACTGGATAACCAATTTTCATTCTGTTTTTTCCTAAATGAAGGAGATAAGGTGTATTTTTGTCATATTATAATATACTAGTAATGGTGAATCAACAACAATTTCAAATTTTTTAGTAATTTCAAGTTAAAAAAAAAAAGCAAAATAAAATTTTGAATGTTATCTTTCATCTCAACATGAAAAAGAAGTAAGCATGCCAACAAACTCTGAACAAGGAAGGAAAAATACTCCACTCACCAAATGAAGACCAGAAAGTATGTAATGTCCATCAGAAGAATGAAAACTACAGCCTCAAAACCACATACTCCAAATCAGAAAACTGGTGATGGCAGAGCACAATAGACAGGCAAGTATCAAGTTTGTGAGTGTATCCAGGGTTCAGTCTTAATTATTATTATTACTTATTATCCAGGGTTCAGTCTTCAGACAATGAAAAAAAAAAAAAAGAATTCTGCAACTACAAATGACACTATTTCTGCTGTCTGTGCTGTGATGCAGAAAAGCAGTCTCTCCCTCACTCACACACACACACACACACACACACACACACACACACACACACACACACACACACCACTACAGAACAGGCTCACACACACACACACACACACACACACACACACACACACACACACACACACACAACTTATGCCCCACTGGTTCACACGTGAAAGAAAGAAAAAGGGAAAACTCCCCCCCCCCCCCCCCCCCACACACACCACACACACGCACACACTCGCACTCACACACACACACACACATACACACACGCGCGCGCACACACACAACACTCTCTCTCTCTCTCTCTCTCTCTCTCTCTCTCTCTCTCTCTCTCTCTCTCTCTCTCTCTCTCTCTCTCTCACACACAACACACACACACACACACACACACACACACACACACACACACACACACACACACACACACTTCTTACACAAAAAAGGGAATAGCACACACACACACACACACACACACACACACACACACACACACACACACACATATCTATCTTTCATTCTTACTTTTGAAAGCAATAATTTTCATCAAAACAAAGTCATTCATTTGCCTGTTGGCTTCTGGAACCTGGGGAGCCATTCTCCCAGTCAAACTTTTCTGTGGATGGCCTGGTTTGCTGTTGCTGCAGCTGCACACCTCTGCCACGTGTCACTCTGCCACGCCCCCTTTGACCTTGACGCCTTTGTGCTCACAGTCACTAGTCTCTGAGCCCTCCGTGTCGTTTGCCGCCACCGTTACACAGTCAGTCGTCTCATTCACACTACTGTCAGTTTTGAAACTACTATCAGTGTCAGTTTGTGTTGGCTCGTCGCCAACAGCACTCAAGCCCACTGTGCGCCGGCCAGCCCTTTCTGCTTGCCACGCGTGCATCTGGATCAGCCACGCTTGTTTCGACTCGGTCAAGCTTTCGCTGTCCGATAATGTACCCTGGTCACCATCTGGGCGTTCTTGATCCAAATCAGGATCAACTGACCATCTACTCGACATTTTTAGCACCTGATCTGTAGTAAATGTACGGCGAGGCCGAGTACCTGAAGTGCTTGGTTATGACGCCATAATGAATGCAAAACTTATCAACAGAAATGGATAAAAACACTGAACTGAACTCCACTCTGACAAAGCTAATGACTGTGAGGCACGCGTCAGAGAATACCGGCACTATGACGGTTATTGCTGGCTTTCTATCTCATGTTCGAGAGTGAGAGTATCAGGAGTTAGGTAACCCTAGTTAGTCGCTGAACAGCGACGTCGGCGGTGAGCCACGTTGTTGCCGATGACTTTATTGATCATATTCGTTTTTTGCCACAAAGTCATGATTGTGTTATGTGGGTTGATATAAATTCAGCTATAACCGGCTTTGAAAAAAATTTGCTTTTAGGAGCTATGTATATACCTCCTGAAGGTATTGCATTTAGTATATTGATTTATTTGATGATGTTGAAATATCTCTCACTGCTTTAATAGTAGGTGATTTCAATATATGTACTAAAAGCATGAATGATTTCATTGATGTTGATATTAATGATGATAATTTGTGGATACTTTTGACAGTGAAGAAAATGTTATAACAAGGTGTTCTCAAGATTGGCATTGACCCAATGATTATGGCTATCGTTTACTAGAGTTATGTAAGGCTAATCGTATATTAAATGGTAGAGTTGGGACTGACAATGGAGTTGGAAAGTGCACATGTAATGGTGTTTCTGTTGTTGATTACATGATTGGATCACCGTTTTTGTTTTCAAGAGTACATGAATTCTCAATTGGATCTTTTGATGCATTGTTTACAGATGTTCATTGCCTTAATTCTCTTAAGCTGAGAATTAAGAATGATAATTAATAAAGACAAGGCATATGAACAAGCTACTGTTAGTAGCAAACAAAAGATTAGATGTTTTGACGTATCATTAATGGATGTTTTTCTTTCGAACATTTCACAGAATGATCTTGAGCTCATTCATCAGAATGTAACACGTGATGATGTGACTATTGATCAAATTAATGGTGAGATAGTTAATGTACTTATTACAGCTGCCAAGGGCACTTTTAGATAAACAAAATTCAGTGCAAAAAAAAAAAGCATGGTCTGATCAGAAATGGTTTGATAATCACTGTAATGAAAAAAGACGCAAGGATTTCAGTGTTAAAAGAAAACTTAAATTTACTAAATGTAAGAATAATGGTTTGTGTGCAAAATTAGAAGTAGCAAGCAGAGAATATAAACAAGCAAGGATAGCAGCATACAGGAAAAATCAAAAGAAATGGTGCAAAGAACTGAAATATTGAAAACCAGTAACCCTAAAGAATATTGGCAATGCCAGAATGACAGTACGAGCTGCTATTGTACAGTTGATATAAAACAGTTTTATGAACATTTCAAAGCACTGAATCTAATGGAAGAAGACTATAATGGGAGCGATACTGCAGTTGTTTATGATTGTGAATATGATTTAGAAATAATAAATGCTGATAATAATTAAAATGAAATTTTAGTGCAGCGCGTAATATCAAAAGAGGGAAAGCTGCAGGGATAGATGAAATATGTAATGAATATATCAAATATAGTGCACCATTATTTGGTTCAATTTTCTGTAAATTGTTCACCAGCGTTCTCAATTCTGGGAATGTTCCATATGACTGGACTGTTGGCCTGATTAAACCACTGTACAAAGGGAAAGGTAGTAAACATGACTGCAACAATTATAGAGGTATAATTTTGCTGAGTTGTGTTGGTAAATTATTTACAACAGTCTTGAATAACCAATTGTCATCCTTTCTTCAACAGAATCAGATTTTATTGGAAAGTCAATCTGGTGTCTGAAAACATCATTCTACTATGGACCTTGTGTTTATACTTAATTTAAATGTTTAATGAATGTTCTCCAAAGTCAGAAGAAAAAGCTGTACTGTGCATTCATTGTTTATGAAAAAGCTTTTGATTCTGTATGGAGGCATGCATTATGGTCTAAACTCGTAAAGGAAAAAAATAATGGCAAAATTCTACGAGTCATAATGAATAATAATTATGCATAGTTATTTGAAGTCTTCCGTATTTATGAACGGCAATTTGTCAGACTTTTTTAGGAGCTGTAAAGGTGTTTGTCAAGGTGACAATCTTTCTCCTGTATTATTTGCTTTGTATTTGAATGATCTTGAAGGCTATCTGAAAGACAATGGGTGTTCACGATTAGAAATGAGGCTTTCTTTGGATATTGATGTAACAAATTATGTCAAACTTTTTGTCTTGTTATACGCAGATGACACAATTATATTTTCAGAGACAAAAGTGGGATTGCAAAAAGCACTAGATTCCTTGCCATTATATTGTAATAAGTGGAAGCTAACAGTTAATGCTGCTAAAACTAAAACAATGATATTTGACAGTGCAAGACTGAATAAACAGGACACATTTCTTTATGGAAATGAAAAAGTTGATGTTGTCACCACCTTCAAATATTTAGGGGTAGATTTTAATCTAATGGGTTCTTTTGCTAAATGTAAGAAAAACACTTTTGATAAAGCGTCATTAACCATGTTTAAATTGATACAAAAGGCAAGAACAAAAGACTATTCATGTTATTTTAGATTAATTTGATAAAATGATTGTTCCAGTAATTTAATATGGTCTTGAAATATGGGGATACCAAAATTTAAATATTATTGGCAAATTTCAGCTAAAATTTTGAAAATATATATTTCGCTTAAAAAGGAGTACAATGACAAACATGATTTATGGTGAAACAGGACGTTACCCTTTATCAGTTACTGTCTTTGTCCGAATGATTCGATTTTGGGCTAGTTTGGTTCAATCTCCTGTTGAAAAAATGTTGGTTAGGTTCTATTCTTTCATGTTACATTTGCACAGTAGTGCAGTAACTGTGTTTCCCTGGTTAACGTGCATTAAAAACAAACTTGTAGAATCTGTTTTTGACTGTGTTTGGAGCAATCAGTCTTTTACAGACGTCAAAACATAATGTAGGAATGTCAAAAATAGTTTGCAGTGCTTTTTTTTTCTCACATGGCAACATGACATTGAAACTAGCAGTAAATGTTTTTTCAACAAATTTTGTAAATCTGATTTTAAGGAGGAGAAATACATTTCTAGCTTACCAGATGTTTATATTTACTCTCATATCAAATTTAGATTTTCTAATCATAAATTACCAATTGAAGTAGATCATCGATTTGCTATTCCAAAAGAAAGGTTATGTAATAAATGTCACATGTCTGCAATAGGTGATGAATTCAATTTTATCATGGAATGTTCATCATATGTTACTTTGCGCATCATGTATTTGCCAGAAAGATTTCTTTCCCCAAAATCTGTCTATAGTTTTTGTCAAATGATATCTTCTACTAATCGAAAACAAATGCTTCTATTGTCAAAGTATATCAGATTATCTCAAGCGTTGTAAATTGTTGGTCTATGTCAGCATTGACTAGCAATTTATGTTTTATTTTGGCTTATTTGTTTTCATTTTCCTGTTATTGCTTTAAACCCTTCATCCATACCCCAAAGGGGCAAAAGGAATGAATATTGTTCTTGTTCTTGTGTGTGTGTGTGTGTGTGTGTGTGTGTGAAATGTTCACCTGCAGATAATTACACCTTAATAAATGGGTGATGCAGAGCTAGAGCAGATCGCTCCAAATGCTGCTTCTTAACACTCAGTCTTTCCCAAATAACCTCTATGGGTATGAAAAGCAGAATAGTCCTCAAAGAGTGGTTTGGTATATAACAGATAATGGCTGATGTGTAGATGTGGGCTTAATCCATTTGCTACTCAGCTGTAAAAAAGTCAATCCTGTTGCGCTACATGTCTTGTAGAAAGACCTGCACACATGGAAGGAAGTTGTACAAGGAGCATATGCATGCTGATATGGTCCTTACTGAAGATAATTTGTCAAAGGATTCATTGTTCTAAGTTATGTCATTAAGTTTGCTTATGTGGTGACCATCTTGATATGAGCTATCTTGTAAGTTTTGCGGAATGAGTTAAAAGGTGAAGGTGCAAACTGAGGAAAGCCAGTCAACACACACGTCAACAAGAGTGTCAACTGCAGTAATGACAGAAACACGGTTGTTGTATGTGTTGCAGGCTCAGCAGTATGCTTGGGTGAAAGAGAACTACCCCAGCCTCTACAAAGACATCAGCAAGTTTGTTGTCAGTGGACGGTTTTTGCCTGTGGGAGGCACTTGGGTTGAGATGGTGAGTTTTATGATCTGTTTACAAGTGATCGCAGCTTTAAACTCTTGAGCTCCCAAAGCAAGAACTGTTAGGATGAGTTCTGTTTATTAGACATGAACTTAACTCCAGTTTTGAACAGTTTAGCACAATTTGAAGTTTGTGGATGAAAGCAGCATAGAAAAGAGTTGAAATTCTGTTGCGTATTGTAGCAAGAAAATTCTGGTCTATAGATTAGTGTGTGTGTGTGTGTGTGTGTGTGTGTTTGCACACATGGCATACATGCGCACATGTTCCTGTGTACATGCTTGTATGCATTCCACTCACAGATGGTTGAGGTTATGACCCTTTGTTAAATCTTTGTTGCTTCCTGACAGTCAGCTAGTCGGATAAGTAAAGAGAAAGTATTTCAGTGAGAAGGAACAATTCTTTATTTTTGTGCTTACATGTATTAATGTTTATGCGCCTGTATGTTTGATTTTGGTTGAGGCTCTGATGCATAATTGCGAAGTCTCCAAAATTTTTCCTGAATTTCCTTAATTTTAGAAATTTCTCCACAATCCCACATTTAGTGAAAAAATCCAGAATTTCAAGATTGTGTTTAATAATGTGGTATTTAATGGGTCATTTTTGAATAGGGTGATGAATTATTTCAGAATAAAGCACAAATAATATGTGAATATTGGCAATTGTAGCTGGTAAAGAAAATGCGTTTTCTTTTTAAACCATTCATTTATCTTCTGAGACATAAGTTCATTAGAACTAGTTTCAGTGCAAAGCCAAACTGCCCCTTCTTCAGTCCACCCCACTCCTTTCATCCACTTATTCCTGAATGTTCACTCCAGACGGTTGCCAGCTATGTATAATGTAGTTAAGCTGTTTTTAATGAGAAAAGAAAGAAAGAAACAAACCAACAAACATGCAGCTGAAACACAACCATTTGCATGATGAAAATAAGACTCCTGCAAGCATATTTGGGTGTCATAAAACTGCTATAATACCCAGTCTTTTTTTCTCCTTTCTTTTCTTTCTATTGTTTTCCATGTTTTCGCTTTGGTTTCTTTCTTCTTACTTTCTATCTTACTGTCTTATGCAGGATGGCTATGTACCCAGTGGTGAAGCGTTTGTGAGACAGTTTCTGTACGGACAGAGATTCTTCCAGAAAGAGTTTGGCATCAAATGCTCAGAGGTATGTTCCTGTTTCATACATTGTGAGCTCTAGGAGAAATGTTTTAGTTTGTTGATGATATTGTACCATTTGACAGCCAATTGCTCTGTGGCTTTGTTCTGATGACAAATATTTGACTTGTCACTGACACACTGTGAGGTACTGAAGCCTGAGCATTGACCAAGTGTGGACATTTTTTGTGTGTGCACATGCAAGCTTCAGTCCAAGGGAAACTGCAGGCCATCAGCGCGACCATTTAACTGTATGTAGTTCTTACCGGTAGTCCCAGATAGAGCCGTTTCCTCTCTTAAATTGTTTTCTTTTTTTTTGAGACAGGTCAAAGCTTGTTTGTTATACAGGTGGTCTGCATATTTTCATCTTGGCTGTTCAGCTGTAAAGCAAGAATGTAACTAAGGCATTTTCTGGCTGAGAAAGAAATGGAAACTGATCGGAATCGACTGCATGTGGAAGGCAGCACATCGCAAAGATTAATCACAAAAAGAAATTTTGTCTTTTAAAATTAAAGTCAGAGATCGATTCCTCATTTGTAATTGAATGTCTTCAGTAACCAGGGCAACAATATGGCACATTGTCTGGACAGGTGAGTAAGAGAGAAAAAAGATTTTTAACAAGAAACTAAGCCTATGGCAACCATTTTCTTATGCACTTGTTCCAGTTTTGGTTGCCAGACACATTTGGTTATGCAGCCCAGCTGCCTCAGATCATGCAGCAGTGTGGCATTGGTCGCTTCCTGACCCAGAAACTGAGCTGGAGCCTGGTCAACAAGTTCCTGTGAGTGTTATTGCTGTTTACTCTTAAACTGTTGATTTTTTGTTCCTGTAACAACTAAAATTTCTTTTCAGAACAGGAATGAATTCAAACTGAATTTTTGAGACTCACTACTTTTTTTAATCGTAATTATTTTTTAATTAGATTTAAATGTCATCAAAATTTCTGTAAAAAAAATCTTGGGTGTAGTTTGCTGTGTGTATGTCTATGCATGTGTTGCTGATGTTTAGAACGGACCATAGGGCTCATTCACCTTCATTCTGTACTTCCGGAATTGATCCATAATCTTGATTCGGACTTCCCACTCCTTCATTGTTTCACACACTGCCATGAAAGTTTGAAGCGTGTATACATGCCCTATACAGTCTACAAGGCCTTCTGTGCCGTGTTATTGATTCAGTGTCATCAGGGCCATTATACTGTTCAGTTACTTTGGTTTAGAAGTCACCTGCACTTGTCATTCAGAGTCGTACTTAAAACAAGGTGAATAATATTTTTAGACCTTTTAATGTGAAATACATTTCCATTCACAACTAGTTCTGCAACAGTCATTATCCTCAAAGATTGTGCCTCAGTGCTTGTTTCTTCCTAATTAATTCTTATAGGAACGAAACAGAGGGTCACCCTCGATGGGCAGTATTGGTTGGAGCAGTAGTTATTCAAAAGTTCACTCCCGCTGTATTGGTACTTTGCTTCCCCCCCCCCCCCAACCACCCCCTCCTCCCCTGTTTTTCTCATTGATTACAAATATGTTAAGGCAGCTCATTGATTACAAATATGTTAAGGCAGTTCTTAAATGAATTAATGTTGAAACTGTGCATCCAGATCACAGATTTGTGATGAACTTATTTTCTTTTTTAAGATAACTTGATGATCCATGCTTCTGTTTGCACAGACGATTAGTTTAACCCATTGACTGCTTGAGAATTGTAGCCCTTTGGTGTTCGATCTCTCTGCAATAAGAACAGCTCAGACTAAACATAAAGCAGGCCAATCAAGAAGTAGTACAGACAGAACTGAGACAAAAACTATGATATGTTATTACTTTGCGCTCAACAAATCCTGATTGAAGGTAGAGCGTGTGCGACATTCTCCATGTGGAATGACCATCAGTCAGTCCCCTTTGCCTCATGCCATTTCAATATAAATGTTCATTGACCCCTTCAGGCAACTGTCAGCAGACTTTGCCAAGCCCTTTAAACTGCCCATTTTTGTGTGTGTTGGGTTCAAGACAGCTGTGATGAGACAACCATTGGCGCTTCACTAAGGCTGACATGAACAATGGGGATACTCACTAACCAATACAACTTAATGATGCTGCTGTCTGGTCTTACTGCTCTTGTCTAACTGAAATAAATCTCTCAGTCGTCTGATTTCAGTGATTTGGAATGCCCCACCTTTCATCGCTTGTGCAATTTGGTGATGAAGTCTGTACAAATGAAATATATATTGAGGCTTCTGATGGTACAAAACTACATATTTGATTTAGACTGAGGCAGTCGAGAGAGAGAATGTATGTCCATACCCAACAATATGCTGCTTATTGTTGTTTGATTTTGAGAGGGTGTTAGGCCTGTTCAACTTGAAACTGATTGTAGTAGGTTGTGAAATTGATTTAAGCCATCTCTTTGTCCAAAATTCTGCTTATTTATGTCCAGAATCTGTGTTTCAGCATCACTCATTTTGGTGGGAAGGGCTGGATGGGACACGTGTGCTGACTCACTTTCCTCCAGGGGACAGCTATGAGATGAAGGGAACTGTGAAAGAGGTGAGAGGTTGCTGTGAAGGATGCAGACATCTTGGCCAGGACTCGTGTTGAGTGAACAGCTCAGATAGAGACACTGTGGTCATACTCGCTACCTGCTCAACAGAAGTTTTCAGGCCCAAAGTCCACAGTCAGCTGGATGTGAATCTTGGCTTTGGTTTCTGGTATTACATTGTGTGCTATGTTACAAAAACCACAAGCCACAACACAAGTAAACCCATGAAAGAGAGTGCAAAGTGGCTGTTTATTCAATTCACAATACAAAACACAAGCCACAACACAAGTAAACCCATGAAAGAGAGTGCAAAGTGGCTGTTTATTCAATTCACAATACAAAACAGGCAAGTGAAGTTTTGACAAATATGTCATTGGCATACAACACAAATAAGACTTAAAAAGAAACATCCACCAGTTGTACACAAGTGGCAAGAAAGTGTTTCAACATCACACAGCCATAATATTTAGATTTTATCAAAGGTAATAGTGGAAAGTACAAAGTCTGGATATGAAGGAAGAAATATTCAAAAAGTAGCAGTGTCTTGACAAGTGAAATATAAGGATTGTGTTAGCAAATTACTGAAGCAGATGCGTAATGAAGATGAATGCATAAAGATGATTAGTTTTCCAAATTTTCAGTCTGTTAACTGACTGTAACATTATTTACTTTGGAATTAGCAGATAAATTTGACACAAGAATAAACATGCATAACATCTCTTACATGATAGGAAACTGCAACATCCTTTGACTGCACATAACTACAAGTGGAACAAATTGCTGTATATTATACATCTACATGCTGTTTTATGATTAAATATCAAATGATTTATTATTGATTTGCTCCATATTATGCATTTCAGGTTTTGTACACAGTGAACAACTTCAGAGACAAAGGTCGATCTTCACGCAGTATCTTTCTCTTTGGACACGGGGATGGTGGTAATGGGCCCGAGTAAGTGCACAGTCGAGTGAGATGCAACAGACTGAGATTCAGTGATTGATTTTGGTTAAAATAAGATTGGATCAGCATGGATTTTCAGGAGATTTCAAAGACGGTTGAGAAAAGCAGTTGAATCAGTTATAATGTGGTTTCTTTTTAACCCTTTAAACCGTCCAAATTTACAGCATGGATAGCCTCTCCTACCTGACGAGTTTGGGCTGATCTGCTTGAACGTCGGGGATACTTCACTTACACTCTCTTATCTCAATTACTATTTTATCAAGAGGCAAAAACGTAGTCACGTGTTTATTATACCTGGTAATTGCATAAAAAAGTATTACGGTTCAATGTAAATGATATGCTTTCAGACTTTTGATGCTTTGGTAAACAAAACATTGTTTTATTATCATGTGGACAGTTTGGGTACTTCATTTCAACCCTAAATATCTGGAAAACCATTCTCTCAAGATGTGAAAAATTCCACTCTGAAATAACAAAAGACTGTTTGGCAACACGTTAAAATTCCATATCATGTTAAGTGTGTTTAGACTTAAGTGCTTTATGGTTTTTAGCCTGCTGTGTTATTCCGTTATGGTGAAATGAAAAGTGGTCTGCTTGAAACTTTCTGCTCGTATTCAGTCTGTTGTGGCCTGTTCTTGATCTGAAGACCATTGCCTGTTGCCTTCTTGAAAAGGTATAGTAGAATGCTTATGCAAAACTATGGTTAGTGTTTTTAGCTCCTCAGGCTCATCCTATGAACTCAAGGCTCCATCTGTTACAAATTTGATGAGAAGTGATTGGTTGTTCTTTGTTTCCATTGTCCTTTGTGTTGTTTCTCTTGCCTGAAGAAGACCTAAGAGGTCAAAATGCGTCATGTGTTGTCTTTTAGTTTGTTTGTCCATGTTAATATTAAATTTTTTTGCAAAGAAGACAGGACTTTAAGAGTTCTTGTCATACGATATCAGTGTTGATTTGTAGACACTGGGTTGATAGCATCCTGCCTCCCTGTACCAAGAGTTGGTTGTTTTGCATGATCTCTCGGATTTTTGTAATTCCCAGGACCGTGTTTGGACCTTGTGGACATTGGCTTAGATTTTCCATAGGAATTGTGTATATATGTGTGTAATTGGTGTGTGTGTGTGTGTGTGTGTGTGTGTGTGTGTGTGTGTGTGTGTGACAGTCTTCTTTCTTCTTTTCTTCCTTATAATTCCTTCCTTGTATTCTTCCTCCCTCCTATCACTTTCATTCCTCTGTTTTCTTTTGTTTTCTTTTCCTTCCTTCCTGTTTTGTCCAATACTGTTGTTTTGTGCCCAGGTGTAGCCCTGTTCACTTGATAGGAAGATTCCATTTGACAGTTACTTAAACTGCATGGAACCACTAGATGTATTAGTTTTGCATACAGAGAACAAAGACTACATAAAACTGTCGAGCACATCAGACTGTAATTTTGTGTGCAGTGAACACATGCTGCAGCGGCTGAAGAGAATGCATGATGTTGATGGTCTGCCCAGGTAAAACCGTGCAGTATTTGTATGATTGAGTACACCGATCACTGGTGTAATTTAGTTAGCCAAATATTTGTGTGAATAATCGGACAAACATTTGTGTTATGATAAGACCAAACATTTGAGTGACAAATCAAAAATGTTTGTGTGACTAACTAAACCAAAAATTTGTGGGAATGATAAAAACAAACGTATGTGTGACTGACTATGCCAAATTTTTGTCTTATGTTACACATACAGAAACACTCACTACATGACAACACACACACACACACACACACACCCTGTAATGACCAATAAGACTGACTGACATGACAGATGTTATAGACCATGCAATTAGACCAAACATTAGTGTGAGTGATGAGACCTAACATTCGTGTGACTGAATAGATTTGGTTGCAAAGCGATCTGAAGCGATCAAAGCTAAGTGATTTTTCGTTATTTTATTCGTTTGTTTCTCACCTGAAGAAGACCTAATAGGTCAAAACGCATTGTGTTTTGTCTTGTGACTCGTTTGTCCACGTTTGTCCACGTTTCTCTGGGCGGGCGGTTCGCTAACATTTATTTAAGATTTGAATAGATTTGATTTGTGCTGAAATGTGCTTAAAGCTTGTAGCATCTACATTGATTTAACAAAAACCTGGTTGGCAAAGTTGGCTGTACCACAAACCTGCAGTATGCAAGTTGTGGTTGCACTGAATGCCTGCCAAACTTTGTGTGGTGGTACCAAAGGCCTATTGCATCCAGTTACATAGCACTGAAATCCTTGTGTATCCAAGCAAGTTTTCCCAAAATCCTGGTGTATTCAGGTGGGTTGTAGCAAAAGGCTATGTATGATATTTAAGTTGCATGAATATGAAATTATTACATTGAAGCATCCTCTTTCTTGCCACATTGTTATGAGGCAGAAGGGGTTAAAAAGTAGTGAGGAGTAGGAGGGATGGAAGAAGGGGGTGGGGGGTGGGGGGGACAAGTTTAGATATTTATCAAGACTATTGGTTATGAATTTTCTTAGTAAACAGATGAGAGAGAGAGAGTAAACCAGTATTTTTAAAAACTTACTGAAATAATTTTTTTTATGAATGTGAACTGAGAAGGAAAAAAAAAGATCTATTATGGTTTGAAATTATTATTTGTTGTGGATTTGTATTTGAATTTCATAAGAGTTTTAGTGTGATTCAAAATACGTGAGAACAAAATATTATTAAGCTAGTTTGACTTTTGTGAAGGGAGGGAATTTTACCCCCTTTTGTGTTTTGGAGTGGTGTGCTCATTGAGTCTGACAGTGCGTATCATAGGCTTATTCTCAGTTTTTGGCAAAAGGCATACACGTTTTGTCCATTTTGTGGGTGCTGTTTGTTCAGGATCAAAATGAGCTCCCCGACGAATTTTTCACTGCTCTGGAGAAGGAGGAGGAGAAAAATCAACGGTTGTGCACATGGCGAGGAGAACTTTACTTGGAGATGCACAATGGGACGTACACCACTCATGCCATGGTTTGTGACGTGAAACTTCCAAGTAGAGGCTGTTGTACTCCCCACTGCTGCACATCACCCCCACCACTCACCCCTCAGCCTGCACCCTGTCCTCACCTCCCACCCCTCCTCAGCCCTTCCTTTAAAGGCTTGTCTTTTGAACAGTTTGTTTTAGCCGTATTTACAATCACAAGAAAATACAGTACATTGAGAAATATAAGCGGTGTGAATTATTCTTTGAGCTAGCATCTTTCCAGCAATGATTATCTTCTCCTACAAGACTCTGATGGGGCTAAGTTTAAGTTGCTTCTGTTCATTCTGTATTTTCCTCCTAATTAGAACTACCCTCTGACAGAAGATTTGTTTCTTGGAACTCTTTCTTTTTTTTAATGCTTGTTTGTTTTTACAAGGTGTTTCTCACCAAAATTAGACTTTGACAATCTCAAACAAAGTTTTGGTGGGATTCAGGTGAGAGAGTCCATGATGGTGTGAAGCTTTGTCAGTTTGACTTTTAGGTTTTGTTTGAGTTAATGGGCGTATATGTATATATGTGTGAATAAGCAGGAAATGTTTATGTTGAGTGTGTGAGTGCTTGTGCGTGGGTGTGTAGGTGTGTGTGTGTGTGTGTGTGTGTGTGTGTGTGTGTGTGTGAAGCAAATTACACTGGATACATGTAGTAGTCAGCCTCTTCTCTTTATTTCACCTATCCTCCCCCACCTACCCCCTACTTTCTCCTTATCCCCCACCCCCCTCCCCTGACCTTTTCACAGTTCCCTCCCAAAGGACTGCATTGAGTATTTCTGATGGGAATTGACACCACAATACCTACCACCACAAGCACCCGATCCTCGCCTTTAACATCCAAGTTTGTCTTTAACCTTGGCCAGAGAGTTGCGATGGCTGACTCCTTATGTGAAGATTGACAAGCAACACTAAAGTTATGTTTTGTTTTTCTGTTCACTTACCCAGCCAAACAAGAGAATCTTACTCTGATTTGTGTTCGGCAACTGATGCTTACATTTGGAAAGGAAGAATCCAGGCAAGAGCGGTCTTTATGCGTCACTGAGTGAATGCCCCGCAGTGGTGTAATACACAGTTTGCTAGCCGGAGAATTTACTACTATCCTTTGCTGGCTCGAGTAAAGACTTTTTCAAGGAGATACTGGTTTTCTAGAATTTCAAGAAATTTCTGTTGACAGAAGAAGGCTGAAGATTTTTTTTTTTTTTTTTTTCCTGTTTTAGAATGATAATGATATTCCTTTCTGCTGCAGGTGAAGAAGCGAAATCGACATTGCGAGTTTCTTCTTCAAGATGTGGAGCAAGCATGGGCGCTTCTTCAGGCTGTGGAAGATCAGCAGGGAGGAGATGGTGCCAGGACTGCCTACCCCAGGAACTCCATAGAACGTCTGTGGAAACTGCTGCTGCTCAACCAGTTCCACGATGTGCTGCCAGGATCCTCCATTACCATTGTATGTGTTTGTGTGCCAATATTACTTATTGAAATTTTAGCCCTATGTAAAGTCCAAACCAGTTGTATGTATGTTGAGGGGAGTGATGAATACAAGTCATTAGAACCAGAACCAGCAGCACAAAGAAGGCATGTCAATCTTCAGTGTTAGCAACAGGTCATGGTGATTTTCTTTGGAAGGACATTGATTCTTCTGTGACATGCTGTACATAACATCTGCATTTCCTGGGAGTTGAGTGCTCTGCATGTGCTTAACACACAATCAGTAAATGATTAGTGCCCTTTTTGATTTTATGTTGCCTGATACAAACGTAGTAGCCTGTTGCTATGTATGTACAGAAAGGGCTAAACACAAACTTTTTCTAAGTGCCCCATAGCTAATATCAGAATATGGAAATAAAAGTGACAAAAACGTAAGCAAAGACTACCATGGTTACAGTTGACTGGCTAGTATGATGACAAGAAACAGGGTAAAGGAGGAAAAGTGTTGGTCTTACCTTAAACAGATGTGAAAGAAGATTTACAGTACTTAATCAAACTGAAACTCTGATAACCGCTCATTTGTCTTCACCTACCCAAAAGTTTGCTGCTTCTTGAAATTTCTGACATGTCTCATATGGGATTCTTAGTTGCAGAGTGGGATGCCTTAGTTTTCAGCCTGTTTGAGTAAAAAGACCCTATACTAAGTGTTTGATGTAGCTGATTTCTTCAGACCACACTCTGAAAAACAGAGCACATTTTCAGATTGACTGGAGAAATACAGTGCCGAGTGGGTTCATCCATAGGGAACAGCAGCCTCACTGGCTCATGGTCCGTGGGTTTCTCACAAGGGGACTGTTCATTTATCTGCTGGTTCATCAGCAAAAAGTGCCTTCAGAATGTGACCCTCATTCTGTGTGTGTGTGTGTGTGTGTGTGTGTGTGTGTGTGTGTGTAAATTTTAGAGATGAACATGCACTGAGAGTTAACAACATAGCAGAAAGATAAGAAAAGAAAACAACATCTGTATGGAGTTAAATGTGAACTTTGCCATATCCCTGTGTTCTGTGTGAAGCATTGAGTTTTCGTTATGACAATATCTCATTTTTCTGTTCATCAATTTAGCATTGTTGCTGTTGTTTGTTTTGTTTGTCAGTCATAAAAAGAAAGGAAATCTGGTATCCTGTCAAGTTTATGTGGTATTTCAGGCAAAGCATTATGTGTGATCATTTGAAATATCCCTAAAATTTGCAAAGTGTATCACCTGTAATGAAGTCACTAGAGTATGATTAAAATCTAGGTCTCTGGATCATCTGAGAATTTTGATTTTTTTGTACTAACATTACATTTTTGTTTAATTTGCCAAAAATGTTTTGTTTGTTTCTGTTTGCTTTGTTATGCAGCCTGGATTTACAAAGATATATACACTTAAAGCTTTAAACACATAAGTATTTCATGTCTTTTGAAAGTTTTGTTGAACTGAAACTAATGTGAGTTTTGGTGTTGGAATGTGCAGGTTTATGATGATGCCCATCGCTTCTACAAGGGTAAGACCTATATTATCTTTTTTTTCCTGTGCTGAAAATGCAAAGCTCTGTACATGTTGATGATCATTAATGTGTTAGGCTTTTTCAACATTTTTTTTTTTTTTAATGTTATCTTGACATGAACTTATTGATGATGTATAGTTCTATGAATGATTAAAAAAAAAAAAAACATTGCTTTTTGTCATGAAAATAAAAGTTTGTAAAGATTTGTTTGTGTTTTTGTTTATCTAGGTTTTGTCATGGTAATGATTCTGATTTCTGTCGCTGTTGGACAGAGATTGAAGAGGAGGGGCTCAGCTGCTAAAGAAAGCAGTGGCGTCTCTTGCGTCTACTTTGGTGAGCATCCTTTCCTCGACAAGGAAGACAAAAAAGAACAGAAGACTTAACGGAATATGAGGAAACACATGTGGTCTAATGTATTCAAGGTTTTCCCAGCTTGATCCATCTCCTACTGCGTGTGAAACTTGGAGAGGAAATATCCAGGAGTAATTCTCTAGCACAAGACTGGTAGTGTTTTTTTAACTGGAATCTGCTAATTGACTGACAGCATAACTGTAACAAGGACAGTGTTGGCATTCTCAATAGATGTAGGATTATACCCTATCAGCTGTAATGTCTTTTTTTTTTCCTGTCTAAATTTCCATACTGTCTCGGCAGCATTGCTCCACTACTGATGCTTCTTTCTCCCCCTTGCACAGCTGCACCATCACAACCAGAAATGAATTCTTCATTCATGCTTAATATTTAATGAACAGCTCTGTCGAGCAGAAATAAGCCAGCTATGTTCATGGATTCATGCAGAGCAACAGAGGCCCTAAGAGCAGGCAGACTGTGGTCAACATGCTGAGCTGGGCACGAAGAGGCATCCTGTCTCTGCCGCCCTCTGAGGGGGCTCTGCCTCCTGAACTGGTGGGCAAAGGCACCCAGATGGACTCCCAGGGCAACTCTCTGGGTAGGACTGATTGTGTGTGTGTGTGTGTGTGTGTGTGTGTGTGTGTGTGTGTTCTTTGTGTGGGTGTGTATGTATGAGAATTGTTTTTTGTTTTGTTTTTAGGAAAACTAAATGATTGTTGTTACTGTAGTCTGTTTACTTATGTGTGGCTGGAATTAAAGACAGGTGCACTCTTACAAGTACGTGCACTGTACATTCACATGTATGCACATGTGCACGCATTCATTTGCATACACACACACACACACACACACACACACACACACACACACACACACACACACACACACACACACACACACACACGTGCATGTAAGCACACACAGAGTTGTGGACAACCGTGCGCATTAATTCATGCACATACACACACACACACACATGCATGCACACTCGCACACACACACACACACACAACACACACAGAATGGATGAACAATGAAACAACTTGTAGTACTTTAACCGATGTTTGACCAGTGGCCAAACTTTGATTGCGTTTGTGAGCCCAGGTCACATAGCCCAGATTTTCTTTACAAGAACCATACAGATGTACAGTACAAAGCAAAGTGTTACTCACATACCTCAAACAGCAGAAGTATTCACTCAGGCTAAGATAAAGCAACAGAGATAGGTATGCTTGAAACCTTGATTGATCTGTTAAAACTTCATGTTCAGTGTAAAAATGTGCACTATGCAGACATATGTCGCTGGATCCATTGTTCTTGAGCTGAAAAATGTGCATCAAGTCAAACATGGTTTAATGTTTTAGAATTTCACTAAGCCCAGGGATATGATAGACTGCCCAAATATTGCATGACTGATTTTACACGGAGACCCTGGCAAACAATCAGAATATTTTAAATCGCAGAACTGTGAAGTGCCAGTGGCACTCAAGCCTTCTGTCAGCTTCTCTTAACACTCTAGTGACTGCACGTATCACTGCGATCTAGTACACAACAGGTCTAAGTGTGCCACAGTTAAAAGAAAAAGGTCACACTAGCCAATAATTAAGGCAACAACAATAACAGCAACAACAACAAACTTATTTGAACCCCAAAGACAAAATGATATCAAATTTGAAGCGCATAATGAAAGAGAAAAAAAATGTAACATTTTAATGTGCTCTGTGAGGAGTCTGCTCTGTTATTTTGAGGTAAGCTGCTAGTCTGAAAGTGATACATTTCCTGATTGTGTGTTTTCCCACCTTAAGCTGGACCTAGTGTGAGTTTTGAGATAGATACTTCTGTCTGTCTGGATCCCTTGCTTTTAAACTGTGATGGAATAAACTGCTGTATGACTGTGTAATAGAAGGCAGTTCCATGTGATAACCTATACTAGACATGGTAGCTGATTGGGAGGGGGTGGGGGGGGGGGGTGAGAAGGGGGAAAGGTGAGGCCACAAAGAAATTACAAATTTTCTATAGTTTGCAGTAGAAACAAAAACAAAACAAAATCCTCCCCCCAGAAAAACCAACCAAACAAACAAAAAAAAAAGAAAAACAACAAATCATATTCAGCACTCAAAACACCAGCCCAGCAACCACACTGTGTATTCGGGTCAGTGTGATGATGTTGAAATGTGTGGGTGAAACGTTGCAGTGTGTGTGGAGATGCCCAGCTGCAGCATCGCAGGACTAGAGCACTGCATACAAACTGTAGAGGAAGCGGACCGCGTTCTTGTGGAACAGAAGGTAGGATACTTTGCTGCTACTGGCGCAGCAGCCATGCTGCTGCTAATGTTTTTTGTTCTGTCTGAAAGTGCAGGAGGGTTGGGAGGGTCAGTGTTGCAGATTGTGGATTTTGCCCAGCATGCAGGATGCTATTAAAAGCATTACAAAAAGTTTTGTCTATTTGTCCATAAGGCATGTTGAAAACAGTTTCGGTGATTCACAGTGATTCTGGCAAGGTTGTGTGATTTGACCAGTTTTGTCCAGGAAATGAAAGTTCACTCGAGCCAGCCACTGTGAGCATTTCCGAGCACAAGGTAAACATTAGGACAAATCTTCATCAGAGTTTTGCAGAGTTCTCTTTCACCAAGTTTCGCACAGAAAAATGAAAGTCAACTGAATGGCTCTGATCACAAAACAGCATTCATTGCGTCCCTTTTATAGTCGATGGAGGGTTTTAGTGTTTGTACTTGAATGCTTTCTTCTTCATCTACCCAGTCCCTCAGTTTAATGTTTGTACTTGAATGCTTTCTTCTTCATTCATCCTGTCCCTCAGTTTAGAGTTTGTACTTGGATACTTTCTTCTTCATCTGTCCTGACCCTCAGCCTCTTGCAAGTTCTGTTTCCTGCTTACCAGCTTGTTTAGTCCTGTGTCTTGCAAGAACTAATGGGGACATGCAGAACACTGAAGCTACCAGCTGCCTCCATCTAGGTCTTCCTTCTGTATGACAGAGGACTACAATGTCAGGGCAATTCCATTCATGATGCTGTCTTCCTCTTGCCTTCTCTGCATAATTGCTTTGGAAAGGGAGTTATGACGTGACATGTGACCAAACTGCAAAATTAGATGGCTTTGATGTTTATACCATAACCAAAGCTGTATGTAAGCTCAAGACTGGTTGGTTGCAGGGCGAGGTGATCATTCTCAGGAACTCTTTCCTGCAAGCTGTGCTGGACCCTGAGGGAAGACTGACCTCCCTCCGTTGTGCCGGCTCTTCCAGGAACTTGTGAAGTCTGGTTGCCCTGGCAACCAGCTGCTGCTGTATGATGATGTGCCCCTGTACTGGGACGCCTGGGACGTCATGGACTACCACCTGCAAACAAGGCCAGTGCTGTGGGAAGAAGCAGTCTTGACATGTTTTGTAGGGGGGAATCCTCCTTGTCAGTGTCGGCCAGATCGTTCATGAGAGACAAAAAGTAGGGCAACTCTCGCTCCCATAATGAGACATTTACTTGTCCTTAAAACCAAATGAACATTGCTTGCAACACCAGATCATTTAGCAGAAATGCCAACACAGCGTACAAAGAACAGACCAGGAGGTGTCCCCCACAAAAAATGTAGACAGTCTTGGAACAGCCTTTTGTGGGCGCGTCTTCTTGTTTGTTCTGTGTGCTCTGTGTTGGCATGTGTGCGTGGTGGTTTTGTTGTAATCAACATTTGTAAGCAGCATTCCTTTGGATTTATGAATGTGTAATTATCAGAACATGGGAGCAAGAGTTATCCTATTTGTTTGTTATTTACCATTTACTGTTCCCTGCCTCATTTCAGATTCCCTTTCATATCTGTTCCGTGCCTCATTTCAGATTCCCTTTCATATCTGTCAGACTGAGATTACTTCCATTTGTTTGTTATTTACCATTTACTGTTCCCTGCCTCATTTCAGATTCCCTTTCATATCTGTCAGACTGAGATTACTTCCATTTGTTTGTTATTTACCATTTACTGTTCCCTGCCTCATTTCAGATTCCCTTTCATATCTGTCAGACTGAGATTACTTCCATTTGTTTGTTATTTACCATTTACTGTTCCCTGCCTCATTTCAGATTCCCTTTCATATCTGTCAGACTGAGATTACTTCCATTTGTTTCTGTTCATCTGTGTGTCCTGAACGACTGCATTCAAGATCAAAAAGGCGATCTCAGTCTTTATGTTTGTTCATTTCTCAGGTTACTGTTGCTGTGTACAGGTCAGATGCAGGCTATACAGGCGATTTTCAAACATGTGAATCTTCAGGGTGTCTCCTAGTTTGTCCTGTGTGCTCTGTGTTGGCATTACTGCTAGGCAGTCTAGTGGTTTGTAAGCATTTGTTCTCATCATTGGAGCAAGAGTTGCCTGCTTCTTTGTTTATTTACTGTTTACAGTTCCCTGTGCATTTCATATCAATCAAATTGAGGTTACCTGTATATGTTTCTTTTCATCTGTATGTTCTGTTAGACTCTTTTCAAGGTCTAATTGGCTCTGCCAGTCTTGAATAAATGTTGATTAATATTTATTCATTTAGGTGTTGTTGCTGTGTATGTGTTTCATATGCATAGTCTGTAGGCAATCTTGGAGCAAGGGGGGTGAGGAGAGGTCCCCTCGTTTTTTCTGCATGTTCCATATTGGTATTATGTGCTGGGCAATTCAATGTCATAAGCAGCATTCATTTGAATTCATGGGCGCATAATTACGTCATCTTGGGAGCAAGAGTCACCGTGCTTGTTATTTACTGTTTACTGTTTCTTGCCTCATTTAACACTTGTTTTCATATGTGAGACCAGTTCACATCAATGAGAGAAACCTGGGGTAGATCATTGTGCATGAACAAAACTTTCCTGTTAACCTTCCATCTAGGGCTCCAGCCCTGATATGGCCCTTTGCGGTCGGCTGGGCTATAAGCAACATTATCTTATCTTATCTTATCTAGGGCTCCTCCATTGCAGACTTTCCTTTCGTGGGGGAGGAGGGGGATATTTTTCCCTTTGTCTATACTATAATCAAATGCCAGAGAAACATAAAATCCAAAACGTTTATTACTCAATGCTAAATTTTATTTATTATTTCGATTATGATCTTATGTCAAAGCAAACTCTGATCATTTGATAGACTATGTATGATATGTTTCTTCAGATTACAGTGTGAAGGTAGTACTAATGGGAGAATGGGGTTCAAAACTGAGGCTAGGGTCCAGGACTGGCCCAGATCCTGGTAAGATTCAGGGGCAAAGCTTCTTTCAGGGAATCAGGGGACTTTGCCCCCTTAGATGCTTAAGGTAATGTAATGTTTTTTAGATTCATAGAAGGCTTCTCATGGAACGCTAGAAGGCATCTGTTCACTGTATCCACACCAAGTGGTAATAATGCATTTGTTTGGACTGGTAAGTTTGAGAAAAATGCATGTGAAAATCTGTCTCCATTAGAAAGAAAATTGGAGATGGAGTGGGCTGGGGATTCTGGGCACCCAGGAATATCCAGGATTATCCTCTGGGTATCACGGAAAGTTCATCTAACAAATTTATTCTCTTTTTTTTTTTTTCCTTTTCTTTCCATGATGTTTTTCTTCGTTGTTTTTGGTGCATCCATGTTGGTTTGGGGGTAAGTTTGACTCTGGAGGAAAAGACAAATTCAGGAGGGTGAGGGGAATATCTGTGTCTGCATGGTTAAAGATGTGATCTTGGGTAAATGTAGATGGGCATTACATGTGTGTGCTGGAGCTCATTTGTATCCATCATGTTAACATGTATACCCGCAGTTTTAAAACTGGCCTCACAAAAAGTTGTCTTTCCTGTCACTTTCAGGAAGCCATTGGAGCGTGTACTACAGAAAGCCACCATCATAGAGAGAGGCCCCCTGCGTGCCAGCGTTGAGGTTGGTATTTATTTGGAAAACACTGTCCACCTTGATGATGATAATCACATTGTTTGCTCTTTATTCTTTTCTTTTCTTTTGTTTAAGACATTTGCATTTATTTTTTTTAACAATGTCATGTGCAAAGATGCAGGAACAGAAAAAGAAAAACAAAAATGAAACACCACACACACACACAAAACTGTTCACACAATTTTGATACGACATTGCATACGCATGCACTTGTCCTTGTGCATGGCTGCACTTTAATATGCACAATACACTACAGTCAATAAAGTCTGCATATTACAATTATATCACAGTATATGGATGTCTTGGAGGTAATCAAGCAGAGACGGAAAGGCAGAAAAATATGCATGTGCATATAATGAGTGAAAGAAAGACAGAACGACATATTGTCAGACACAGTGGGTTGCAACTGCTATTGTTATGGAAAACATTGATGAAAAAAAAAAAGCAAAAACAACCCCATCTGCATATAAAGAGCATCATAAGTAAAGAGCGAAAAACTGACATGTGAAATTATTAGGTTGTGTGTTACTGTACATGTAGCCGTACATATTTCAAAATAATAATATCAGCAATTGACCTTGCTACAAAGAAGTCAGTCCATTAAAAGACTTAATTGGGGAGACAAGTGACTCATGTGTCAAACTTTTTTGTGAAAAGAAATGAAATATTAAAGCATAAATTGAAATATATTCTACTGAGTAATATTTCTCAATGGCAGTTTATAAAAAAATACAGTCCAGAGGTTGTTCCCAAATTGGCAAAATACAACTCTTTCTAGGTAGACATCTTTGAAGCCTACAGTCATTTTGTTACAAATTGTGCCTAACAGTTGTACTGAACTGCTAACTGAACCATAATGCTATAATAAGATATTGGTCTACCAACAGAACCATCATGCTGTAATAAAAGTGTTTAAGTTTGAATGAAATACATTATCATCATTGTACTTGAAAACAAAAGTGTTTACTATCTGACACAGGTACCTTTATTGATGATGGACATTTTCTTTCCTACAGAAATAAAAAAAAAACCCAAACAAATACATGATATCACTATTGATTTTCTCACTTTTGCCAGGTATCGGTTGGCAAACATTGTATTAAGATTTCTTGTATAACTGTTTAAAACAATGAATATTATAGTTCTCCACTCTGCTATAAGAAACTGTATGCCATATACAAAAGGTAAAGAGATGAATTATGATGCATTGATTGCTGATAATATGAGAGTTCCACGCAGGTGCAACTAGGATTTGAAACAATCACAAGCTCACACTAGGGAGTCATGTTTCCTTTGTACACATAAATTAATGGATATATAGCTTCTATGGTTTCAACTGAGAAAATATGTAGATGCTTAATAACAGCAAATGCATTTTTGATGGGCAGTATAAACACAATTCTGACCATATGCTTTGGAAGTGCATTATATATATTTCACATTTCTGGAACTTGTGCAGAATAAAAAATCTAACACAATCACCTGTTTCTTATCTTTAAATGTTACAATCGCGATTGATTCTGTTTTCTGTTTCGCTTTTCTTTTGGCAATACAACATTTGTGTAAAGATAATTATAAGCTAGAAGGCAGCGTTCCACAAGAAGTAGCTTTCTTGAAAATGTTGAAATTATTTGTAAGATTAAACACAGCTTACATAAATGTAAACATGAATCTCAAAAATTTCTACTCTTTGTGATGATTGTGTAGTTGTTTTAGACAGTAATATTATAGATGAGCACATACATTTAAACACAGTCTGGGAGATTTGGAATTCTGTTGTCAGGATCCTTCCTTGCCCGTCGAGAACTCCAGGCCTTGTCACTGAGAGAGTTTTGTTCATGCAGCCTTTTCTAATCCCACCATTGATGTAGCAACATTCTGTGTGTAGGGATGATGTACAAACAAAGATCTAGTATGCATGTTTCCCTGAAGTCAGAGTATGGCTGCCTTAATGGCGGATAAAAAAAACGGTCATACACACAAAACTCCACTCCCTATACAGGGGTGTCCGCAGGAGTGTCAGCCTGCATATGCAGAAGAAGAAGAAGTATGCATGTTTGTTTGTTTGTTTTTTACTGCATGTGTACCATCAGCACACTTCTTGTATAAGTATGGAATGGTATTTAACTTGTGTGCACTTTTTTTTTCTAATTCCTTAAATGCAAACGTCCTGACTTGGACCTGAGATATAAGTCTCATCTGAGCACTTGGAGGAGGTTTAAGTCTCTTCGGAGGGAAAATTTCCTCTCTGTTTATCTTAAGGGTCCTAGACACTTGGATCAAGAGAAAGATGGTTGATCTAATTATCCTCTGAGTCACCAGGACTCCTCTTTTCACCACAAACTTACATGTCCTGAATTGTTCCCAGTTTCCCCTGTTGCCTCCAGCTAAACTTTCTCGATGTTCCATGCTCTGATTGGCAGGGCTGCTTGTGTGTTTATTACAACAAAAAAAAGTTCTCATGAAAGGACCCTATGACAGTGGCACCAACAGCAGCAACAATGGTAACAACAACAATAACAACACTGCCACTGTTACTACTGTTACTGCTGCTGTCATTCTTGTGAGTTTTGTTTCAGTTCTTGCAAAAGCTTTTGCTGATCATGGCATTTATATCTAAACATTGTGAACAACAGCCTTACTAGCTGACGTACATATGATGGGATATAGGAAGAGTAACCTTTCAGAAGGCAGTAACATACAGATTTATTTTAATTCACTATGAAGATCAGTGAGGATGAAAATGATTGAAATCACTGCCAGTGAGATTGTCATCTACCACTTTCCCAGATTGTCATCTGCCACTTTCCCACTACAAGTAATGACCAGCTTGAGCTTTCAGCAAGACCTCCAGTGCATTGAGGAATTGGAAGACACTGGGGACATGGTTTTCCTTCGCTCCACCTTCCCCTGGCACTGAGAACAAAACCCACATTTGTACACCAGTGCAAACTTCAGAGCCACACCTTCACAATTGTCACCTCTGCCAATCTCTGCATCGTCATCATCATCATCATCATCACACCTGTACTGTCAACAGCATATTAGCAAGTTGTTTTCAAAAGTGAACAAGACCCCTGTGTTTTTAGGAGTCAGTCTTAAAATATGAATGAGTCGTTCAGAGGAGGTCACTTCCAAAGCCCTCGTCAGGCACTTTCCGGTTCGTTTTCCGGTCAGAGTTAACAATTTCATTACTTCTGATTGTGACGCTTGGGCCATCTATTACGTTATCATGGTCACCTAGAAACGGTTGAAAAATATCCATTCAGAACAGGATGAGAATAAACAGCATCACGGTCAGATATAGATAAACTAATTAAACAAAATATTATGTAGGTTGCTACAGACGTCACAAGAAGCCTTAAAACTGGCTCATATGACCATCGCTCCAAGACAACAGATGTTATAACTTTGATGATTGCCATCAGGGCCAAGTTGAGCAGTAAAATTAAAGTGCAGTCTCAAAGCCAGTGTTTTCTGATTAGAGACAGTAAGAACTATGTAGAGGTATTTACACAGTTGACAATGTTGTAGTGAAGAACAAGTACCAAGTCATTTCTATAACTATGTAGAGGTAATTACACAGTTGACAATGTCGTAGTGAAGAACAAGTACCAAGTCATTTCTATATGTTTGATGAAATTCATGATCGTCTGTTTCTTCTCACAGAAATGGGGAGTTTGTATTATACTCCCTGTTTGGCTAGTATACTACCATGTCAGACAATAGCATTCACGGGCAGTTAGTCAGCTCTGCCAGGCCGAAGTTTTTGTGTGGCTAATGCAGTAATAAGACAGTCACGTGATGCCCCACCGCTTCCGCCGTAGGAAGAAGCCAGTGTCAACCTCCCGTACCTCATTCATCGAGGCCTGCGTGCAAGGTAACCCCAGAACCTTGGCGCTAGTGGGGAAGGCAGGGCGGGCATTAGAGTCTGACATGGTAAGTATACTAGCCAAACAGGGAGTATAATACAACTCCCCATTTGGCGTCATATACTGTACCATGTCAGACAATAGCAAAATTTCATAGGAAAAGGAGGAGGGCGAGTGCCCTAGTGGTTCCTGGGGTTACCCGATATGGATGCATTAGCCTCCACAAAGGATATCCCATTAGAACCATCAGCCCTGGTCAATGCGGATGTCCCTTAAATAAAAATTTTAATGAAGGGATTTTCCGAACGCCAGAAAGGCTGCCTCCGGGAGGTGGCGCATGGGAACAGAGTGCTGGAATGCTGCCAAAGCGCGAGCGCTCTGAGCCTCATGACCCGGGGGACAAGACGGAGGGTCCTTGGTTTGCCTGGAATAGGCCGTTCAGACCGTCCTTGGAGAGCCACCTAGAGACAGTGCCAGCTGAGATGTCCTTCCGTGTTACTGGGGTTGATGGAAATAAGGAGACGTCTTTGCGAAACGCGCCTGGGCGCGAGCGTTCCCAGTAGTGTGTTAGACCTCGAGAGGGGCAAAGGGCTATGTCCGAAGAGGTGTCTCCCCCTGTGTATCCGCCAGCGGGGGGATGACGAGGTAAGGAGAGGCACTACCGGGTTCCTGGTTCTTAGCTAGGAATTCGGGAAGGAACTTAAGAGAGACGGAGCCGTCTCTGTGGAAGGCAATGTCTCTGGGGTCCCCGCTAAGGGCATGGATCTCGCCTCGCCTTCTGGCGGAAGCGAGGCGAGGAGGAAGGTAGTCTTCATAGACAGAAGGTCGAAGGGAATGGAGGAGACGGGCTCAAAGGGGGGTTCCTGAGGACGTCAAGTTAGTGAAGAGGTCCCAAAGGGGAACACGTCTAGGGATTGGGCCTCACAAGAGCAGCCCCTCGGGAGATCCTCTGAGAAGGAAGTCATTCTCAAGGAAGGTCCCGCCCATTTGGCGGATGGTCGTGCAGATGGCCGACCTGAAGCCCCGATGGAGCTAGCAGAGAGGTAAGGTGGACAGGAAATTTCCTATCTGGATATTGGAGGGGCGATTGTGAGAGACAGAATTGTCTTCGCACCATGAGACCCATTCCCTACCATCTGTAAATGTAAAGGGACTCTGTGCTAGCTCTGCGAGAGGACATGGCTAGGTCTCGGAGTTCCTGAGAGCCCCAGCGATAGAGAGGATATTGAGGACGGACTGGACCTGTCCGTTCGAGAGGTGGATTTAGCTGCTCGCAACCGGGCTGGCACAGAACCAGGCGTGGAGGCGAAGCATCTGGGGATTGGCGTGAGGGCGACCCGAACGGGTTGACTGAGCATGTCCCACCTGGTGTTCAACCGAAGAGGGGTGCGTGAGTGAGGACTTGAGGTCCGGTAACCAGGACTGAGTGGGCCACCACGGGGCTATTGGAATGACCTGGGTTCTCTCGAGTCCTCGCCTTCCTGACACCTTGTGGAGGATCGGAAGGGAGGGAAGGCGTAAGCTATGAGGCTGGACCCAGGGAAGGGATAGGGCATCGATGGAGGAAGCCCGGGGGGTCCGGGACCGGAGACCCCATACACTGGCAGACCTAGTTGAACCGGTGGCAAACAGGTCGATCAGGGTCTGAACCAATGTTCCCACACGGTTATTAGGGTATGCCTGCTGAGGGTCCATTCCGTGTGGAGGACAGACTTGGAGAGGTCTGAGAGTGTTCTGCCAGGATATTGTGTGTCCCTGCTAGTGTCTCGCGCGAAGGGTGACCCCCTGCGTGTGACACCAGTGGAGGAGGGCCTCTGTACGAGGGAGAGGCCGATGGAGTGTGCCCCCCCCCCCCCCCCCCCCCCCCCTCCCCTTCTTGTTGATGTAACAAAGTACCGAAGTGTTGTCCCGTGAAAGGAAACGAATCGGTGGAGACTATGGACTGGAAGTGAGAGGGGCGAGCATGACCCGCCTCCAGTTCCAAGATGTTGATGTGAAGACGAGCAGTCAGAGGATCCCAAACCCCGAGGCGTGACTGCTCTCCAAATGGGCCCCCCAGCCCGAGTTGGAGGCGTCTGTGTAAAGTTCCAGGGCCTGGGAAGGGAGGAGAAGGGAACTCCGGGGCCAGGGTGGATGGCTGAGCCACTCCTCCGTGGCCCCAAACGAACCAAGGCCCTAGGGAAAGGTCTGGTTCCAGCTGTCGTTGGTCTGGGACCAACAACGCGGAACTCCCTCTGAAGCTGTCGCTTGGGAACTCTGCCTAGGGAATGAAAGGAGACAGGGACTCCATCATCCCAGAAGGGACGAAAGTGTCCTTGCCGAAGTAAGGGGAGAGAGTCGAAGGTGGAGATGGTCCACTAGGCGAGCGGAACTCTCCGGGGTCGGGGAACTACCATGGAGGTGGTGTCGAAGCCATGCCCAGAGAGGTGAATCGCTGACTGGGCGAGAGCTCGCATTTGGAGGGGTTGGTGACGAACCCCAGAGAGGAACAAAGGTGTAGTAGTTTGGAGGTGTGGGATTGGGCCAGGGCCTGAGTGGGAGCCCGAGTTGGATGGGTAGTGCCAGGGGTTGAACTAGTGTCACTCTCCCTACCCCATCAGCTTGAAAAGACTGGAACACGAACGCGCGTGTAAAAAGATACTGAGCCATGCGCTTGTGGGGCCCAAATAGTCAGCATGGGTGTGTTGTTTTCGAGCCCATAGATGCCAAATGAGGCGATCTTTTGCACACTGAACATAGAACGTAATGTTGTTTTGGGATCCTTAGCAACCAGTACTGCTTACCTTGACCCCAGGTCCTGAAATGCCACACTTTCCTGACATATCGATTGCCTGAGCACCGAGGGGAAAATGGCGGAAGCAAGTATCGCGTCTTGACGCGAAACGAACTATGGGAAACTAGGACGAGACCTTGAGAAAAATCAATACTTCAATGCGAGCGTCGTCTGCTAGGCTAGGGCCGTTTGTCGGAACCCATTGCGAGCAGATTTCAGTGCAAGTACAGACTGCTTCCAGTTCTACTGGAACCCCGATCTTGCAGACGAGACGTAGGTAGCGTCTTGAAATAGGAGTATAAGGATGGTCCCCATGGACGACTCCCCCATTTAACCTCCGGACCGTGTCTGCTGGCAGAGAGGGGATATTAGGGCGTTTGGCGGGCCGTGCGGTGTGGGCAGGTGACTGCCGGATAGGGTTTGAGCGGGAGTCAGTCTCCTGGTATCGCAGTCGAATCGCAGCCGAATAGCGACTGGTCCTGCCCGGGGATGCACCGCAAGGCCGACTTGAGCGCCTGGGAGGGGTTGGACCGTGACAGCACGGCCTGAGAGATTGGCCTGTGATAGTAACAGCATCTCTCACTGCCAACAGGCAGTTAAAGTGACTCCTGGCTGCGCTGTCCGCCGCAGCCGAAAGGTGATGCGATATCTTGTGAATAAGAAAGCGCATCAGGGGTCGCCAAACAAGCTAGAGTCTGTCTCAGTGTCGTCAGAGTCTGAGACACAGAGGCAGTGCCGTAGTCCTTGAGGAAAACTCCTACTGGAGCTGCGTTAGGGGCTGACAAGAAGTCAATCCCCGGCGGAGAGACGGCCTGTGCACCCGTGGCGAAAGATGCCGATCTGTCCCACAAAGGGATGAGGGTCTGGGGGCGACTATCCTTGGCCGTGATAGCTGGGCAGGGGGGAACCCGCGTAACGGCAAAGGAGAAAATGTTGTCAGAGGGAGGGGATTCCTTAACAACAAGATCTGGGCGCCAGCTTTCCAAGGTGGAAAAGTCACCAGACTGGGGGAGGGAGCCCTCAACCCCGTCCTCAGGCTGTGGGTCAGTGTTCCTGAAAGGGATGTATCAGATCCACCATTTAGGGGGCCAGGACAGGGGGGCGTGGGAGTCCCGCCCTCGATGGTAGTGGGGGAATACGAGGACGGGTCCCTGGTGGCTCCATACTCGGCAGGCCAGACTAGGGATCGCCGATCGGACAGCGCCCGAGAGGGAGGGACCCAGGTCCCATCCACTGAAAGAAGCCGGATGCCACATGCGACCGGAGATGGAGTCAGAATGGGTGTCAGCCCTAAGCCCTGGTTCCTCTCGGGGGCATGGAGCCACCGGTCCCCGGGAGTACGCAGGGCTGTGGCGGCCCTGGGGCAGGGTTTCCTCGGGACCCGGGTAACCTGGGCACCATGGGTGGGTAGCGAGAAGGCGAGCTCTCTCGTACCCGCCCTGGGGAGAGCACTGCCTCCTGCGTCTCCCGGGTGCGGTCCATGCTGGCCCCCTGCATGGCAGGGTGGCCGGTGGGTGGCATGGTAGCCGAGCCCCCTGGCCGCGTGGAAGCGGACTGGGAAGCTCAGTGACGAGACCCACCTCAAGGGACCAAAGGTTACCCCTATCCCCGCTGTCGATCCTCCCCCCGGAGGAACGGGACTGCGGACGTTGCCCAATAGGGAGCGAAAGAAGTCCGCTCCCCAACGTCCTGTACCCCTAGGGGAAAGTGCGACAGTCGATCGGGGTGGTTCGACCGTCGGGGGTGAGGCGCAGATCCGACCTAGTCGATGCCTGCGTCCCTGACCCGAGTTGTGGTCAGTGGGGAGACCCACCAAAGACTGCCCACAACTCCTCCACCGGAGTGATGACGCTCCTCGTGTCCGAGTGGTGGCTGCACTCGGACACGGTTGGGGAGAGCGTGATGGGACAGCGTGACGGTATGGGGGGCAAGCTAACGCCACGAGTCTCATCGATCGAGTGACGGGGGTGATTCCGGCCGCGAGTCGTCACCCGTGCCGGTCCGCGCCTCGGTAAGGGCTCCGGGGCCGGGTCGCGGGACGCAGCCTGAAAGGAGAGTCTCTGTGTGCGACCGAAAGGCGAACAGGCGATTTGGCCAGGGAGCGGGAAGATTTGAACGGGCAGGTCCTTTCAGGGGAGCCTTGCCTTTGGATTTCTACAGTGTAGAAAGAAAAACCGTTGGCAATAAAGGCCGATTGCCTGTTCGCTTCCGAACGCAACGATCGTGTGTCCGCCGGATGGGCAGAGGAGGTATCGTAACGATGGTCGCGGCGTCCCCTGCGCGGAACCCTCCTCCACACCGGCCGTACGCTCATCATAGTGCGAGCGGATTGTCCCCTGGAATCGACACGCGGGTCCTCCGGGCAAGGAGCGACTCCCGAACAGAGGGGCGGCTCGACCCGCTAATGTCCTTCACCATGTTGGCACTGGTGGCGAGACAATCACGGAACGCACGATCGCAAAGAGGAGACAAAGAGGTGGATCGAGGGATAGAAAAGAGCTCGAACCACCTCGTGAGGGGCACTGGGAGTGCGGTAAATGAAGATGAAAACGCGAGTGCCGAGAAGAAGCACAAACGCGAGAAACATGGATCGAATAACTAATGTTACTAATGGGGTACTACTAAAGTGTGCACAAGTTGGTAGATCAAGAGATCGCAAGACAATCTCTATACCTGTAATAAATGATAAATAAGGTACAGGAAAATGAGCCCGGGAAACCGAGTACCGCCGAACAAGGTGTGTGAGGTCAGGCAACATGGCGGAGACGGCAACCGGAGTGGCACAATCAAAAAAGGCGGATCGATTGACCGGGAAGGGATCGATCGTCAAGAGTGACGCGCAATGGCGCACAAGAGTAAATCCCCTGGTGTTCCTTGTAATAATACTAAGGAGGTACTAATAAATGTGCACCAGTTAGTAGATGAGGGGATCGTTTACCAGTGATAAATTTGGTACAAATAAATGCGCACCAGTGGCAGATCAAGAGGTCGTACTTTCGAAGAAACGAAAGAACGGAAGGCGAAGTCGCGAGTGCCGAGACAAAGGCACAAAGGCAGGATGGCGCGGTTAAATAGTTAATAAAGCGCACCAAACCAAAGCCCCACCGCTCAAGAGTAAAAGGGTGAAGCGAGCAAGCCACAACAAATAAGCAAACACAAAGCTATCTTAACACAACGGCAAGAGAAGGCGAGACAGAGCACAAGACTTATCTTGCTTGGACGGCAGGCCGAGAGAGAATGAGGTACGGGAGGTTGACACTGGCTTCTTCCTACGGCGGAAGCGGGTGGGCATCACGTGACTGTCTTAATTACTGCATTAGCCACACAAAAACTTCGGCCTGGCAGAGCTGACTAACTGCCGTGAATGCTAATTGTCTGACATGGTACAGTATATGACGCCAAAATATCGTATCAAGTCATATTTCTTCTCACAGAAATATCGTATCAAGTCATATCTGTGTATTTGATAAAATTCATGGTAACTTGTTAAAATGAATTTCATGATCACCTGTTCGTTCTCATAGTTCCCTCCGGGGGTTGCAACCTTGCCGTGGTCGGAGGGCTTGCGTGGTCCTGTGATCCCTTAGGCTTTGCTGGCGGGGCATCAATACTTGGAGATAGGCTGGTTTTTTAAACTACTTCTAGGCCTGAGAAGTGCAGATGCTGTCTGGCCTAAGCATAACGTGGTAAGGAGTTGATGCCCCTGGTAGGGCTTCCCATGTCAGATAGGCTAAGGGTGAGGATCCTGACTAAGAGTAACCCGCCTTTCTCCTTTTCTTGTTTTCTGCCTTCCTTATTTGGTCCTTTTCTATCTTCGTCTCCCCTTCAAGTCTTCTTTTCCACACTCCTTTTCTCTTTGTGGTCTCCTTAAGATCCGCCGCGTTTGCCGTGCGGTGCGACCTGTGTCGGAGGGGGATGAGATCCTGGTGATTGAGAGGGCCAGCGCTCTCAACACATCACTTTGGCTCGGACCTCTCCTAGACAGGAAGTACACTTTGGCCGGGTGTACTAATCGGCTCCCCTTCTTGGGCTGGGTCAAAACAGGCATTTCTCCGGCTGGCCAAGGTAACCCCTGCAGTGCTCAACTCTCTGTTCCCGGGAGTTGGGCATGATCAGGGGGATAGGGTTGGTAGGTTTTTGTCTGTTGTATGTCTCTCCCGAAGCCTGGAAGGGGTCAGGACATTGGTTTCTTGGCCCTGGCCCCTTAGTTGGACTCCAAGGTGGGTGGGTAAGGGAGGGATGAAATATAATAAACTAAACATGGCTTTTTCAAAAAATATCCCCCCCAAACGGAAGAGGAAGGCCGTATCCCCTATTTCAGGGCTTTCTCAAACAGATAGTGATTCTGACAGTGAGGTAAGACAGAGGACAGGTTTCTGGGCTTCCTGGCTCGTGGTGGAAGGGACAGAGCAGGAAAGACCCCTTTCAGCTCTGAGCCCTTTTGCTATCCAAAAGGGCTTTCATGGTATAGCAGGTGAACCTAGGTCCATAAAAAGGTTGAGGAATGGTTCGTTTCTTATTCAATGTCGATCACAGAAACAATCTGAACAGCTGTTGAAAGGAACCAAACTAGTGGATAGGGAGATCAGGGTGACTCCCCATAAACAGTTGAATTCGTCGAAAGGTGTGATTCGCTGTCGAGAGTTAGCAGGTGTCTCGGAAGCAGAGATCAAAACAGAACTGGCGTCCCAGGGTGTGACGGAGGTGCGCAGGGTGTCGGTAAAGAAAGGTTCAGAGAGAGTGGCTACCAACACCCTCTTTCTGACATTCTGCAACCCTGTGTTGCCTCCGGTCATCAAAGTCGGTTACTTGAATGTTCGTGTTCAGCTCTATGTGCCGTCCCCGTTGAGGTGTTTCAGATGCCAGAGGTTTGGCCATGTCAGAGACCGCTGTTCTGGGCAGGAGGTGTGCGGTGTTTGCTGCAAGGCAATCCATGATGGGCCGTGCAAAGATCCGGCACATTGTGCTAACTGCGGTGGCGATCATCCCTCCTCTTCAAGAAACTGTCCTCTTTGGATTCAGGAATCCACCATTCAACGAATTAAAACAGAAAAGAAGATCTCCTTTTTTGAAGCCCGCAAGCAGGTTGTGGGCAGTCAGACTCCAACAGCTTCATATGCTTCGGCCGTAAAGACGGTTCCCGCAGTTCCCACTCGATCAGTCTGCTGTCAGACTGATGACTTTACATTTTCCAAAACATTGCAAGGTAGAATTGTCAACTCTGGTGGATGCAGGTCCACCACCTTCCCACCCAAAGTGACTTCCCCTGGTGGAGGCAAAAAATCCGCCACCCCTCAGACTGCCCAGCAGTCTACAACATCTGCTGCTGGGCAGATTAAAAAACCAGCAATTCCGCCTTGAACTCTCCTATCCAGTGCCCGTGCGGGCAAGGGAGTTCCACCCAGTGTGGAGACGGTGGAGATGAGGAAAAAACCTCCACCATCTCCCAAATCCAGACCTCCACCATCTCCAAATTCCAGGCCTTTGTCACCTGCGGGCAAGTCTGCCAGCAGGTCCAAAGACCACCACAGTCCGGTGAAACTAACTAATAAATTCGCTCCATTAGAAGCGGACGTTGAAGAGGAGATGACCTGATTTCTCTCCTTTTCGCCTCTGCACCATGGATAGTACAATATTCCATTGGAATATCCGTGGATTAAATTCCAACTTTGAGGAGCTGCAGCTTCTGTGTCAGTCTATAAAACCTTCTGTCGTGGCTCTTCAGGAAACTCAAATTCAAAGCCAGAAGACCTTTACTCTTTCTGGCTTTAATATACTTTCAAATCCTGCACAACCATCCACGTTGGGACGGTCGGGCGTGTTGCCCTTCTCATACACAAAACTCTGCTGTATAGTCCTGTCGCTCTGTCTACCTCCCTTCAAGCTGTTGCTGCGAGAGTCACTCGCCACAAGACTATAACAATCTGTTCTATTTATCTACCTCCTTCAGTCCCGGTTTGTCGTCAGGACCTTGTCAGTCTGATAGGAGAACTTCCTCGACCTTTTTTGCTGTTGGGTGACTTTAACGGTCACAATCCTCTTTGGGGTAGTGCCGGTACGTCATCCAGAGGTCTGCTAATTGAGGATGTCCTTTCAGACTTGGATTTGTGTTGTCTGAACGACGGATCAGCAACTTACCTCCACTCTTCCACAGGTTCACTTTCGTGTTTAGATTTGTCGGTTTGTGACCCCTCGCTGGTCCTGGACTATGAGTGGTCTGTCCATGACGATCTGCACGGAAGTGACCATTTCCCTGTCCTTCTACAACCTGTATTAACTGAACATGTCTCTGTCTCTCAGCATCTCAATTATAAGAAAGCAAACTGGGATCTATTTGCAGCCACTATTTCCAAGGAGTTCCAGGACACTGATTTTCTTCAGAGTCCGGACCCAGCAGAATCACTGACTAACACTATAATCAAATGTGCTAAAGCCTGTATTCCAGTGTCTTCCGATAAACTTCAAATGCCAAAAACACCCTGGTTCGATTCAGAATGCCAACAAATTTCTAAAGTTAGAAAACGGGCTCAGCGTCAGGTATACCAACGACCTTCGGGTCCCAACGCTCGAGCCCATCAGAAACTCCGTGCTAAATCAAGACACACTTTTAAAATCAGTAAACGTCGGTCCTGGAGAAGCTTCTGCTGCAGGCTGACATCAAAAACTTCTAAGAAAAAAGTGTGGAACATCATTAAGAAAATCAAAGGGAAGAACACCTGTCCCACTGTGAACCATCTCAAGTTTTCGGATTCTTTAATAACAGAGAAGAAAGCAGTTGCTAATCTGCTTGCTTCAACCATTGAAAAGAATTCCTCCTCTTCTAATAAATCAGCCACTTTTGTCAAAAACAAAGCCCTAAAAGAAAAATCACCCTGCAACTTTTCGTCCGATAACATGGAAGACTACAATCTTCCTTTCACGTTAAACGAGCTGAAATCTGCCTTACTTTCTTGCAGCGATTCCTCTCCAGGTATAGATGAAATCCATTATCAGCTGTTGAAACATCTTCCGCTAGAAGGTCTGAACACACTGCTACAGGTCTACAACCATGTGTGGACTACAGGTTTTTTCCCACCCTCTTGGCAGAAAGCCCTCATTATTCCCATCCCCAAACCTGGAAAAGATCTTTCTAACCCTTCAAACTACCGTCCCATAGCTTTGACCAGCTGTGTCTGTAAACTGATGGAGAAAATGGTCAATGCTAGGCTCATGTGGAAACTCGAAACCGATGGCCTTTTGGCGAAAGAACAGTGTGGTTTCCGTAAACATCGGTCTACAGTTGACCATTTGATTCGTCTGGAATCTACACTTCGGAATGCCTTTCTGAACAAACAGCATGCTGTGGCAATTTTTTTCGACTTGGAGAAGGCCTACGATACTACCTGGAAGTCGGGGATACTTCATGATCTCCACGATCTGGGTTTTCGAGGTCATCTTCCGCTTTTTATTCAAAATTTTTTGGCAGAACGACAGTTTCAGGTCCGGGTTGGCACCACTCTCTCTGATGTTCACGAGCAGGAGTTGGGTGTTCCACAGGGGAGCATACTGTCTCCTGCCCTCTTTAGCATAAAGATCAACAACATTGTGAAATCAGTTCAGCAGGGTTCAGACTGCTCATTGTTTGTGGATGATTTCGCTGTCTACGCAACTGGAAGCCTGTACCCGAGTGTCCAGCGCAGGCTCCAGCTTTGCGTAGATAAAATCCATCGGTGGGCGGATGAAAACGGTTTCACCTTTTCTCCAACAAAGACGCAGTGTATTCACTTCCATAATTTCCGTCAGTTTTTCCCAGATCCTGAACTTCAAGTAGGGAAATCTCCCATCCCAGCTGTTAAAGAGGCCAAATTTCTGGGAGTCATTTTTGACCAAAAACTTAACTTTCTCAGCCATATTAAAAACCTCAAAACTGCTTGCCAGAAAGCACTGAATATTCTGCGGGTCGTAGCGCACACTGACTGGGGCGCTGATAAGAAAACTTTGCTGCACCTCTACAGAGCCTTGGTCCGTTCCAAATTGGACTACGGTTGTGTTGCCTACGGCTCCGCAAGATCGTCTTACCTCAAACTCTTGGACCCTATCCACCATCAAGGGCTTCGTCTCTGTCTTGGAGCGTTCCGCACCACCCCTGTGTACAGCCTGTATGCAGAGGCGGGTGAACCTTCACTGTCCAACCGCAGGCTGAAACTGTCTTTGAATTATTACATCAGACTGTTCTCGGAACCAGAAAACCCTGCCTATGACTGTGTCTTTGATCCTCCGTTCCAAAGTAAGTTTGTAAACAACCCTAAATGTATTCCGCCGTTTGGTCTTCGTATGCAGCCTCACGTGCGGAATGCAGGTCTAGACCTAGGTGTAGTATCTGATTTTTCCAAGTTTCCGGATCAACCACCGTGGACCTTCTTCACGCCAGAGATTCGTTTTGATCTTGCAGCTTTTCGCAAAGAGTCTACCAGCTCTCAGGCGTACAAGGCATTGTATGCTGAGCTCTGTTTGAAATTCCCATCCTGTCAAAAAGTTTTTACTGACGGTTCCAAATCTGAAGATGGAGTGGCCTGTGCAGCCTACTGCCCTGGGGCTCCTTCTCAGATACTGTTGGAACATATTCATTCAGATGCTTCTGTCTATTCTGCTGAACTTACTGCTCTGGTTTTGGCTTTGAAGATAATCTCACATTCTTCAAAGAGGGACTTTCTGGTTCTGTCGGATTCGCTGTCAGCTTTGGAGGCCATAGCTGGCCGCAACCTTCAGCATCCAGAACTTTTACTTTTTTTGAACTTTTTAGTAAGTTGAAGGCGGACGGTTACAACATTACTCTTGCTTGGGTTCCTGGTCATGTTGGCATCGGCGGGAACGAAATGGTTGATCGTTTAGCCAAGAACGCCACAAGAGAGAAACTGTCCAACACTTATATCCCCTGCTCAGATGTGAAACCCAAAATTAACGATTATGTGAGAGACTCTGGCAGGAGGATTGGAACACACAGACGAATAACAAACTCTTTCAGATCCGTCCAAACCTTAAGGACTTCCTCCCATCTACGTCGGGTGGTCGTAAAGAGGAAACGGTTCTGTGCCGGCTGCACACCGGCCATTCGTATTTTACCCATTCTTACCTTTTAAAGAGTGAAGAAGCTCTGTGGTGCATTCCATGTCATGCGCCACTCACAATGAAACGTTCTTTTAGAGTGTTGGGACTTGCACGATGTGAGACACAAACATTTTTACAGCGGAGTCCATGAAGATCCTGTTCAGGGATGTCCCGCCTGACGTGATCCTTGAGTTTTTGAGAGAAATTAACATTTTTCATCTGATTTAAGATTTTACGGAAGAAAGATTTTTAACAAAGTTTCTGGTGCGTTTGTAGACGATGTCATTTAACGAGATGTGTGAAAGTTTGTTTTTTTTTTAAATGACTGGTAAGTTGATTTTAACGTGGTGACAGCCCTGATGTGGCCCTCTGCGGTCAGCTGGGCTATAAGCAACATTATCTTATCTTATCTTATCGTTCTCATAGTTTTGCACATTGAGCAGCTGGAGAATTATTTCAAAACTCAATTTTTGTCATACATATTGAAGTCAGTTTGGTCATTCCACTTTGACACTTCATGGCAGTAGTTAGAGAGACATTGCCTTTTCCCTCTACTCACAAGCAGGTGTGTGGGACATATCTGTAATGATAACAGTCTTGATCTGCTGTTCTGTGTGCTGTAACTGTATTTGTTTGTAGGAAGGAGTTGTTTATGTAGATTACTATTTGTATTTTTGTTTAAATTGAACCAATCAACGAGGGGAGAAAAGTGGGGGTAGGGGGTGGGTGTAGATGTTTTTGTTTCCATATTCATGATGGGAGTTTCATTTTTTTTGTTATGAGGAAACGGTCCTGAAAGATGCTTGTGCAGTTGACTGGGCTGTCATTGATTTAAAATGACACTGAAACAGTCTGCTTGGTAACATTATGTTTTTGTCTAAGGGTTTCTTTGAGCTGCATTACTTACAGTAAGTCTGTATACTTTGAGCTAGGTCAGTCAGGCTGCTGAGATAAGAAAAGCAGGTCTCGCCAGGAAAGTCACAGGATGGAAGAGCAGAAGTGCAATTATGAAGGGAAGGGAGAATCTTGGATGATGGAATGCACTCTGGAAATTGCTGCATGTGTGAACAAACTACTAGAGCATTTTTTGTGTAGGTAGGGCTATAAAAAGATTTTGACTTGAAATAACAGCATCATTGCAGATCGAAATTGGGAACAATATTTGCATGCTCGAGACGGTCAGAAGTTGGTTAGGTGAAGTTGAAGCATCCATTGCAAGAGGTTTAGAGGAGCTTATTTCCATAGCCAGGTAGGAATGAAAGCTGACTTCTGATAATTACTCAAGTGGATAAGACTTGTCAGTCAAGAGAGATAAGGTACAAAAGTAGAATATGAAGAGAGATGGTTTAACTCCATTCAGTCTTTCGGTGCACTCTTCTGTTGGTTTGGCAGCCAACTAGGAAGGCAGATCATTTGGCAGAAAGGGGCTTCATATGGGAAAATAGGCCTGTCTTGGAGGCACACAGCTGCAGACATTGCGACTAACTTTGATTCATACTGACTGCCACTTACAATGTTTTGTTTCACTTCACCTCATCGATTTCAGGTGCACACTTGTGATTGTTGTGTGCTACTTTTCATTGCTCCTTATTTGGCCTCACATCCAATCTGAGAAGATAAGTGATTTGTCTTTTAAGTTTATTGCCTGGGAAGTTCAGTGAAGTGGGGTCCTGCCTCCTCCTTCCTCATAGCATGAATCTTTAGAGCTTAAATTTGCGTCCTAGTTTGCAATGGCATGTCTTCTTCTTCTTTGTTAACTGTCCACCTTCATCCAGTTGAAGATTCTGATGTCCACGCAAACCAGAAAAAAGATACTAGACCAGAGACAGGTAATTTTGAAGAATATGTACATTAAGTGATGAAATTGATCTGTGGAGAGTTTGGGGATTCCAGTATTTAATATTGTTGTGCTGTTATGACCATTTTTTTTTTTAAACTTTTTTTTCTTCATTAAATCAGGTCAAGATTTGGATCAGTGATGAAAGCTGTGTGGAACAGATTATACAGCTGGAGGCCGGTTCTCCCTATATCAGCTTTCACACACAGGTACTTGTAGTTATGCGTGTGTGTATGCACATGTCTGCATGCACGTGTGTGTGTGTGTGTGTGTGTGTGTGTGTGTGTGTGTGTGTGTGTGTGAATTTCGGAAGTGTGTGTGTGAATGAAAGTGTGTGTGTGAATGTATGTGGGCGTATGCATGTGTATATTCGTGTGTGTGTGTGTGTTTGTGTGGGGGTTCTGTGTGTGTATACATTTTATACAGAGGGTGTAATACTGTAGGCACTCTATCTATAACATTTTCATCCTATCAGTCATCACATGCAAGACACCAGCAACTAAGCATCCTGCCGGTGACAATAACTGCTTTTTAGAGGAACCAGCATGAGTGAGCATCTCTTTTTGGACCATGTCACTATGTTCAAGCAATGACGGTCCCCATGAACTTGCCGATTCTCAAACTTTGGAATAAATTCACCTTGGTTATAGAGGTGGAGAGGAACTCGAAACTGAAGTAATCCGAAGAGCAGGGCATGAAGGGTCTCAGAAATTAAGACTTTTCTATGATAAAAGATGAGGACGAGGAAGATGATACTATGGAGTTACATTCTGGTGAAAAGCATTGCGACAGAATTAATGGTCTTCTAAGCTTCATTTCAAACTACATCCTGCCATCAACCAAGCCTGAGAAATACACACACCTACAGGGTTGGTCTGGAAATTTGAGCAGCAGTCTCAGTGACTCATCCTTCAAGCAGGTGGAACTCGACTGTATGGTTTCAGTCTTCCCAGTTGAGCCTACAGCACATGCAACTGGGTAGGAGTCAGCTGAGATCAAAGAATTTTATGAAGCCTCTGTTGGGAATCAAACCCATAACTGTCCAGCTTGCAGGTTCAAGATGCTAACCACAGCACCACTGAGGCTAATGTGTGTTGTATCAGCCAAGAAGGTTATGTTTTCACCTGCGTCTGTTGGCTTTTTTGTTCATCTAACTGTCGACAGGATTATGCAAAAACCACTGAACCAATTTAAAGCAAAAGATAAAGTGTGATCAAGAGTGTACCTGTTAAAGTAAGTGAGCGTCCAGATCAGTTGGCAGTTCCTGGATTGTTCATCAAGATCATTGTGCATTTAAATTTCACAAAAAACAACTTACAGATTTTAATGATGCTTGTCTGAAAGATGGTATGCTGGGCTTAGATGTAACCATTAAATCTTGTTGTGGATCTGTGATGCTAGGCCGGGTTAAACAGGGGATCTAGGTTCCATTCACATTACTGATAAAGATTTTATGACGTACAGTCTGAACACTATGAAGTAACTGTTTCACATTGATAGCTATCTACAAAGTAATATCTTTAAGAGAATATTAGGAATAAGTTAATTTTTTTTTCCAGGTGGACTGGCATGAGAATCGCAAGTTCTTGAAGGTGGAGTTTCCCAGCACTATTCACAGCATGCAGGCAACGTATGAGGTGCAGTATGGCGCCATCCAGCGTCCCAACCACTACAACACTTCTTGGGACTCTGCCAAGTATGAGGTAAGGTTTGATAGCATTCCATTTTGGTACCAACCATAAAACAAGCCCTCAGATGTTGCACAATTGTTTGATGAAACTTCTGCTTTCAAGAATGAATTAAAAAAAAAAACCTGCCTGGCAAGAAATTATAGCCTGATCCTTCACAATTTCCTTCCTTTGTGCCTAAGCTGTTGTTTTTATCCCCACCCCCCACCCCCCCCCACCAAGAAAAAGGTTTCTCATTGTGCTTGTTTCCCCTTTTTCCTGTGTTACATTTTGCTACCTGTGTTAGGAAGCCATTGGTTTTTTTGTTCGTTTGTTTGTTTTTTTATCTTGTGATGATGGAAACATGGGAAATAATTAGAGTGTCACCTGAGATATTGAGGATAACCACAGCCTTAGACAGCAGGTTGGCTCAGTTTGGTGAGAGCAGCAAGTTTACAGACAGATGTGAGTGGCACCACTTAACAGTTTTACCACTCACTGTTATGTGTAAGTGTTCAGTACTCATGTGGTATAACATAGTGTGAGAGAGGTTCTCACCCCCCCCCCCCCCCCCCCCCCTCCGGTTCTCTCTTCTTTGTTGGTTGTCCAAGTCAGCTGTTTTGTCCTCTTCTGTGCCTCCCAGAGGCATTATTCTGGTGAAAGTCATTCTGGTTCTTCTGCACGCAACCACACCCATATCTGTCTCAGCTTTAGCACCACGTAGACATCAATATTTAGTTGTAATGAGGCAACACACCAAAGAAGACACTGAGAAGTCACTTTGATGGTGTTCGGTGATGCCTGTTCTGATGCTGCATATGCAGGACGGCACATACTGAACCTCCTATGAATGGCCGGCAATTATCGCTTAATTGTGAAGCCGTTGTGACTGACAGTCTAGTCCTCTGCCGGAGGGTGCACTGCACCCATAGAAGAAGAGACCTGATGAACTTGTCAGCACTCGCAATCTTTCACATGAGCTCAGTACAGGCATGGACATGAAGAGAATATGAATACTGAGGTCACCAGAAAGAGCAGGGTATGGAGGACCACAGAATTTGACACTTCTTCTTTTGTTATGAGTATGATGACATAATTGAGTTCTGTTCAGATCAGAGATCACATGACGGGGCTGTTCTCCTTGCTTCCTTTCATAATGTATTCCAGAGTCATCCAGGCCCGAGAGATTCACGTGAATAACACTGCCAAAATTTAGCTGTGTTGTTCCAGTCTTCCCATTTCAATTTGTACTAAACTCAGTTCTGCATAGGCGTCAACTGGTATTTAAAAAAAAAAAAAAAATTCCCACAAATGAATACCTTTGATGGAACTTATAATGATGATTTTCCAGCATGCAAGCCTGCGATGCTAATTACTGCAGCATATCAACTGGTACATTGTACCCTTTTTTTTCATGTGAAGTTTGTCCAGATGTGGTATTTAATGACTTCTCAGTGGTTGTCATTATCTGTTTGTACAGGTGTGTGGGCAAAAGTGGGCGGACATTTCAGAGCATGGGGCGGGGCTAAGCTTGTTGACTGACAGCAAGTATGGCTACTCAGCCATTGGAGGGGTACTGCGCATCTCCTTGTGAGTTTTTTTTAATATGTACTGCCATCCTCTGTACCAGCGGCATTGAACCCTAAGGAGTGAAAATTTGGTTCTGTGTGACCTGTTTTCAGTACAACCATAGGGGGTTAGAAAAATTAGTTCAGTGTCACCGGTTTTCAGTAGAACCACAAAGGAGTGATTACATTAGATCAGTATCACAGATTTGCATGACAGTCAATAGGGTATGACGAAATATTGATTCAGTGTTTTAATAGCAGCCATAGTGGTATGAGGGAATCAGTTTTAACAGGATTTCATTACAATCACAAGAGATTGAGGCAGTGTGTTCAGTGCGATTACTTTATATCAGAATCATAGGGGAATGAGAAAATCTGGTCTGTGTAAATGGTTTTCTTGACAATTGCAGGGAATTGTGTATATTAGTTGATTGATACCTTTTTTTTCTTTCTTTTTATTACAGTCATAGGAAAGTGAGGAAATCATTCAGTATCACTGGTTTAAATTAGAATCCATCTGTGAGGAAATTTGTTTGCTGTCATGAATTTTCGTAACAGGTAGAAGGGTGTGAGGACAAAGTTTCACTGCAAGTGGTTTTGACCACAGTCACAGAGAAATGAAGAGATCGGTAGAATATAACTAGTTTTTATAACAATCACAGGAAATGAAAAACACGAGACACGAGACACGTCATGTGCTGGAGAGGCTGGACGACATAGTTGCCTCATCCAGAATGAAGTTCAAGCCAAAGAAATCACGGAGTCTCTCACTGAGGAAAGGAAAAGTGGCCGAATCTGTGGTCTTCAGTGTTGCCAACCAGGCCATTCCAACAGTCACAGAAGAACCAGTCAAGAGCCTTGGAAGATGGTATGATGATACGCTGAAAGACACACAAAGAGCAAAAGAAACCAAGCAGATGGCGGAAGAAGGCTTGGAGACCATTGACCAGTGTGGGCTCCCTGGCAAATACAAGGTCTGGTGTCTGCAGTTCATGCTGATACCAAAGCTCCTATGGCCTCTGATGATATACGACATCTGCACAGCACAGTGGAGGCAATGGAAGCCAAAATCAACAAGTTCACAAGGAAATGGCTTGGTGTCCCACCCTGTCTGACTGACATCGCGCTGTACTGTCGCCAAGCAAAGCTCAAACTACCACTGAAATCCATCCTGGAGGAATACAAAGCAGGGAAGATCAGACTTCAAAGCATGCTGGAGGACTCAGGAGACAAGGTGGTAGAAGCAATCAAGCCCCCAGCTAAAGACAGGCAGAAAATGGAAAGTTCAAGAGGCGATGGATTCTGCAAAAGAAAGTCTCAAGATCAGAGAAATAACAGGACACACACAGACCAACAGACAAGGACTGGGGTGACCAAAACTGAATGGTGGTCAAAGGCCAAAGGAAAAGCCAAAAGAGACATGATGATTCAGGAGATGAGAAAAGAAGAAGACCAAAAAAGACTCCAAAAAGCAGTCCAGCAGAGCCAGCAAGGGCAATGGACAACGTGGGAGAATGTACTCCAAAGAAGTCTAACTTGGAATGACATTTGGCACATGGCCCCTCTCAGGATCAGCTTCATTCTCAGATCTGCATATGACCTTCTGCCCTCAAATGCAAACCTGGTGAAGTGGGGGAAAACAGACGATCCTGCATGCCCCCTCTGCCATGAAAAACAAACAGTGGAGCATGTTCTAAGCTCATGTAAAGTAGCCCTGTCTCAAGGAAGGTACACATGGAGGCACAACCAAGTGCTCAAAGAGATTGTACAAGTAGTCTGGGCTAGTACCAACACCACAAAAGGGAGAATCAGGACTCCAAAAGCACCCGCAACATTCTTCACGGCAGGAGGCAGCAAATCATGGCCAAGAACAACAGTGCCACTCGAAACATGCAGGCAGAGTCTGCTGGATGGGGCAGATGACTGGGAGTGCACTGCAGACCTCCCAGAATGGAAGAGTCACCCAGAGATCATCAGCAAGAGTGGCATGAGACCAGACATAGTAGTCCACTCTAAGTCAACCAAGCAGCTGATCATGATCGACTCACAGTGCCATATGAGAACAGAATGGAGGCAGCTCAAATCTACAAGACTGAAAAGTATGCTGATCTGGCAAACAGCCTGAGGAGAGAAGGCTATCAGGTCAAAGTCCTCACTGCAGAAATTGGAGCTAGGGGATTTGTAGGAACGTCTGCATACAGCCTCATGAAACAGCTCTCAGTTGCAGGGAAGGAAAAAACCAGAGCCCTGAAAGCAATGGCAGAAGCGGCAGAGAGGTGTTCAAGCTGGATCTGGTCAAGGAGGAACAAAAGTGAACTTCATAAGGCTTAATTTCCCTACAAATATCAGGTGTCCCTGTGGCTCAGTGGTTAAAGCGCGAGTCATTAAGTAGAAAATGAGCATGTCCAGAGGTCATGGGTTCGAATCCCAGCCATGGCTCGTCCCAAGATGGGGAAAAAAAAAAAGGGGCAGCAGAGGGACATCCGGAGTCATGAACCGGGTGTGGCCCAACCCCCCTAGAGTGTCAGGAGATAAGGGCCGAAACACTTGCTTGAAGGGGCTTCTCTTCTGAGGACTCTCTGCTGCCACGCTCTCCACGAGTTTCTTTCTACTAACTAGTTTTTATAACAATCACAGGAAATGAAAAATCAGTTTAGTATTACTGATCTCCATTACAATCATAAGGAAACATGAAAATTGGTTCAATATAAACTTTAACTTGTTTTCAAAACCCTGTTCAGAGATGTCCCACCTGACGAGATTTTTGAATTTCTGAAAGAGATTAACATTTATCATCTGATCTAAGATTTTACGGAAGAAAGATTTTTAACAAAGTTTCTGGTGCGTTTTTAGAAGGTGCATTTCGGAGATGTGTGAAAGTTTTTTGTTTTTTTTTCAACGTGATGACAGCCCTGATATGGCCCTTTGCGGTTGGCTGGGCTATTAGCAACATTACCTTACCTTACCATTACATTATATCCACAAACCAATGCAACATTACCTTACCTTACCATTACATTATATCCACAAACCAATGCAACATTACCTTACCTTACCATTACATTATATCCACAAACCAATGAGAAAATCAATTTAGCATTCTTGGTTTTCATCACAACTAGTGCTGGTGATCAAAAAGCCTTGCCCAAGAAAAAGTCTTTTTAACTCAACAGTTCCAGGGCAACCAACTTTGATTCAGCTAAAGTCGATGGCATGCTTTTAATGTATTTCAGATTGAACAATGTATGAGGACCACAAAAATATAGACATAAAAATGATGTATATGCAAGATAGCATGAATCATGATCTACTTATACTGTATGTGAAAATATCATGTACATTTATTGTGCCAAATAAGTGTGACTATACAGAATGACAAACAAATGCATACTCTCTGTTATTTCTAT
>CM031607.1:74703173-74710673 GCA_018398815.1 Conus ventricosus | reverse complement strand
CTGCCTGTTGCTCAGGAGAGCGGTGTGCATCGGTGAAGCTGCAGTTCCACCCCTTCCAGATCCTGACACTGCTGTTGTTGGTGCACTGAAAGACTGGAGGGCGGAGTTACTACCTGCCAGTGGAGGGAAGTGGAGCTGCAGCTCCAGTCTTTTCAGATCCTGACTCTTGTTTTGATGGTGTCACTGAAAGAAAGGAGGATGGAAGATACACCTGTTTGTTGGGAGAAGGGCGTGACCACAACGAAGCTGGAACTCTGTCCATTTCAGATCATAAGACTGAGTTTGATGTTGTATGAAAGAAAAAAAAGTGTGTGAGAGGGGAGCTTGGTGGGGATGGAGATACACTCATCTGTTTAGAGAAAGATGTGGTTAAACATGAAACAATAATTTCTCTAAATGGAGGAATTACCCGTTTAACTGCTAAGGCTATACATAGCCAAACAATGCTGTGGAGGTGAGTTGTTGGTTGCATTCAATTTTGAATTGAATGGGTTTTGCAGCTGCATTGCCAGACAGCACTCAGCTGATTATTGGTTCCGCAGCCATGGTAAAGGGGCTAAGTTGTTTTACCTGTTTTGTAAGAAAAGGGTGTGACTGAATGTAATCATAGCTGTAGAGCTACCCCATTCCAGTTCCTGGTAATTGTGTTATAATCAGTCTGGGGCTTCAGACAGATCAGAATTAGTGAGAGAGATGCAGTCTGTCATCTTTTTGCATGAAATACATATGTCTTTCAAACTGAGTACACACATATCGCCTAAAAAAGGCATTCTGTAATAAGAGTTTTTGAAAGAAAAAAGACAACCTTTGCTGATTTTGAAGTGCATATTTTTTCACTTTTTTTTCCATAAACACTGTCAGTAACTGTACATCACCTTTACATGGTGATTGCATAAATTATACCAAGCTTTGTTTTGTAGATTCGTAAATGTTATAGATAGGTAATTGTAAATTTTGTTTATGTGATGAAGGGTTTTTTTTGTTCCATTATTTCATTCACTGAAATCTTTTTTCTCTCTGGAATGTCTGTCTGCCTTTGACATTACAAATGGGTTCTCTTTACTAAGGACACCAAGACTCATTCCAAGATGACATTCCAAGGAAACATATGTTTAATTTCTTGGGTGCACAGGTGTTACCTTACATAACAAGACTGAGTAAAGCTCCTTAAATGAAACCATTTTACTTTGTTGCACACAAATGAGACAGCCTCAACCGGCAAAAATCATAAAAGCATGTGCTGCCAGTTTCTGATGCTAAAAGCCCTTGGCTTGGGTATAAACCAATTCTCTCTCTCTTTCTCTCTCTCTCTCTCTGTCTTTGTGTCTCTCATGGTATAAAGTTGCAAATGTGTACAACCAACACATCAACAAATTACAGTGATAGCACTGAAGGGGGAAAAATTCCCTGCTAGATGTATTTTCATTTATTACTAGATTGTACTGTAATGTGGTGTGTTGATAATCCAGCTAATTTTCTGAGTTTGCTTAATCAATGTCCCAGGATCAAGTGTCTCAACAAAATGACAACAGCATTAAACAATAACAACAACAACCGGTCTGAAACTTAAAAGCTCATGTTGCTTTGCTGTAGAATTTCTTTTGAAGATAGTAATCCATAGCAATTATTGATAAATGACCTGTTTTTGTAAAACACTTTGTGGAATATTGGTGATGGAATGGTGGCACTGGTAGGTTTTTGTTGATGTTGTTGTTTATTTTGAGGGTTTTTGTTGTTGTTGTTTGTTTCTATAAGGTTCTTTTTTGGTGGAAGGGGGGTGGGGGTGGTGGTTACCTGACCCAGAAGATGTACAGTTTAGATGAATGGTGTCTGCTAGTAAAGTGCCCAATGAGTGATAAAACTGCAATAAAGTAGCTTCAAGAGGTACAGTGAGACACCAGCAAGATTCAAAGCTGAAGCCAGAAATTGATCTCAAGGGTAGCATGGCCCCTGACCAGCCTAGATGTTTTTATTTTTTTTTAATGTAAAAAAAAAAATTTCTACCTGCTCCCAGCTCTGTGACCTTCACAGAGTTCTCCACTCCTCGCGATAAGCTGTTATTGAAAGATACTTGTTTTTTTTCTTGAGTTTTATATTTTCATATGTTTGTCAGTATTCTCCGTCAGCTGGTGTGTGTTTCTAATCAGATACTTCCCAGCTGAAGCCCTCTAAGTGAACAAGTGAAGGCCCCATCCTTTTAAAAACACATTGAGAAAAAGATTGTGAAAATTTTTGTCTGTGTACTATTTCCTTCCCAGCAAAGATCCAGTGTTAATGGTTTGTGAAGGCTGTTATTGAGAGGTGCCACTGTGCCATAATTCTAGCTTTGATGGGATCACTGTTGCTTTGATAATTGATACGTAAATCTGCTGAAACTTCTCTGCTATGTAGAGTTCTGTATGTTGTGTTATTTGTGACAAGTCATGACATAACAGCTGATGATGAGGGTAAGTTATGTATTTGAATGAGCTGAGCTGTATATTTATAAGTAACGGATGGTCCCCATCTGCATAAACATCTGAGGTATTTTTAACAGACATTTGAAAAACAAATTTAGAAAAATATCTCGTTTCATCACTGTTTTAATGTTCAGTTGGGCATGTATGAGAACTATATCTATTAGATTATATATAACCATTTGCACTAAAGTTGACCCTGGCTGAATGTGTATCACATGCTTCAATATTTTGGAAATATGTATAGAATGTGCCTAGAGATGCTCAGTATTCAACCAGTTCTTGCTTGTGATAACAGTTGTGCCTGAGACATTTTCTCTGTTCTGAATCAATAAAGTTTTTCTTGTCTTATCTCATCTTATGTAAAAGAGGACTGACTCTCGTTGAAAAATGTACACGGTGGGTGAATCAGAATGCATGTGAAATTGTTGGTGGCTTTAAAAAATCAACGGTGAAAAACACTAAATGACAGTCTCGAAAATGGTATTCATATTAGGTGTGCATTCAGCATATCAACCCTGCAACTTTTGAATCCCTCGGTGCCAGTTCCTCCCAGGCCATCAGAACTGCCATCCCGGTCAGGCTGCAAGCCACGGCTTCATTGAAAACTAACGCCATTCAGAAACTATTACTTTAAAACAAACAAAAAGATATTGGGTATGAGTGTGGGTCCCTGGTAGCCTTTCTGAACTGGGCGACTTTGTGGTTGCAAACCATGACAGGAATTCTCCCACCACCTGTTTTCCCCTCAATGGGGCTTTGTGAATAGTTGTCCTGTAAAAGAATTTGCATTAAAATTGTTCCCTGAGGGGTATGGGATACCAGGATGTGACCTCAACCTTGCAACACAACATTAAACTATGACCAAGGTGTGTGAGTGTGTGTGCGTGCGCGTGTGTGTCTGTGTGTGTGTGTGTGTGTGTGTGTGTGTGTGTGTTGGATAAAGCGATAGAGGGACTATGGTCTTGCCACACAAGACCATCCTCAACAGAAAGGACCCGTTGGAGAAGATGGTATAATGCATGGCACGGTTATACACTCAAAGCAAGTATATAACCATTTGCAGTCATTTTTTTCAAAGGTGATTTCAGATTAAAGAGGAAAAAATCAGATGTTAGTGGGGAGGGGAGGAGGGGCTAGAAAGGAGGGGGTACTCTCAGGCCTCCATCTTGATCTTCCCCAGATCTCCCAGGTTCTCCACCAAACTGACAAACTTTTGCGGAATTTTTAAGAAAAATTGAGAACAGTAACAACACTCAAAACAAAACTAATTGAAAACGGTATGATAAATAACAAGATAACAGAATAATATAACAACATTATTCGAACTGTTAGCAAGTCGTTGATCGTGGTTAGGGACAAAAAACACAAACTTAATAGACAATTCGGATTTGTGCAAGAAGTCTGCTTAGCAGAATTCAGAGGGATGATCCTAATCCGAAAACCTCAAGAAATATGGAATACACACGCACTGTGCATGTAGGCACAAACGTATATAAATGCAGCGTGTAAGTGCAGTCCCTTCTTGAATTATAGAACAGCACCCGGTTCTGGAGCAATACAGAAAGACGTCAAGCCCCTTTGGTCGTGTGTGTGTGTGTGTGTGTGTGTGTGTGCGTGCATGCGTGTGTGTGTGCACATGAGTGTGTGTGTGTGTGTGCGAGAGTGTGCACACATGAGTGTGTGTGTGTGTCATTGTCTGTGTGCGTGCATGCGTGTGTGTGTGCACATGAGTGTGTGTTGTGTGTGTGTGTGCGAGAGTGTGCACACATGAGTGTGTGTGTGTGTGTCATTGTCAATGCCCTCTCGCGGTATGATTCCCTCAAACGTCACTCGAACAAACTCTCCCATACAGTCTGATCCAGCATCGTTCCATCGTAGCCTCCACCAGCATCGGTAGTCCACAAGAAGCGGTCAACATCGGGTCGTCATCAGCCAAGCCACCAGAGGAGACGCTGCACTGCTGCTGAGTTACTTCGGCGGTGTTCAGCGGTGCCTGTTCTAAGTCAACATACGCTACACGCCCACTCACGTCAAGAAATGCTAAGAAGGGAATAGAGCGTAAACGAAGGTCACGTCTTTCCCCAGATCATCGATGAACCGCAGCACGTCTGATGGAATCAGCAATGTCCTCAAAACAGATTTCTCCCTCTTCGTACTGCCTAGACAGAGTTGATATACTCGCAGTCAGCAACGAAACTCCTCCAACGGGTTATTGGGACGGCTCTTTATATCGATCGCTATTAGGTCAACAGAACTGGCGAATGCGGTTGGCTTACACGTGTATTAGTATTCATAGACAGAGAGACAGAGGTGAAAAACGGCGAGTTTCTAATTCAGGTTCTTTTTCTATTGAAAATCAACTTCATCTTCGATACAACTAAAGCAAACGTTGCTGTTTAGTTCTGGGTGTCAAACAGCAAATCTCAGCTTTGGAGATAAATTCAGCTATTATCTTCCTGTTATTTCCCCCTTGCACCAAAAATAGTAACATCCTCTCATTGGTAGGAAGAGCCACGGGTATTTCCACTGTCCTTCCTGCACAACAGCAATGTGGGCCTGCAGAGAACGCTCACATCGATCTGGCCTCCCTAGGTGTTGGTAGCGACAACATCTGTTGGTTTGTAGGTGTTGTGTGTGTTCCTCAGTCTGGTCATCAAGATGTATTTGATTTTAAGGCTTGTTCTGCGAACACCTCTTAAGGTGCTGAAGAAATTTTCTTACATAATTGTGGACACACACACACACGCACGCACGCACGCACACACACACTCAAGGGCGCACGCACACACACACACACACACACACACAACACACACACACACACATCCCCCTTTCATATGTATCGGGCGATCACATTCATGCGTTCTATGAATTTGGTAGGCCTATATAGGCCTAAAGTTTTTTCGTTTCTGAAAATCTGACAGCAATGAATGCTGAACATGCAAGTCAGCAACCTTCAAGAATGACATGTTTTACGTCAGCGAGCACGCACCTGTCTTCTTCTTCTTCTTCTTTTTCTTCTGTCAATTATTGCAGATTGGCATTCAAATGTCTTTGAGGCGAGGAGAGAGCAGAGAGAGTCAAAAACAAGATACAGTCGACGGAACCTCAATGAAAGTTTAATAAAAATCCCTCACTCGAAGCATTTGAAGGCTATGAATAGTAAATAGTTGTCCACGAGCCTTAAGGCCTAATGATCAATGCCTTTGGAAAGATTTTCTTTGAATCTCTCCCCCAGTTAAAGAGCTCAAACGCTGGAAAGTGCTGAAGCTGATTTACTCAAATCTTATGGTATCTGCGTTCCATTGTATTGTCAAAGTGCTCTCGCTATCATTCTGCGCTCAATTCTGTCCTTGATGTTTGATAGAGAAATAGTTCGCAGAGAAGGGAATACGAAAGAAAATGTTTCCAAGCTCTGGGCACACAAATAGCTATTGTCAGAAAGTGGGAAAATATCATATTGCCCGAACAAACGTGCTTGCCACAGAAATTGCAGGAAGAAGAATTCTGACCTCCCCAGGGTTAGAAAGGGGTCATTTTTGCTCCAGTCACCGCCTCTGGCTCATTTCTTGCCAGGACAAGGCATAGACACTTTCATTATCCGATCCATCTTTCATGTGACTCGACTGCAAATTAACTCCCCTCTTGGAAAAAGGGTCCTCTGTCGTTTGCCTCATCGATTCAGCGCAGATCTTTCAGCTGACGACTTGGGACATGGATGGTAACATGTTAGCGTGAAAATGTCGGTGATATCGGTGTCCCTTTTTTTTTTTTCTTTTTTTTTTTCACTTCCACATCCATGCTGAGTTTGTGTCAATCTTCAGCAATCGGCCGATTCGTGAAGGCTGTCTTTGGATGGACTTGGTGGCGCCCTCTCGGGAGTGGGTAATGACGAAAAGGTGGGGAGATGTACAATTACGCTAGCTCCTAACATGAAGCAATAATTACCATAAAAACGGAAGCATAGTAGGTGGATCAGAGCAGGCACCATTTAACACCACCTGAGTGATTCGACAGCAGTGCAGTGTCTCCTCTAGTGGGTAGGCCGCTTGACAAATTTGACATTCGCAACTCTCTGTGGACTGCTAGCGCCGAGTATGCAACAGAACGACTGCGGGTGTGGCTACGAATGGGGAAACTGCAAAAAGGAAGCGGGATGAAGCCAGACAGAAGTCAGGTAACATCAGTATGAAAAGCAAATTAATCTCTATTGTCATATGAAAATCATAATTATGATGTAGACTCATTCTCGTCTAGGAAAATAATCCAAGGGGGGAGGGGGGGGGGGGCAATATAAAGGAGACCTTTTATACAAAGGATTTCCCGTATGATTATTTCTGTTAGCATGAACACCACCATCTTCCCTCCTCCCTCCTGCCCCCCTCCATCCGCACCCCTCCCCCCCCCCTCCCTTCCATCCGGCTTAAATGATTACTGTAATGATACCAGAAAAACCTGAGCCAGAACTGAAATATTTCTGCGATCCATTGCCGGTGTATGGAAAATATTGTACGATTGGGTTTCTCATTGCTGAAAGCTAGCATATGATGAGCAAAGTAAGCACAAACATTCAACCATACAAAGAGCAAAACAAATCTCGAACTCTGCTAAATATAGAGACGTCTGATTGATCGGTCACGAGGGTGTATATAATATACATTTGGGAAAATCAACAACGAACGAAAAAGCAACAACAAAAGAAAGAAAGAAAACAGCCCCCCCCCCCCCCCCCCCCCCCAACTTCCACATTCAATCTATTTTGAACATGTAATTAAATGAAAACTAAACAAAAATATCTTATACTTTTTATTTTATTTTTTAAAGAATATGTCTCCAGATCTAAAACAATGTTGCTGCTTCCAAAACTATGTACTCAAAACTTCCGCCTCATGTCCCGCCTGAAAGAAAACAAAAATCTGGAATTCATAAGGCCTAGGTTTAAGTAACAGCATTAGGTTTCAGTTTCACTTTTTTCCCCATGTCTCTGAGCACCTCCAAATCTCAAAGTACTGACAGGAAGAATGCCATGGAATTTGTTAGA
>CM031607.1:74695673-74698173 GCA_018398815.1 Conus ventricosus | reverse complement strand
GGGGGCTGTCCTTTCTTGTTTTGTTTGTCGTCCCAGACTGGAGTCTAGGTCCTCTTCTTCCTTCTTGCTGAACTGGTGTCCAGCACTGCTTCTGTTGAACTGATGCCCTCTCTGTAGTGTTGGTCAGTGGACTGTGGGCGTCGGTGATTTTCGCCTCCCCCCCCCCCCCCCCCCCTCCCAATCCCCCACCTCCATCCAAGGTCTTTCAGTCTGGTCTACTGGGCGGCTTTCTTCATGCTCAGGTCGCGATGGTCCTGTGCCGCATAAAGCTACGGTCGTCGCACTTAGGCAAGTGCTCCCTCGCTGATCGCTCACATTTTAGGAGCTGTCCGCCAGCGACATAGGCTAGAGCTGCCTTCATGCATCGTTTCTGGAAAGTTGGCTGCGCCGCATGACATTGACCTCTCACTTCAACACCCTCCAAGAGAGATCTGCCACCTCTCTCTTGGTACTCCCTGCTATGACATCTTGCTGTGAGTGAGGACAGCTACATTAAAAACTTGGTAAGTGACCAGTCAGAATGTGTTCAGTGTGCCCTGACATGGTATTGGCTCTTGTGGAAATCATTACCAGTTTGACAAGAAAAAATTTAAGAAGCAGCGTGACCTCTTGCAATGTAATGTTTCAGGCTGGGGTCAGGTGAGGTAAAAGGCGGGATGCGGGGGAGGGGGGGGGGGGGGGGGGGGGATGGATGGTGGATGTTTGGGGAGATGGTGATGATTGTCGTTTTGCAGATTCAGATGACGGAAGCCAATCTTTTGAATCTTCTACTTTGAAGTTTCGTTTTTATGGCAGGAAGACTCCCACGGCCAGCTAATTTGAGTTATGGAGCGATTTTCCTGGTTCCGTTTCCGTATGAAACAAAGGTCTTTCGTTGCCGCCAATTCTGCCCCATCTGATTTTCGCACCTTCCTCTACCACTGCGGGTGTCAAACGTGAAATGGATCCTCATGATATCATTGATCATTTCTATCCCATGCGTTTCAGGTCCAAGTAAAGAATGTCGACAATTATTGACCCTGGACAGAGAACAACGTGCAAACGGTCCGGGTTTTCTCTCCAAAAAAAAAAAATAATAATAAAAAATAAAAAGAAGAAAGAAGAAAGAAGTGACTTCACTTTTTTTCTTTTCTCTCCCACTCCAGCTCCATAAGTTCCCCACTCCTCTCCCCCTTCTCTGCACAGTTTCCATCTCCTCCGCCTTCAGTTCTTTCCCTGAACTTCCTTCGCGCACACATGTCAAGTCACACACGGGCAACACTGCGCACAGAGTGATACCAATCAGAGAAAGTGCAGTCTGTGGTGCATGGAGAAAACAAACAAACAAACAACAAACAACAAACAAACAAAAAACAAACCAACAAACAACAAACAACAAACAAACCAACAAACAACAAACAAACCAACAAACAACAAACAACAAACAAACAACAAACAAACCACCAACAACAATGCGAGTACATGATCACGAAAAATTCCATTCTGATCATCAACCAACAAATATTCTTCTGAATCATAATGATAAGATTAGAACTGTATGCGAAAGTAGCTGAATCAGAGAAAAGCTTTTTTTTAGCATTGTTTTTCGTCTCTGTCCTCTTAGGGGAAAACACCACCACACCACCACACCACCACCACCACCACCACCACCAACAACTACTACTACTACTACTACTACTACTACTACACTACTACTACTACTACTACTATTACAACGGCGGCACATAATTAGCGAAAAAAAAAATCCATTTTTGATCTTCAGACATTAAAGATTTTTTGTCTTGTCTGTATTTGTAATAATAATAATTATTATTATTAGAATTAAAAGCGGAAGGAAGCTGAGTCAGAGACTAGTTTTACTTTAACTTTGTTTTTCTGTCTCTGTCCCTCCCACCCCCTTCCCCCACAGCGAGATATACAAGCCTATGATATGTCAGGCGATGAAATTCGCCAGATTCTGTGCTCTTCCATGCGACTGGACATACTACTCCTCTGATACGGCCGTCCACAAGTAGGCCTTCATATCATGCATGACTTCGCCGTGACAAACAATACGAGAAGACACGCTTCTTCAAGTTCAAAGGCTAACAAATTCAACACACCATCATTGGAGGAAAAAGGCAGGCTATTGCTTCCATTATCGTTGCTCATCCACAACGCATTCCGATTCTTAGTTTCCGCTTCACATTCACAGTGAGATCAAGCTCTGATTCTTGATCTCTTCTTTGATCTTCCTCCACACCCTTAAAGAAGGGGTGAACGGGCTAAATCACAATGACTGGCCTAATGTTCAACATCAGGGAGGGGTGGAAGGCGGTGTATGTCGTGAGGTGAGGGGATGGGAATGGGTGGGTGGGTGGGTGGGTGGGGCGGGGGACGGGTGAAGGGAGGTGAAATGGAAGCAGAGAATGGAGATGGGAAGTGGCGGATAGTGACGGATTTCGTCTGCGTTGTGTATCGCAAATAGACAGTTATTATCATTATGATTATTATTATATTA
>CM031607.1:74653173-74685673 GCA_018398815.1 Conus ventricosus | reverse complement strand
TCTTTGTTTATATACTTTATAACCGTAATAACCGCCCCCAACAGCAGCAAGGGCGCCAAAAATGGCAACAGTTTTAAGTTCAATATTCCATGAAGACTTTGGCGCCCTTGAATCAACTTGTTCTGGAGTTTTTATAGCTGGCATTGAATCAACTGTTGGCGTTGGCGGTGTTATGTTTTCATGATGAGTTATATTCTGTAATTGTAATTTTTTTTTGTTTGTTCCTCAGCTAATTTTTTTCCTGCCGCAATGCGTCCAGGATGAGGTGTTTTAGTGACCACTTTCACCTGATTCAGTGTTTTCTGATTCTGCTGATTTTCTGGCTCGTTCATTTTGAAGGGAAATAAAATCTATATGATTAAAAGTAATTAATCCATGATTAACGGCGATAACAATGTTCCAAATCTGTAGTATAAATCACATCCTAGAGACTCTAATGACTTTGTTTAAAACTGGATCCTGCGTTAAATCATACATAAAGTCTTGTTCAGAATCAATGGGAGCAAATCTACTGACTAGTTTAGTGTAAAAACTAAGAACCGTTTGTCCTACACTTTTTACCATTCTCGATCCAAGTTGCGCTTCATACCTGTTATGATACTTTATAATGTCTTGCGCGACATCTGTTGAATCTGTTCAATGCTGAATTCAGTTCCGAGGAACTGTTTTGTTTTCCCACATGCTGCCAAAGAATACAGTCTTTCCTTTTTGGGCATAATAGCTGGTCATCAACTTGTTCATTTGTAATCACAAGTTCGCAAGGAATGTTTAGCAGATCGTCGCTGTTCATGTTTTATTACTAAATATAATTATTTTATTTTTTAAAATGAGCACCGAAAAAACTGTCGCCAACCTTGTATACCATTCTGCTGTTATTGGAGGTCTAAGTGTAGGATACACAATGCTTGGTAAAAGCTTGTTAAAATAAAGCCAGCAGATCTTGGCAAACTAGACTTTGAGGATTCGGCAAAGCTAATTGCTATCATTGCAGCTTCGTTTGCCACGAAAGATTTTCTAGTCAAGCAAGGAATAATTCCAGACAGTATAAATATGTAAATAAAAAATACATTTATAAAAATGGCTTCACTCGTAATGATGATAGGTGGCGCTGTGGTGAATGCGCTTGCTTTTAGCGGAAGTAATTACGCGTTTAGTAAACTACGGGACGACGGCGAGAGAAAAAGACATAACAAAGCTGTGGAGCAACTAGCAGCTGCACAAGATAACTTGAAAGCAGAGATGAGCAGTTAGATTTTATTAACGCAAATGAAAAAGGGATGAGTTACAATTTAAAGACGTTACCAGCATAAAGAATATTATCTTGTAACGCAACATGAACATTGCCCACCAATTAGTGACTTTTATCGCATCAGAACAAGACAAAATGACTTGAAACATCGGTATTTTATCGCTTATGGGTGGCATGTCAGTTACCCATTAAAGGATTTTGACAGGAAAATTGTTTCACCCTCCCTGTAGGGAAGGATTTACCCCAATGATTTTTCGCAGTGGGGCCCCCCATCTGATCCCGAGCCCACCCCTTTGGGGTCCCCGTTTGTGTCTTTCTGTTTCTCTGTGGTTGGACCCGGGGCCCTTGTCGATTTTCATCCCAAATCTTTTTAATTTTAAAAAAAAAAAAAGAAGGAAAAAAAAAAAGGGGAAAACGAAAGAAAGAAAACGGAAAGGGGGAAAAAGCCCCTTGTTTTTAAATTTAAGAATACAAAACATGAAAAATTGTTTAATAAAGAAGTAATTATTTTCTTTAAACTCCCCAATAAATAAGTAAAAAATTTAAAAACCATTTTAAAAACCCAATAAATTTGTAAAAAATTTTGAAAAAATTAAATTTGGGCAAATAAATCCGAACGGATAAAAAGTTAAATTGAACAGATGAATTAATCGTCGGGAAAAGAGAGAGAGAGAGGGGGGATGAGAGAAAAGGGGAGAGAGAGAAGAGGGTAGGATTGAGGGAGAGGAGAAGAGAGGAGAATGAATAAATAAAATGAAAATAGATTTTTAAAAATGCCCACAAAACCAAACCAAAACCAAACCAAGAAACTTTTCCCTCCCTTACCTCCCTCCCTTTCCCTCCCAAACTACCTCCCTACCTCCCTTACTTGAAAATATTTTCCAAAATTACAAACATTGATAAAAAAAATGAAAAAAGTAAGGGAAAAATTTAAGTAAATGAAAAAATTTTAAAAAATTTAGTAAGTAAATAGGATAGATTGATAGATGGGATAGTTATTTTAGATAGATAGATAGAAAAGGATAGATAGATAGATAGATAGATAGAAAAGATAGAAAAATTAAATTTAGATAGATAGATTTAGATAGATGATAGATAGTTGTTTGATAGTTTTAGATAGATAGTTTAATAGAAGATAGATAGTAGATAGTGATGATAGATGATGATAGATTGATAGATAGATAGACGGGGTTACATAATTTTGTTTGTTAAAATAAAAGTTTGATTGTAGATAGATAGTTTGTTTGTTTGTTTGATAGTTTGATAGATTAATTAGATAGATTTTTTAGTTTTGTTGATGGATAGATAGATAGTTTAGATAGATAGATAGATTGTTTGATTTTAGTTAGATAGTTTAGTTTAGTTTGATAGTTGAAAAATTTAACGAATGTGTCTTCTTGGGGGCTAAATTTTTCCCACTTAAAAATTCTTTTCTTTGTTTTTGGCTTCTTTTATTTTTCCTTTTTTCCCTGAAAATTAAAGGATTTATTGAGCATGGTTTGATCTTTGCCCCCTTTTCCCCCTTTAACCCCCCCCCGCCCCATGTGCGCGAAAGGACACACCCCACAACAACAAACCCAACACACAACACACCACCAAAAAACCACACACACAAACCCCACACAACACACCACCAACACACAAAAGACAAAAATTAAGTGTCGGGGAAAAAACACATTTTTTCCCAATTTTTTAAAACCAGGTTTTTAAAGGGCGAATTTTCCGCGGGTCCTTTTGCAATGAAAAGGCCCGATTTTTTTTTGGTGTCCCTGGGGGAAGAACTTATTTTTCCGCTTCGGCTAAACCCCGTTTTCCCCCCGGCCGGGCCCCCGGTATTGGCCGGGGGGACTCCAAAAGCGGCTTTTTCAGTTCTCTACTTGCATGATTCAAAAACCCAAAAAAAATTAAGAAACCCACACATTCTTTCTTTTTTGGGTTTATCTGTTTTCAATACTAATTTACAAAATTTTTCAGTTTTTTGTTTTTGCTTAACCCGGTGTTTTTCTTGTTCATTTCTTTTTAACATCTTTTTCGCTAAAAACATTCGTAAAATGGTCTCTTTTCCTTCCAGTAAAAATTAAAATCTACACTCTTTAATGTTCTCAAAAGTTTTTTTAAAACCAAATTTATATTTTGTTTTTAAAAATCCACACACACCCCCCTTGAAAGGTGAGGGGAGTTTGGCTTATGAAAGGGTTTTTTTTTAAAGGCATGAAGTAAAAGCGGGGCCCACCCCCCAGAGTTTTAAAATTGAAGCATTCGACCCAAAGCCCCCGGTTCCACCGTGAAACCTTTGGGATTTGAAAAGCCGTCAGCAGTTATAAATTAGCGTTTCGTTTTCATTGCCTGCAATTTAAATTTGGGGTTTTTTCCCAAATAAGTGTTAAAAGGATTTTGCCAGTCATTCCGCCTGGGGTTTAAAAAAAATTATAGACATGTTTTTTACATTCTCCTATCTAAGTCAAGTTTTTAATATGTGATAGTAAAAAGACGTCACACCCGCCCCAGCCGGGTTGGTTGGTTGGAACGGCCTTTTTTGTCTTGTAATTTCCTTTGTGGTGTCGACTTTAAAAGGGGTGGGGTGGTTTTTGTGAGAGAAGGTTTTTTCCAAAAATTTTTTTGTCTAAAGACAGCATTTTTCCAAAAAATTAGAGAGAAAAAATTCTGGAATCGCAATTTTGGGCTCATCAAAATCTTTTAAAGTTTCTCAACACAGCCTTTCCAATTAAAAATTTTCCCTGGAAGGATCACGATTCTTTTTTTTAAAAACAAGCTCAAAATTTTCCCGGGTTCCCAAAACCGAAACACCAAGGAAAATTGGGACAGAGGAAAAAATGCTTTTTTTTGCAAGGGGAATAAAGACTACTTTAAAAAAAAGGGAACAGAAAAAAGGGAAAGTTTTAAAAAGCCTGCCCCAAGTGGGGGGATTTGAATTTTTACTGGAAAAAAGGGATCCCCCAATAGAATTTAAAGGGCCCGAGCTCCAGCAACCCCATTTAAACCCCCCCCCGCGTGAACGGTGGAAGAAAAAATGCTGAATCAAAAGCAAAAAATTAGTCGGCAAGTGGGCCCAAACCCGCTACGGGGTGAAGGGGTTGGGCCCAAACTTGGGGTTTTTTCTTACTCCTCCCCCTTGCCTTTTGTGTTGTGGTTTGGCTGCTTTTTTTCAATTTTCATCGTTCAATTCCCCTTTGCTTAAAGGCTGCTTTTCGGGCCGGGCCCGTTGAAGAATTTGAAGGGGTTCTTGGTTTATTGATTCAGGACTCTGTTTAAGGCTTTTGCAGCTGTCTAAAATTTTAAAGGGCTTTAAAAGTTAAACCAAAAAACCCCCCTTCCCTTTTTCCCTACAAGCCCTGCCCTGTCTTTTGGTGTGTTTGTTTGTTGTTTTTTTTGTGTTTGTTTTTTGTTTGTGTTTGTTGTTTGTTGGTGTTTGTGGGGTTTTTCCCCCCCAACCCCCCCCCAACCCCCCCAACCCCCCGCACCCCCCACCCCCCCCAAACCCCCCCCCCTTTCCCCAACCCACCAATAAACCCCTCCCGTTTTTTGGCTCTACCCCCCCTCCCACCCCACCCCCAAACCAAAAAATCGCATGCCCCCAAACCTCAAAATTTTGTTTTTCCCCAAAAAATTTTTTCTTATTTTAAAAAATAAAAAACCTTCAAGTTTTTTTAAAAAGTTTTCTTTTATCAAAGGTAAAAACAAGTCATCCTAAGGTTCTTTCCTTTAATTTTTTTTTCATTGGTAAATTCAAATGGGTTTTTTTTAATTAAGCCCTTATTTCAAATTCTTATTAAAAGGTTCCCTTTTAGACCCAAAGTTTTTATTTTCTTATTTTTTAATTCCCCAAAGCCCCTAATTTTTATCTTTGGTTTAGCCTCTAAAAGGGAAAAAAAGTTTTTTAAGGTTCCTGGGTTTCTTTTTAAAAATTTTTTATTTTTTTTGGGAAATTTTTGGACTTTGGGTTTTTTTTCTTTTTTATAATTTAATAAAAATACCCCCCACACGCCCCAAAAAAAATTTTTGTTAATTTTCCTAAAGGATTTGGCGCTTTAATCCAAATTTTTCGGTTTTTTCGGGCTTTAATTTTAATGGGGGTTTCCCTTAAATTTTTCAGTTTGATTAATTTTTTAAATTGGAAATTTTTTTTTTGTTCCATGTCTTTTTTTTTCCCCCCAATTTAATTTTTTTAAACCCATGATTATTTTTCAAAAAAATTTTTATTTTGGCCTTTTTTTGGGGGGGAAAATAAAATATTTTTTTGTTTTCCGTTAAACGGCGGGGTTTCCTTTTTCCCCTTTTTTTTGTATTTACTTTGATTTTTTTGGGATTTTGGGTTTTTGGTGCGAAAAATATTTTTTAAAACCTTTTAAAACCTAAAATAGCGGCAGGGGGGCCCAAAAATGGCCTCCTTTTTAATTTCATTATTTCCATGAAAAAACTTGGGGGGACCTTTGGGAATTTTTAATTGTTCTGGAGTTTTTTGCCCTGCTAAAGAATAAGTCTTTCCTTTTTGGGTTTTGGGGTTTAAATTTGATTTTTTTAATTTTCGGAATTTTTTAATTTTTTTTTTTTTAAAAATTAAATTAATTTTTTTCCTGCCCCAAATTGGTTTCCTTTTGGTTTTTGGGGGGTTTTTTAAGTGAATTTTCAAAATGTTTAAAAGGTGTTTTCCGAATTTCTCTTTTTTTTTGGGTTTGGGGCCAATTTTTAAGCTTTTTTGGAAAAATTTTTTTAAGTAAAATAAAATTTAAGACTTTTAAAAAAAAATTTTAAAAATACATTTTTTAAAAAGGCTTAAACCCATTAGTAATCGTTGTTAAATCCTTTTTTTAGGGGTTTAATTACGTTTAAAATTGGACCGGGGGAAAAAAATTTAAAAAGCTTTTTAGAATCACGGGAAAAAAAAAGCAAAATTTGAATTTTGGGTTTTAAAAAAAAAATAAAAAAACCGGGGATTTTTTCCCAATTTGACCTTTGGGCCCCAAAATAAAGTTTTTATCTTTAAACCGGGGCAACCTTTAAAATTTGCCCAACAAAAATTCCCGGGGAAACTTTTTTTTTCCCATTGCAAAAAAAAGTTTTCCGTCTTTTTTTTTGGGTTTGGGGGGGTTGTTTTCCTTTTTTTTTTTTTAATTTGTGGAAATTTTTTGGTTTTTTTTTTGTTTTTTTTTTTCTTTTTATTTTTTTTTTTTTGGGCCCGGTATATTTTTTCCCATTTGTTTTTTTGGGTGTTTTGGGTTTTTTTTTTTTTTTAAAATTTTTGTTTTTGGTTTTTTTAAAATTTTTAATGCCTGCTTTTGGGGGAAAATTTGTTTTTTGGTTTGGGCGTTTTCTTTTTTTATTTTCTGTTTTTGTTTTTTTTTTTTGCGGTTTTTTTTAAAGTTTTTTGTTTTTTTTCTTTTTTTGGGTTTTTGTTTTTTGTTTTGGGTTGTTTTTTTGTTTTGGTTTTTTTTTGGGGTTTTTTTTGGTTTTTTTTCTTCTTTTTTTTGGCATTGAATGATTTTCCTTTTTTGGGGTTTTTTTCTTTTAAATTATGGGTTTTTTTTCGTTTTGTTTTTTTAAGAAAAACTAAAAAAAGGGGAATTGCAGGTTTTTTTTTTTGGGGGGTTTTTTAAAAGGATTTTTTTTTTTTTTGGCCCTCGTTTTTTTTTTAAAAATTTTTGTTTTTAACCTTTGGGGGGAAAAAATTTTGTTTTTTATCTTTGGAAATTTGACCCATCGGTATTTTTTGGGCGCTAATATTGGTTAAATTAAAATTGGCAAATCTATTTTTTCGCCAAAGGATTTTGGAAAGGGGAATCCGGCAAAAAAAAAGCAAACCCAAAGAGCGGGAGTCATTTTGAACAACAGAAAGGGGGAATGGTTATCTAAAAAAAGCGATCGGGCCAAATTTATTTACTGCCCCTAGACAAATTTTCAGAGCCACACTTTGGGGGAAATAAAAATACCGAACGACCCCCATCAAAGGGACCTTTTTATTTACCCCATGATACGATCAGACGAAAAAATTTTTAAAGTCGCACTTACAGTCATTGAATGGCTTCAAGTTTAAAAAGGATGGGGAAAACCATTAACAAAAAAAGAGTGTTTTGTGTTGTTTTTTTGCCAAAATGATATCCAACGGGGCCCCGAAACTTATCCTGATGTTTCAAGTTGATGATGGGAAAGAATTTAAAGGCCAAGTGAATAAATTTTATTGTTAAAACAAGGAAACCTTTAAAAAAAGGGGGTTTCCAGGATTTTAACAGATCACGGGACTTTAGTTGAAAACTTTAAAAAACGGGTTTGCTAAAAGCTTTTCTCCCCTCCCCAAAAGTATCACAAGGGTTTTGACAATTCTTTTAAACAAAATGGGTTGAAGATCCCCTCGGGTTTTGGCGAAATGAATATTGAAGTTTTAAAAGGGGCCCAAAAAAAACCAGTACAAGAAAATAAAAAGAAAAAAAAAAATTTTGGGGAAAGACTCAGTACCCCGGGAAAAATTTTAAAAACCGTTTGGTTTAAAAAGTAAGGCCTTTATTTCCCGGGGGAAAAGCAGAAGGGGGACACTCGCTTAGGGAAACCCGACCCGGTTTTGGATGTTTTTTTTTCCATATAAAATTTAAAAAGAATTTTTTTAAAAATGAATCGCCCGTGTTTTTATTTACGAGAAACTGACAAAAACAAAAAACCAGCTCCTAAAAGTCTTTTGTAAAAAGAAGAACTGCAAAAACCCCACCAGACACATTTCCCATTTTGTTTTAATTTTAATTTTTAAATTTTAAACCCAAAAAATATATTTAAGTCAAAAAAGGGAAAAGGGAAGCGCCAATTTTTTTTAAACCCCCCCCAAGGGATGATAAATAAAGACGAATTTGGGAAATTTGTTTAGGGGGAATTTTATTTGATACAAAATTCTATTATTAATGAAAACATTTTTGGGGAAATTTATCGGACTTGGCAATGCATCCAGTCCCAAAACCCAAAATTTCCCAAATTTTGATCATCAGATATGGGGAAAAGTTTATCTTAAAATTTTTAAAAAAAAATTCAAAGCTTTTTCCCAAGCAAACTTGAAAAATTTTTTTTTTGACTGGTTTTGGTTAAGGTTTTAAAAGGGGTTTTAAAAAAACTTGGGGAAAAAATTTATGAAAGAAGATATTTAATTATAAAGTTCTCCAGTCCCCAAATTGATATAAAAACCCCGGGATTAACAAATATCGTTTTTTGGGTTTGTTTTTATTTAATGCTTCTTTTTTTACAAAGTTGGGTTGATCTCATGTAGATTAAAATCGCAGTTTTACGTTGTCATGAGGGAAAAATTTCTTTATTTCAAACAAGGGCTTCTTTATAGTTGTTATGTGATATGTTTGATTGCAAAACCCATGCGAGATTTTCCCCCTTTGCTTTCTTAATGGTTTTTCTTGGCTCGAAAACTGTACTTTTTTGCCTTTAAACCCCACATACTCCTTAATCACCTTTCCAGAAAATTTTAATCCTTCATTTTTCCCCTAAAAACCTTTTTGGGTTTAATTGAATGAAAAGGGGCGACTTTTTTTGGGTTTTAATCGGTTTGTGTCTTTCCATCCACTCCCCTTCTTTAGCTACTTCTATTTCCATGTCTTTATAGATGTTTTTGTAAGGTTTTCTTAACAAAAATTCGGGTTTTTTTTTGTAAAAACTTTTTGGAATTGGATACAAGGGTTTAAAGTTGTCTTTAAAGGGAAAATTTTTAAAATCAAAAAGTTTGGGTAAAACTAAAACAGTAAACCCAAAAAAAAAACGGGTTGTCTAATTTGCTTTCTTTTTTTTTTTTTTAAAAAATTTTGCCAAAAAAAAAGGGTCATGAAATCTTTAAAAATTTCCCGATAAATTAGGTTTTGAAGTCAGCTTAAAGGTTGTTCCCCTTTTTGGGGACTAAAATTGGCTTTGCGCTTGTGCGGGGGTTTCCATAGTCTTTTCCCAAAAAAAGTTTGTTCTCAGGGATTTTTTAAATCTTTTTTGAAGCTTGTGGAATTTTGTTCTGAGATCCGTGTTTCATGATGTATGGTTTATTTAACTGTTTTGTTTAAAACAAATTTTACGTTTAAAAAGCTGTTTAAACTTTAAAACCCTTTTTCTTTAAAAAAAATTGTAGAAGCTGTAATTTACGACATAATTTTTTTTGACTCGAAGATTTGGGAAAGTTTAGGGGTTCTGTTTTTGCCTTTTTTAGATTTCTGCTGTAATGGATAGGCATTTTTTAAAGGGCATGGAGTTTTGGGATATTCTAAGTCAAATTTTTTTGAAAAAGCCTCTTTTCGATTTGGGGTAAGGGGTATGCCGATGTTCTAAAAAATTCTTGAATTTTTTTTTTTAATTAACCCCCAAATGTACATTTTAAAATTTCGTAAAGGAAGTGATTGGCCATAGCCCCCATTAAATTGTTTGCATCTAAATACTTGGAAGTTAGACTTTTACTCGGATCATAATCGTCCGGGATTTGTTGTTTGCTTTACAGTAAGATGCACGCCATTTCTTTAAATTTCCCCCACCAAACCGTTTTTTAATTTAACTGAAATTTTTTGGGAAAACTGCAACAAATCAAACTGTTCTCCAGTAAAATTTTAAAAAAGCATTCCCCAATTAAACCCGGGCCCCAGAAATTTTTTTGGCAGGATCCAACTGTTTTGTTTCATGCAGGGCTTTCTATAATTTTCAAAAAATATCCGCCCAAAAACATTCATCAGCCCTTCAAATAGGGTCATTTATTGTTTTCCCTTTGTTTTTCAAACAAAATTCTGCCACGGGTTTTTGAGAAAGTTTGGGTTTTTGAATCAAGATGTCCTTTTCCCCTAAGACTTAAAAAGAAAGCCCCCTTTAGGAGGAAATGTTTCTTGTCAAACCTTTTTCCAAATGTTCATGTAACCCTTTAAAGGGGAAACGCCCCTTTTTAAGTGGGGGTTGGGGCAAAATATTCTTCCCTTATTGGGGCAAGGGGCTTTAAGGGCATAGCCAGCGGGCTCTAAAGAAAACCCCTTTATGTGCTGCATAGTATTAAAAAGGGAAAGTTATTTAAAGTGAAACACATGTACCTTTTTTGATGATGTGCAATGCATTTTACCCTGAAGGGGCGGTTATGCTTTCTTTTATAAGTGAGGGTCTTTCCCCCGCAAGGGTTTTGAAAGAATAAGGCAGCTTCCATTTTTTTGGTTCAAAATTTCGTTGAGATTGGGATTTACTATGTGCTGCTCTCTGAACTTTCCGCTAATGTGATCATTTGGTCTCTTTTCTGTCGGATTGGCTTCCTCACTAGGTTAAACCCCAATCCAAAAAAAAAGTGTGGGTGGTCATTTGTTGTTTGGTCTTCGGGGTTTTATGATTTCAGATAAAATTTAGATTAAATTAGAAACAGTCATTACGCACTTGCTGAGGGGCTGTAAAAATTTTCTAGCCGCATTGGTTTTAATAAAATTTGGTGTTGATTGGGCCATCCCACCTGACAATAAAGAAAAGGGAAATGAAAAAATTGTGATTATCATTTAAAAAATGTTTTTCGGGAGTTTTTTTGGGGGGCTGGGCCCCTTTTAAAGGGAAAAATGAGTGAATTTGAAATCTGGTAAAAAAACAAAATTTTGGAGAAATTTTTCAGTTTTTTCCCGTTTTTAAAATAACTTTTGCCCTTTTGGGGGGGTAATTTTGTTTCGTTTTTACAGTAACCCGGGCCCATACGTGTTTCTTATGTTCATCGCCCCCTTTTTTAAAAGATTTGGGAATTTCCTTTTTAAACCCTTTTTGCAGAAATTTTGTTTATGGTTTAAAGCTTTTTAAGTATGCCCCAAATAAACTACTCTTGTTTGTATTAATGTGTAATGCGGGAACCCCCCCTGGTGAAAAAAACCGTAAAGTCAACATTTATTTTTGTTGGATCAAAATTTTTGGGGGGCTGTTCTTGACACTTTAAAGGGGTAGTAGATTTGTTTCCCATCCATGTGTAAAAATTTTAAAAGTTATTTGGGTTTTTTTTGGTTCCTTTTTAAAAATGATTTTAAAGGAATCCACGTAACAGGAAAAAAGGGCACCCCCCTAAAGTTTAAAATCATTGATGTAAGGGGGATGTTTTTTAAATCTCTCTGCGTTTTTGGGTATAATGCACCCTTTGGGGAAACCCCCAATAAAACATTTTTTGTTGAATAATTCCCTTTTTGTTTAGAACTGTTTTTTTGCGCTAAGCTGGAGGCTGTGGAAAGTTAAAACTTGCCAACAATCGGGGCTATTTAGATGTTTTAAACTAAACTCTTGGAATTCGCCCTTGACAACCCGAGCCTCTCATTTTGCTTCTTTTGCGGCCAATCAAATGTTTTAAGCAGTGGTTTTGGCCCCAAAGGGGGTTAATTTATTATTACAAAAAAAAAAACCCGCTGTTTAGTTTTAGACCCAGAATTCTAGATTTTCTTCATTTATTGTTATTAATCGATTTAAAACCCGTAACAAATTTCTTTTTTAAATGGGGGGTCTTTATCAGTTTACCGGGGAAATTGAGAAAATAGCATGGGCAAAAGCTTGGGGGCCCGTACGTTTGCTGGATTTTTGATTTCTAAATCAATATCATTCAGTGTCTTGATAAATCTTCTTTCATTGGGTTTAAAAAAAAATTTGTCGGGCCTTTTATATTGCTTATCCATGTGGTTTTCTTTTTAAACTCAAAATATTTTTTAAATTTAAAAAAATTTTAATTTTAAACAAATTGATGGTTTTTTGTTTTTTTGACCCCATAAAAATAAAGTATAAAAACCCCCTTTTGGGGTTGTTAATGTTTAGCTGTTTTGAACAGAAATTTTTGGTTTTGTTTATTTTTTTAAGCATTCCTTTTTTATCTGTCGGGGTTTTGGGTGTTGAGAAAAAAGTTGCCCCGCCTTTTTTTTTAAGATCAAACTTTTGGCTTTTATAGTCTCAAAATTTGGCCTGTAAACGATAAAATTCTTCTCCCTGATTTTTTTGGGGTAACCCAGTGCTTTATTTATAATCAGCTTAAAAAAGGGAAATATGTTTTGTGTTATTTGTTGAACCCTAGGGTGTGTGTTTTTAAGTTTAGTTTTTTTTTTTTGTAGCAGCACCTACAGCTAATGAAAAAACGGCCCCAAATGGGTTAAAAAAAAAACCGCCCAGAGGTAAAGTGCGGGGCCCCACCCACGCCCGTTTTTAAAGAACCAAACTGGTTATGCTGATGCAGGGCTTATAGTCGATGCTTTCCCGTATTTTAAAATTTTGTAACAGCATTAAAGGGAAACAAAAAACCTTCGTTTGGTTTTGCTGTTTTTTTGAAAGGGCCTGCCTTTTAGTTCTTGTTTCATTTTTGTTAATGTTTGTTAATCTGGGAAAATTTTTATGTAGGGTTTTTACTATCCCCCGTTTTGGGGGACTCTGGGAGGTTTTTTCGGGTTTAAAGTTTAAAAGAATTTCTTTTTTTAAAAAAAAAAATAATTTTTGTAAAGTTTATTTTAAAACTGTTTTTTTGAATATTTAGTGCGCATATATATTAAAAAAAAAATACCATTAAATGTTTATCGACCCCTTTTTTTTTTAAATTTGAATGTTTTTTTTGTTCTAACAGTTCTCCCCCTTCCCTGTAAAACGTTTTTCCCCCGGTTTACCTTTGGTTAATCCTTTAAAACCCTTTTTCGTTGTTAAAAAAATGGGTAAAAACTAACGCTGTGGAAAATTTTGGGTCTTTTGGCACAAGGCAAAAGTTGGGGGTTTCTTTCAAAATCCCCCCTCCAAAAAAATTTTTTAAATTTTGTCAAAATTGGGTGATAAGGTTTAAAAAGGGCCCCTAGCGTAGATTTGGTTAGGACTACCCTTTAATTTTTACATTGCACTTTTTTATTTTAGGTTTTAACAAAATTTTTTAGTTTGGCTTTCGAAAGGTCCTTTTATCTTCGCCAGCAATAAAATACCTTTTTGGATCCCTTTTGGGCACTAAAATAAAATTCCCTATAGTGTCTTTCCCCGCTTTTTTGGGTTTTTTGAATGGAAAAATTTCCCCTTTCGTAATATATTTTAATTTTGGGTGATATTGTTGTCCCAAAAGCCTTCTAAATTTGGGTTTCCCAACAACGTAAACTCTAAAGAGTGTTTAGAAATGTTTTACTTTGCCCCCCCGGGGTCTTTTAGATATAATAAAATATTTGTAGTCATTTTAAAAATTTGGTTTTTGACCCAAACTGTCTTTTAATTTCTCCTTTAAAAAATTAAAGGGGATGCGTTTTTTTTAAAAATCAAAATCTTGGGGTATGAAAAAACGTTTGCCATTCGCCATTGCTTACAGCACTAAATTTTGCCCCTTTTAGCATCTGCGGCCCTTTTCTGTGTTTTGTGATCTTCATTTTCGATTCCTTTAAAAGCAAATCAGCTTTTCGCTCCGGTTTGCCATAAATTTAGAAAAGGTTAAAAATTTGTCTGAAATTTTGTAAAGAAAATATTTTTGCCCCCCAAGGTTTTTTTGAAATTTTCTTAACGAAATTTCCGCCCCCGAAATTTTGGTTTCAATGTCCTGTTTAAAGGGGCTGTTGTTTAAGGAAATTTTATTTTGAAAGTAAGACGCGCAGAGCCTGGGACAATCATTCATCTTTTCTCCTAGGTCGGGAAAATTTGGGCAGTAAGCAAATTTTAAACCGCCTCAATAGGAGATGGATTATTTGGAACGTAATATTCCCCTTATTTCCCTTTACGCCAAAGGGCTCTTTCAGCCTTCTTGGGGTCAAGAATCGAGAATTTTTTGTGGGCATTTTTTTTATAAAACAAAAAAAAAAAGTTTAATTATTTAAAAATGGGGAGGCATTGAAAGGTTTAAGAAGATTTTGATGTTTTTGGGTCCTGGAGACGAATGAGGAAATGCTCCCTTTTGGGAAACATCGCGGGGGGCCCCAATGCGGCTGAATTTAAAAAAAAGTTTGTTAGATCATTGTTTCCAAAAATTTTGGTCTTGAACCCCCCGAAGTTTTTGACCCTTTAAAGAATTTTTAACGAGATGATGATGGCCTTTTTTTTGTAAGAAGCGACCAAGGACAAAAGCGTTCAGCTTACCTAAAAAAAAAACCCCTTTAAAAATTTTTTTGCCCTTGGTAAAAAATTTTGACAAGACCCCTGCAAGCGTAAAAAAGCCTTGCATTGAAAAAAAAATTTGAAAGGGGTGCAGTTGCTAAACTTCAAAACCCTGCAAGAACTTCCAACAGCTAAACCAAAAACAAAAAAATGGAACTTAAAGTTTTTAAGTCAAACAGAGACGAAATTTAAAAGAAGCAGAAAACCCTTTTTTTGGGAAAAAACAGCATTAAAAAAAAAATTAATTTATTCCCAATTGCCCTTGGGGGAAATAGCGGCTCTTTATCATGTTTTTGAAGCATCAGAGGCGGAAATTTAAAAAACCAATTTTTGCAAAAGGGGTGAAATAGATGAGCCCTATAAAAAGAGAAAAAAAAAATCGTTGGGCTGAAAGACGCCAAAATTAGGGGCCCGGTTTAAAGAAAAAAATAAAACCCCAAAAACTAAAAAATCTTGAAAAAAGGGAATTTTGCAAAACTGAAGCGTTGTCTACTAACCGAGAACAATTTCGAACTCCGGAGCGAATAAGAGAAATATCCAAAAAATTTTATTGAAGAAAACCCCTAGCAGAAAAATAAAACACTGTTTTGAGAGCAAAAGGGGTCAAAAATTTGTAAGCGTTTTAAGGCCTTGGATTTCAAAAAGTACATGGTGATGGCTATTAAGGGGGCGGTGGTCAAGGGTCAAATGGGCCCCCACCCCCCATCGCCTCCACCCGATAAATCATGGGGAAAAAAAAAGCTTTATCATTTGGGGTTTTTTAAAAAAATTTGCCGGTAAACCGTGGATGCTTTACCGGTATATTAGGGGGGGTTGTTAGTGGTTTTGGGTTTCTGCGGCAAAATATTGCTTATGGCTGAGCACTTATGGGCATTAGTTCTCTTAATAGTTGGGGGAAATTTTTAAATAAGATAAAGCCAAGTAATTCCGGCCAAATTTTAAACCAAGAACAAATGCTGTTTTTAAAATTCATGGTCATTTTTTTTTTTGACTTCTTCACGGGCCCTTTGGGCTTTGGGCCTCGGGGATTGGATGACCCTTTTTTTTGGGTGTTTGTTTATGCTTTTCAATATTTTGGCTCCGAATTTATTTCGTTTTTTTTTGGGCCTTTGTTCATTGATGCCAAAGGAAAATTTTAAATTTTTGTAGTTTATTAATTTTTTTCCCATCTGGGGGTTTTGGGGTCAGGGAAGGGGCATGTATAAACCGTGCCAACAAACAAAGTTACTTTTGATCTTGCAATTTTTAAAACTTTTGGTACCTTTTTTTTTCTTGAAGGTAAATCAACTGTTGAAATTTAAAGGGGTCCCCTAAAATTTGCTAAGTATTGTTTTTGTGATCCAAAAACCGAGAAGGATCGTTATGCTCGATTTGTTTTTTGTTGCGAGCCCAGCAAAAACCAAAAGGGAAATGCGAACAAATTTGTTTATTCGTTCTATTTCCCCCTTTTGTTGGCCCCTTTTTAAATGGGAAAATAAAAAGTTGTCCATCTGTTTTATGCTCTTGCTCTATGGACCCGGGGGTGAAAAAGTTGTGCCTGAAGAGAAAGATGTATAAGGGAAAAGGGTTCCCCCATAGTTATACTTTCTTGTGGGCCCCAAAAATAAAGGGGGTGCCTAAGCCTGATTAAGATCCCTTTTTTTTCTAAAGGGGTTGTCTTGACCCTTTAAAATTGAATTGTTACAAAATTTTTAAAAACCCTTTATGTCTATTCGGTTGCTGGAAAGGATTTAAAGGGTTTGTTTTTTTGGTAATGGTTTCTTGCAGTTAGTCAAAAATTTCGTTGAAGGGTAATAAAATGAAATCTATTTTCATGACCTCACCAAAAGGATCAGGATGATTTAGATGTCAGCATACGACATCCAACCCCGTTGATGCGCAAAAAAACAGCAAAATTTAACTGGTTCTGATAAAAAAATGCATCGGGTTGGCTGAACCACACTTTTGCGATGTAGTTTTTTTAATAGGGGGGTTAAGATAAAATTTCTTAAAGGGGTTTTCACCTTTTTTATTGGGAAAGTGTCAGTCTGGGTTTACAGAAAAAGGGCAAGGGTGTAAATTGTTAATTTTTTGTTTTTAGTGGGCCAAAAAGAATATTTTGGGATCAGTATAAATTTTAATGCGCTCAAAAAACCAAATTTGTTTTAAAAAATGTTTGTAACAATAACAACTCAAGACCGTCCTTCGTTTTTAGAACATGCTATTGATAACAATTGCGGAACCAGAATGGTTGCACTTCATGAAATTTTTTACAAAGTTGTATGGTTAATATAAGTGAATCAAAGAAGAATAATAAGATTAGAAAATATGGCGGGGGAAGAAACTTAATTAGCCAGTTAACAATACCTGATGGTTATTACGGGTTTTGCTCACTAAAAGAAGCATTGAGTAACTTTGACATCACTCTCAAACTTAACAATGCAAATCTAAAAACAATATTAACATTCAAACCTGAAGAAGCAAGTTACTATTTTGATAACGAGCTAGCTAAAATGTTAGGCTTTGCAACCGACAGTCAGGACGCTCAAAGATTTATTGTTACATCAAACAAAACTACTTATGAGGGGAAAGTCCGCTCAATCTTGCATTACATTCATTACTCTATGTTCATTTAGATGAGCTGAGCACTGATGAAAACTTATATGATGGAAGGCCCTCAACTGTTTTAAGAGCTCTTCCGTCAGGGAAAGCTGCATATTGCGATTATGAAATTATACAATTCCCTAATTTACAGTTTAAAAGATTAGTTTGCGGAAGGGTCGGATCATTTAATATAAAAATTGCAGACAAAACAGGTAAAATCGTGAAATGTGATAACCTGCACATTGTTTTGGAAATAAAATAATAAGCTGTACTAAAAATGTCGCGTGGGCCAGAAGAACCAGGAGTTACATTAGCGCCTGTGAGGTGTATAACTTTAGAATTAAAAGACCTTGCAGACGTTACAGACTTTGAACAGAACGGTGAGATAGGCGCTTTGTATGGTTTTGAGTACACTAAAGATGGTGATTATAAACGTAAAGAGGTTGGCGACAGCAAAAGTTTCCTAAACTAGAACAACTGCGCAATCTAGAAGCAAATAATGTTGGCCAGTATGAATATAAAATAGTTCGAAAACCTGACCTCAAATGGCACTTAGAACCATATTTAGAATGGGAAATAAAATTTGAATTCATAAGCCCATTTACATTTTTTAGTCGTCAAAAAAGTTTCAGAAAAGCATTCAACTCTGGCCCTTTACATGTAAGTCTTATGCCGGATGACAATAGCCGGAAAGAAATTGAAATAACGCCGTATGGGAAAAAACAGTACATCCTCCACAGAAAAGAAACGGTTTTAAAGAAAGCTTCTACAAAATTACAGTTCTTTCCAAGCAGAAAATTAGGAGACACGTTCACAATGATATTTGAAATTTCTGTCTTTAAAGATGTGGAGAGGGATGGGGTTGTGGGCATTAGTGACGTCCTTATAAAAGGAATTAATATTAGCTGGCAAAACTTAGACGTTAAACGTCTTAACGTTACCATCGTCGTTCTTCACAATGGTGAGGATATTAAGATCATAACAACAAGCAACAAAATCAATGTTGACTTAAATAGAAACAATCTTACAGAACTGAATTGGATTAATGTTACACATTTAGGCCTCATAGGATTTTATTATACTGAACAGGTTTTGACGGAGAGTATGATAAAAATAATAACTGGATTAGATTAAATTCTGTTATAAAACTATGGAGCAGTTAAACTTTATGACAAAAACCCCTCATTGTTCATTAATTTGTGGGCAAACTGGTTGTGGGAAAACAATATTTATCCTAGACCTATTACAAACAGTTTATCGTTATAATTTTGATCACATTGTGATTTTCTGTCCAACACTTAAATGGAACAAAGCATATCATGATAGAAGGTTTATATGGACAGACGATAACATATATTTAGTTGATCCTAGCAATAAACTGAGTGAGTGTTTAGAACACTTTAATAAATTGTTTGAAGGAACGCAGACGCTATTTATTATAGATGACTGTTCAGCAGAAAGAGACATAGTTAAAAAAAGAAACGCTTTGTCGAAACTAGCTTTCAGTGGAAGACATGCTGGGATAAGTGTGTGGATTTTATGTCAGAAATATAATTCGGTTTTAAAAGACTTTAGAGAACAGTTAAAGAGTGTAGTTTTATTTCACATGAAAGACAGAGACTCATTTGACGAATGTTTGAGCGAAAATGATGTTATTGAGAATGATCAAGAAAAACAAAGGATTAAGCAAAAACTAAAATCTGAAAAGTTTTGTAAATTAGTATTGAAAACGGACAACCCAACACAGTATATTTGTTTGTAGGGTCGTTATTTTTTTGGTTATTAAGTCATGCTTAGTAGAGAACTGTAATATGCCGCTTTTGGATTCGCCCGATCGATACCGGCCAACGCCGGTTGAGAGCGGGTGAGACAGAAGCGGCATATTACAGTTCTCTAATGGGAAAGAATGACGGGTGAACATTATTAGATCGATTTCCTTTTTGAGCTTTGGTCCTTAAAGACCGCATTGATTGTCTTTGTATTGAAAAGAAAGCGGTTTTTTTACAGAGAAAAAAAAAACAGAACTAGAAATACTACTGTTTAGACTTCGTCTCTCTCTCTCTCTCTCTCTCTCTCTCTCTCCTCTCTCTCTCTCTCTCTCTCTCTCTCTCTCTCTCTCTCTCTCTCTCTCTTGTAATTACCGTCAGAGTCAGATACGTCAATGCCAGGATAAGTCGACATTCATTTGAGTAAAGTCCTTTTCTTTTTCCCGATTAAAGACGTTCTTTGTATGACTAATTTTTTTACTGGATAAAACGACATTCTCATTTTCTCTTACTCACGTCTGGATAAGTCCAAGTCCATAGGGACAAAATATATATCACTTGTATACTCAAGTTTATAGACTAGCAGCTTGTGAAGGTCTGGGTAAAAAGTGAAAATGGAACTCCAGGTGAAAAATATAAACACCGTCTTTCACTTTGTTTGCTTGTTAGATCATTTGTTTTCTTTCTTTCTTTGGGTCTCTTTTTGAGTGTCTTATTTTCTTTCTTTCCTTCTTTCTTTTTGCACTCCCAGTTCTTATAGAACAGGGAGTACTTTACAATGAGAACGAAGAAATGCTGTCTATGTGTCTGTCTGTCTGTGTGTGTCTGTTCGTAGTCAAAATGTGTTCCACTCGCTCCAGATAAAACTCCGGGCCGATCTTTCTGAAAATGTGTAGGTATGTTCATTATGGGTCACAGATGATGCCCGATGTTTTATTGTACCAGAATAGCCGTTACTAACGGCTATAACGGGCCAAAACGGCTTTTATTTCTTATGGAATATCTCAGAAAGTACTTGGCCGATTTATAAGCGGTTTAGATGATCTTGTGACAAATCGAAGCCTCTTTCCATATGTAAATGATGTAATGCTGAAAATGGATTAAACAACCGCTAAAAACCATTATTTTGCCGTTATGTCTTATATATAGGTGGATTTTAATGAAATTTGGTTTATAGAAAGGCTATCACGCACAAATGGCACTTCTATATTGTGTTTCAAAATTTGACCGTTAAAAACCGTTATTCTTGACATATTGTCCGATTTGGATGAAATTTGGTATGTACACAGGCTTTAGCCCAGTGAGAACTAAAATACCAGTTTCAAAAGTGTACATCGGTTATATAACCGTTAAAACCGTTATATTGCCGTTATTTTCTATATATTGGTGGATTTCAATGAAATTTGAGATATAGAAAGGTTATCACACACAAATGACACTTCCATATAGTGTTTTAAAATTTGACAGTTACAAACCGTTATTCTTGACATATTGTCCGATCTGGATGAAATTTGGTAGGTACATAGGCTTTAGCCCAGTGAGAACTAAAATATCAGTTTCAAAAGTGTACCTCGGTTAAATAACCGTTAGAACCGTCATTTTGCCGTTATATATATATATATATATATATATATATATATATATATATATATATATAGAGAGAGAGAGAGAGAGAGAGAGAGAGAGAGAATGGTACTGAGGATCAGCGCAATCTTAAAACCAGTGCTCAAGCACTGTGGGAGCGACATTTGTTATATTAAAAGCAAGTTAAAATCAAGCTGCTAAAAACATCTACAAATTTGTTTCACGCTGTGCGGTCGTCAGGATGTAATGAGCTTGTATTGCCAGTGCCACGTATATATATATAGCTAGCTGGCTTGCTGTTGTTTTTTCCCGTGACGGGAAAAAACAACAGCAAGCCAGCTAGCTATATATATATACGTGGCACTGGCAATACAAGCTCATCACATCCTGACGACCGCACAGCGTGAAACAAATTTGTAGATGTTTTTAGCAGCTTGATTTTAACTTGCTTTTAATATAACAAAGTCGCTCCCACAGTGCTTGAGCACTGGTTTTAAGATTGCGCTGATCCTCAGTACCATTCTCTTAACTGCCCATACGTTGAGCACTCTGAATCTGCAAATTTTAAAATGGAAAAAATCAACTTTAAACAATCCATCAAAAACATTCCGTTACCAAACCCCAGTGCTACATGAGGAAAATGATAGGACAAACTAAAAATTCATCAAAAATATGAGATGGAAAGCATTTTTCTTTTAAACCACAACGCTAAAAAAGAGGATAAAAATACATACGACTTCAAGTCATGGCGAGTACCACCAGCCATTGAAGAAATGAAAACATTTGAAGAAAAAATGAGAAGAATGTTAGCCAACATAGAATTCAAAAAATCTAATAACAAATTCCAATCAACGTTAGAAAAGGAAATTAAACAAATTCAGAATGACAACAAAGTATTTGTGAAGGCGGATAAAACCAATAACTTTTACAAAATAGAACCTGAAAAGTATTCAAAACTCCTTGACAAAAATATCCAAAAAACTTACAGAAAGGCTGACAAGGCTACATATGACCACATCAGAAAGAAAGAAAAGGAACTTGTACACCAAATGGACCTAAGTGACAGAGTAGAGACCACAGCAGCTAGAGAAGCCTTTATTACACTTAAAGACCACAAACCCAATTTTTGAACAACCCAACATGTCGATTGATAAACCCTTCCAAATCTGAACTAGGGAAAATTAGTAAAAAAACTCTTAGAGAGAAACCATAAAAAACATAAAAGAAAACACTGAACTCAATCTCTGGAAAAAACACATATGAAGTAATACAATGGTTCAAAAACTCAATAAACAAGAAAATACAGTTTTTATAATTTTGACATAGTAGATTTCTACCCATCTATAGATGAAAAGCTACTAACTAAAGCTATAAAATTTGCCAAGTACACAGAAATATCAGGGTCAGAAATGGAAATCATTTTCCACACAAAGAAAACTTTGCTGCACAGTAAAAATGAAACCTGGATTAAGAACACAAACACGAATTCAACTTTCGATGTCACAATGGGATCATATGATGGTGCCGAAACTTGCGAACTTGTCGGACTATTCATGTTATCTAACATTCAGAAAAAACTTGGAAAACAAACTGGACTGTACAGGGATGACGGCCTTGCCGCTCTGAATGACAACCCTAGGAATAATTGAAAATAAGAAAAAAGAATTGTGTAAAATTTTCCACAACCCAAACTTAAAAATCACCATAGAAGCAAACAAAAAGATAGTGAACTATTTAGACATAACGTTAGACCTCAACCAACACACATATAAACCATACAAGAAACCAAATGATACGTCTGTCTATGTAAACATCAAAAGCAATCACCCACCCTCCATACTGAAAACAATAACCAAAAGCATAAATAAAAGACTATCCAATTTGTCATGTAACGAAACAGTATTCAACAATGCTACAGCTGAATACCAAGAGGCGTTACATAAAAGTGGCTACAATTACAAACTACGATACGATCCAGACAATGATACAAAAAGATGCAGAAAGAACAGGAAAAGGAATATCATATGGTACAATCCCCCATATGATGCAAGAGTTAAAACAAATGTAGGGAAAGAATTCTTTAAAATCTTGACATCATCTTTCCCAAAAGACCATAAATTATTTAAGATATTCAACAAAAACAACATCAAATTATCATATTCATGTATGCCGAATCTTAAAAATGCCATCGATTCAGCAAACAAAATGAAAAGCAGCACAGAGAAAAAGGAGGGAACGAAAGGAAATCTTGTAACTGCACCAAAAAAGAACAGTGTCCCCTAAGCAATAAATGCCTTTACAACAACATTGTGTACCAAGCCACTGTAACATCAGAGAACACAAAAGAAACATATGTAGGTATTACTGAAAATCAATTTTAAACTAGATATGCAAACCACAAACAATCATTCAACAAAGAAAGATATAAAAACCAAACAGAAATGAGTAAATACATTTGGAAACTTAAAGATAAAAACATATACTACAACATATCTAGGAAAATCTTAAAAAGAGCAGCACCGTACAACAACATTTCAAAAAAATGTAATCTATGCCTTACAGAGAAATACATTATACTATGTAAACCACAGTTGGCAACTCTAAATGTTAGAAAAGAAATGGTTAACAATTGCAAACACAGATGGAAGTTCCTATCAGTGAATAAAACCAACACCTGAGAAACACATGTAGCACGGGAAAAAACAACAGCAAGCCAGCTAGCTATATATATACGTGGCACTGGCAATACAAGCTCATCACATCCTGACGACCGCACAGCGTGAAACAAATTTGTAGATGTTTTTAGCAGCTTGATTTTAACTTGCTTTTAATATAACAAATATATATATATATATATATATATATAAATATATATATATATATATATATATATATATATATATAATATATATATTGGGTTAACAAAATGGTATATAGAAAGTTATCACTGTTCAAGATAAACTGGATTACGTTTATATGCTTTGTATCTTTTCTTTATTTCTTTCGCTCTTTCCATGGAGTGGAAGAAACAAAGACATTCAAGACAAGACAGTGTGTTACAGGAGGAAGACATACTTTTCTTTGTGTCAAAACATGATGTGGAGCTGTTCGAATCTGTTTAGTTCTCTTTTCTACACACCTTATAATTATGTCGACGTCGTTCGGATAAGATGACGCCACCAATGTGGACCCAGAAGAGAACAGCACGGAACACTTCATTGTCTGCTTTAGAACAGAGAAAGTTGTTGTCCCTCTTCGTAAGCTTGTCCAACCAGCATTATCTGTAAATATAGGTCAAAATGACGATTGAACTCAGCTCATGTAAAAAAAAAAAAAAAAAAAAAAAAAAAAAAAACGTTCCTTTTTCTCTGAAGCTTTTTTTCTTTTCTATTGCTTTGCTTTCCTTTTTTCTATTCCTTTTCTTCTCTTTTTCTGTCTTTCAACTTTGCATTTCTCCTTTTTTTTTTCTTCTTTCCTTCTCACATTGTTTCCATCATTTTTTTCCTTTCTTTCTTGCCATTTCTTCTCTTTTTCTATCTTTCAGCCTTTGTGTTTCCCCTTCTTTTTTTTCCCCTTTCTTTCCTTTTCCTTTAAAAAAAAATCTTTCAGCCTTTGTTTCCCCCCCCCCCCCCCCCCCTTTATTTTCCTCTTTCCTTGTCACATTGTTTTTCATCCGCCTTCAGGAGTCATTATTTCCCCGTTAGTCCCTGTAGGGACACTGGGAGCTTTTTCAATACAGACACAGCTCTCCCGCCTTGTGGAAGGTATGGGCTTGTAATTTCCGCTTTTCTACTGCTCTCTTTTGGTTGCCCTTTTTCTTGTTCTTTCTTCAGTGCCGTCTACTGGGCTTATATCACTACCTGTCAACATATGCTCAAAACACCATAAAACCGAGCACGAGGAGAAGTTTATAGCAGGCAAGGAATGGAACCATTTGAAGTACAATCATTTTTGTTCTCCCACATAAACACACTCAAGAATTTCTTGAACAACACTAAAAATTTTTGGTTGAAATTTGCTCGATCAGCTTATTCAGCATGTTTCATTTTGTGACAATGCCAAAGAAAAGGAAACGAAAATTCAATAATGAATAGCAAAAAAAGTTCAACCCAGGATTGCTTGATCAGCTCGTAAGACTCTTGTACCGCCTGGCTGGTTTTGCAAAGACCACACATGAGAAATTTCCCTGATTTTACGTGGACACATGAGATTCTGACACTGATCTGTTTCACATAAGAGTTGCACGCACGCGCGCGCGCGTGTGTATGTGCGTGCGTGCGTGCGTGCGTGCGTGTGTGTGTATGTGTGTGTGTGTGTATGTGTGTGTGCGTGCGTGCGTGCGTGCGTGCGTTTGAGTACCAAAACAGGCATTGGAAAAATTGAATCCGATCTGATAAACTAATTAGCAGATCAATTTATCCGAACAAGCAGAGGTGATCAGAGCCAAGTTTTAGCATCCCGCTTCCAGAGACATTGTCCAAAAGACATATTGATCCCGAGCTTTGATGTTTTGCCAAATGACAGCTGAAGTGTCTTCTCCTCTTCTCCACTTTTCAGTTTTTGCTGTTAAATCTTCAAAAGACTTTTCGATTTAAATGAATTCATAGCGCAGCCGAACACGGGGAACGGAAGATGGGGGTGCAGGGTTGGGGGGATATCAGGAATGTCACATCGTGTTAATCAATTCCATATGTGTTTGTTGTTAAATCAGATTTACATTAATAAATCAATTTATTTCAACTATGCTTAAAACACCATAAAACTGAATCAATTTCCCACCAAATCTCATACCAAATAAGAAAATGTTATTTGCTTATTTATCTATTTTATTCATTTATTCATTTTTTAAAAGAACATTGTTTATTTCCTTTAGATCCAACAAATCACATTGACGGAACATCCCTAAACTAGTTCTTCATGGTGTCTGCTGTAAAGTATCTATGTCATGTGATATACAAATGCATGAATGCATGTAGTGAATACATGTAAATTCAAACACTCTATATGCTTATATTTCATAGTGAATCGCTCTTCCCATGGAGTCCCCTTATCGTTTAAATGATACGAGTTGATGCAAAAAGAGTAGCCAGAGTCCATTGGGCAAAAATCTGTTTCTTCTCTACGATCATCAGTAAACACTTGATAGGAATACTTTCCACCATTGATAAGATTGATACTGCTCTGTCTTCCAATCGCGGCAAAATTACAGGCGTTTAATATTCTAGCTTGTTCAAACTCGAGCTTTTTCTTTCCTAAACTCGCTGTTTAAATGCTAGAAGAGAATAGAAGATTGCATTGTAAGGCTTGCTCGCGGATTAATAACACTCAGAAGCTTCTTCACATGAGCTTTCATGTTCAGACCGACGCAGTAGGTATTCTTGATCAGGCAGCCCTGCACACTGCACCGCGCAAAGCACCTGTCTTTGATACTGTCAGAGGTGAACAATGACGACTACCAACAGAGACATACAGTGTCACTGCACACTACCAAGCGTAAAGTTGCAATGGCATCTGACCTCAAGAGCAATGGTCATTTTCAAAACATCCCTCAGGGAAATCTTGCCAGAGTCCAAAATCACCCGGCCCAGGTTAGGTTGGGCACATATGAATAATGTTCGTGTACACGAAGGGATAATGCTTGAACGATGCTAGTGTGATGACAATTTTGCTCTGCTCCTTTCGTTTAGAATATGGCGTGTTGTTTAAGGCACAGATAGTGACGCTGTCTATCTAATCCATCTCTCACAGTTTACTGCTCACTGGAAAGACAGGGCTCGTATGTTGTCAGAGAGCTAAACGATGAACACGACAAAGGGTCAAATTTGTGATCTAACGATGGCAACATGAAGGACAACTTTATAAGTTTGTCCTTTGAGGTACATTTTAACTCAGATTAATGGTATAGTGTTCTCTTCACGAATATGAACACTGCTGTTCCTGTTGCAGCCATCGTACAGATATCAGTGTTGTACATACTGAATGACTGTATTTTCAAGGCCTACTGTCAGGATCAAAACCCAGCAGATAATCCTATACACCAGAGTACATTGTCAGGATCAAAATAACCAGCAAATAATGCTATACACCAGAGCATATCATCAGGATCAAAGGACCCAGCAGATAATCCTATACACCAGAGGACATTGTCAGGATCAAAATACCCAGCAGATAATACTACACACCAGGGGACATTGTCAGGATCAAAACACCCAGCCGATAATACTATACTCCAGGGGACATTGTCAGGATCAAAATACCCAGCAGATAATACTATACACCAGAGGACATTGTCAGGATCAAAGGACCCAGCAGATAATCTTTTACACCAGAGTACATTGTCAGGATAAAGGACCCAACAGATAATCAGAGGACATTGTCAGGATCAAAGTGCCTGGCAGAAAAATCTACACACGAGAGGACATTTTCAGGATCAAAGTATCCAGCAGATAATCCTATACACCAGAGGGCATTTTCAGGATCAAAGTATCCAGCAGATAATCCTATACACCAGAGGACATTGTCAAGATCAAAGCGCCCAACAGAAAATTCTATACACCAGAGGGCATTTTCAGGATCAAAGTATCCAGCAGATGACCCTATACACCAGAGGGCATTGTCAGGATCAAAGTATCCAGCAGATAATCCTATACACCAGAGGACATTGTCAGGATCAAAGTATCCAGCAGATAATCCTATACACCAGAGGGCATTGTCAGGATCAAAGTATCCAGCAGATAATCCTATACACCAGAGGACATTATCACGATCAAAGTATCCAGCAGATGACCCTATACACTAGAGGACTTTGTCAGATAAAAGCCACTCAGCACATTATCCATGAACTAGGAGACGTCAGGATCAAAATCACGCAGGACATAATCCTGTAAACCAGGGGGGCATAATCTTATTCCTCAGTTATCATTGTCAGGATCAATATTATGAATCTGTCATACCAAAGATCCACTTGCTTTACTTCTTTTTTTCATAATTTTTTGGCCATCCGTTTCTCTGGTTTATATCATCTTGGTATAGCTCTCTATTATGTTAATGAAAACGACAGCACTGCCTCGTCTGTTTGCTTATGTCTTCTTTATCTTGTGTGTCATGTTTTATCTTTAGACATTTAACAATCATCCAGATAACATGTACGTGCTTTTGTTTTCTCTGTAATACATTAATAACTTGAGGGGAAAAAAATTGAACTGATGTTTGAAGATTTGATGAACATATCATCTTACATTTTGCTGTTATTTAATCTGTGATGATCGTTGATAACATATTGAACTTATTTTTTATTTGCATATGAGTGCTGGACTCAGGCTTTGATACCGTATAATGTATATTGTGGAAAGAGCCGCTAAATCAGCAGCTAGAAGGGCGGAGCAGGGTGGCATGTTGAATGCGTTGAATTTGAAATTGGCAGCCGGAAAAAAAAATTCGCAAGATGTAAAATGGCTAATATAACGGCAGAGTAAGAAAGAAAGATTCACTTAGAAGTTGAAAACGTAAAATAGCTCTGGAATATAAAATACTTGAAATATACACAAATATTTTGTAAAAAAAAAAAAAAAAAAGAAAAGAAAGAATGATTAGAATCCGAATCTGGAATGAACACAGAAAGACGAGAATCAAAAGATAAAGTTCCTACTGAGGAAAAAAGACAGACCACAACACGAGGTTGAACTTTAAAACAAAAATATTGTTGAACGAGAAATCAGGCGGGGGCTGTATCCAGTGACGCTAATGTTAATGTTTTCGTTCCCGCTAATGATCCGGTGGGGACAAAAAAAAAACGTTTCACTTCTTCCTGTTTATGAAAACAACACCTGCAGCCGGTGCATTTTCTTTACTTTGTCTCCAAGTCCATCAAACCTTATGCTGCAGAGAAAGATGATTGTATTTGTCTTCATCTCTTTCAGAGTGCACCGCCTCTTTTTGTCATTGATTAAGTGCGTCAGGCCATCGCTGTCTGGTTTCAGCAATATTTTAAAAGTAGAAACCCTGGGATTGTACACACAGCCAACAGGAGCATTGAATACCACTTACCATCTCTTGGTGAGATCTATGGAAAGTGTTTGTACAGAAGCAAAATAAAGATTCAGCGCAACCAGCTTCCGGATTAAAAAAAATGCTCCCCGACAGCTGGATGTTATAAAAACAAAAGCCAGTTACTTAGCTTATAGTTTCATGTCTTAACGAGTCTCTGTCTTCTGGCACAGTTCCCACTGACTTTAAGACCGCCCTTGTTAAACCTCTACTCAAGAAAAGCAGTCTTGATCCCAACGTTCTTAAAAATTACAGACCCATCTCAAATCTTCCTTTCCTATCCAAAATTCTTGAGAAAGTCATTCTTCAACAGCTCTCTGACCATCTGGCCTCAAACAACCTCCTCACACCACATCAGTCAGCCTATCGCCCTGGGCACAGCACGGAGACCACCATCCTTCGCATTCTCAATGATATTCTAAATTCCTTAGACGAAAACAAAATTTCTGTCCTTCTTTTGCTAGATCTTTCGGCAGCCTTTGACACCATAGACCATGAAATCCTTCTCTCTCGTTTGAAATACACATGTGGCATCAGGGAAACAGCTTTAAATTGGTTTCGTTCTTATCTTCTAGATAGGAAACAGTTCATTCAAGTAGGTGACCACCGTTCTGATGAATCTAACCTCCAGTTTGGCGTGCCTCAGGGATCCGTGCTGGGACCTGTCCTCTTTATTTTGTACACCACTCCATTGTCTAATGTCATCCACGGCCATTCCGTTTCACACGAAATGTTTGCGGATGATACTCAGCTGCTCCATTCCTCTGTCATCGATGACTACTCACCCCTTGTTTCTACTCTTCAATCTTGTACTTCTGATATTGAGACCTGGATGTCAGCAAATAAGCTTAAATTAAACTGTGAGAAGACTGAAGCCCTCCGTTTTTCAAAGCGGTCACATCATGGCCCTGATCCGCTCCCTTCTTCTTTGACATTAGGTTCCAGCACTATTGAATTTTCAAACACTGTTCGTGACCTTGGTGTTCTCCTTGATAGTGACCTCTCAATGAAACAGCATGTCACAAAAACTTGTCAGTTAGCTTACATGGAACTTAAACGAATTGCTGCTATTCGACCCTATCTCACTGAAGACGCCACAAAAACTCTCGTTTCATCATACATCCTTTCAAGGCTAGATTACTGCAACTGTGTTCTCCTTGGCTGTCCCTCAACTGTCATCCAACCCCTCCAACGTGTACAGAACTCTGCAGCCCGTCTCATTTGCAAATCTCCTAGGACCCAACCCTGCAGCTCTCTCCTGAAAAAGTTGCACTGGCTCCCCGTTGAAGAAAGAATTAAATACAAATGTTGTTGTCTCTGCTTCAAGATTTTCACTGGCGATGCCCCTGCCTATCTTTCCGATCTCCTTCAAGTATATGTCCCATCACGAACGCTCCGCTCCTCCACCGACACCAGGACCTTCCGCTTTCCCAGTTACCGTCCCCATCGTAAACAGCATGGCGAACGAGCTTTCTCATACGCAGCTCCCAAACTCTGGAATAAACTCCCCTATGACTTAAGACATTCTCAAACCTTTTCTTCCTTCAAAACCTCCCTGAAAACCCACCTTTTCAAACAATACTAAGAAGACAGTCATTACCAGATAGTTGATTGACTCTTGTTGTTTTTGTGGATCGCTTAGTAGTTTGTGTTTGTTGCGGCTGTTGTGTATTGTGTGTCTGTGCGTGAGAGTGTGTGTGCGCGTGGGAGAGAATGGGAGAGAGCCTTTTTTTTCATTTCTGAGCCGTTTTTCAATGCATTTTCTTTACATTTAGCAATTGTATTTTTCTGCCTTTGTAAAGCGCCTTGTGCCGTGGAAGGCGCTATATAAATCCCCATTATTATTATTATTATTATGTCGAAAACCGTTAGTGCCTTGTCTTCCTACTGAAAATGGAAATGAACATTGTAAAGAACAATTAAATCAAATGGAAAAAAAAAAAACATAATTGCATGCGACAGACTCGTCAGCGAGCTATGCATGTTTAGATGGAAGACGTTCAAGTGAGCATGCTGGCTGACAAACGTGTGCGTGAGTATGAGTGCGTTCATGAAATTACCGATGTGGATCAGTTACCGAGCAATTCTTACGTCTAGTTTGGCAGATGTGTGTGTGTGTCGCCAGCTAACACAGACAAGAGGCGGAACGAGGTCCGGTGTCACGCTTGAGTTCAGGATTGAGGTCTGCATTCCTCAACCTGAAAGCACAAACTGGGGTATGGCCAAAAATCGCCGAGGGTGAGGGTGGGGGCTGGGCATGGGGATTAGGGGGCGGGCGACAACTCAACATAACACTTGCGGGCACTGTGTGGAGAAGATTTCATTGTTTGGTTTATTTTCACTACCAACGTGGATACCCCACTCCCCTCTTACACACGCACACGCACGCACGCACACACACACACACACACACACACACACACACACACACACACACACACACACACACACACACACACACACACACACATTAGCGCGCCTTCGCACACGACAGCAACAACAAAGAAAATCTGAAGAACATGCTACACTGAAAACATTGATCTACCAAGTGTCATCATCTTCGTGTTGATGATTTTACTGTTGAACTATTCTAGCGTGAAATATGTTTACAAGTGTACACCCCTCCCCCCCCCCCCCCCCCCCCCCGGTGACACAGGAGAAAGCAGTATAGTAAACCACCTCAGCGTGGCACATGTTTTAATTGATTTATGTACCTCCTCGTGACACAAGATAAAGTAGAAGAGTGAGCTATACCCTTGCATGGCACATGAACATTGGATTACACGTCTCAATGGTGACAAAGAGAGAGAGAGAGAGAGAGAGAGAGAGAGAGAGAGAGAGAGAGAGAGAGAGAGAGAGAGAGTAGTAGTAGTAGTAGTAGTAGTAGTAGTAGTAGTAGAATGAACCAAGGAGAGTGACAAATTATTATAAATATACATGCCCCACCTTGACACAAGAGAGAGTAGAAGAGTGAACTATCTAGCGTGACTTATGTTTATTGGTGTCTATGCCCATACGGCGACGCAAGAGAGAGGAGAAGAGTGAACCACCTCCTGTGACATAATTATGTTTATTGTTGAATATATGCCCTCAAAGGGACGCATGAGAGAGTAAAAGGGTATACCACTCAGTGTGACAAAGGTTTACTGGTGTACACGCCCCCACGCGATGACACAGGAGACAACAGTAGGATTAACAATCCCAGCGTGACATGCGTTTATTGGTGTACGTTCCCAAAGGGGATACAAGAGAGAATAGAAGATTGAGCCCCCCAGCGTGACATTTTGTTCATTGGTGCACACGCTCCCACGGTGACCCGAGAGGGAGTACAACCCAACGTGACATTTGTTTATTGGTGGACCCCCCCCCCCCCCCCCCCAACGATGATACAAGAGGAAGTCGAGTGAACCACCTAGCGTGACATATGATTATCGGCGGACACCTCCCCCCTCCACCAACGATAATACAAGAGGAAGTAGTCGAAAAAAACCACTTGGCGTGACATATTTTTGTTGGCCAACACGCCCCCCGCGATGATACAAAAGAGAGTAAGAGAGTAGTCGAGTGAACCACCTAGCGTGACCTAATTATGTTTATTGGTGCACAGGCCCCCATGATGATACAAGAGGCAGTAGTCGAGTGAACCACCTAGCATGAGAGACGTTTATTGGTGGACACCTCACATGGTGAGACAAGAGGAAGTAGTCGAATGAATCACCAAGCGTAGCATATCTTTTTTGGCGGACACGCCCCCACGATGACACAAAAAAAGAGAGTAGTCGAGTGAACCACCTAGTGTGACATAATAATGTTTATTGGTGCACAGGCCCCAATAATGATACAAGAGAAAGTAGTCGGATGAACCACCTAGCATGACAGACGTTTATTGGTGGACACCTCCCACAGTGACACGAGAGGGACTAGTCGAGTGAACCACCTAGCGTGACACATGTTTATTGGTGCACACGACCCCACGATGACACAAGAGAAAGTAGTCGAGTGAACCACCTAGCGTGACACATGTTTATTGGTGCACACGTCCCCACGATGACACAAGAGAAAGTAGTCGAGTGAATCACCTCGCGTGACATACGTTTATTAGTGGACACGCCCCCACGATCACACAAGAGATAGTAGTCGAGTGAATCGCCGCGCGTGACATACGTTTATTAGTGGACACGCCCCCACGATGACACAAGAGATAGTAGTC
>CM031607.1:74638173-74648173 GCA_018398815.1 Conus ventricosus | reverse complement strand
ACACACACACAACACACACACACACACACACACACACACACACACACACACACTCGAATCAGGTCCTTTTTAAGACTCGGAACCATCAGAAGATATTCTGTGAAAGGATGGACAGTTTGAACACGGTTTGGCTGAGACAATTTGGTGTGATACTAAGCTAATGGAATCCTTGCAGAAAGAAGCGAGATCAAAGAGGACCTTGGGAGTTGAAATGATGACATGAGTGTGTCAACCTCGGGTATGTCAGTGGAGGAAGGACTAGCGCACAGCCCAAACACACTCACAGCTTGCTTACGATCTCATTCATATATCATGCATCCGTCACATCAAGCCACTAGTAAAGTCTATAACTTTACTACACATGATCACAGAGCGAAACATCAATGCATATGGAATCAAACAAAATAAAACATTCTCTCTTTCCTGAACTTCACAAAATCATTTATCTAAAACATCATGAACTAACCCGGGTATAAACAGATTTCTACTTTACCTGGCCAGGTGATCTTAACTATTCACGAATCACTGTCTTTTTCTTTTCCTTTCTTTTTCGTTTCACTGTCACTTTCACAAACACGACACAACTGTTGGCACTAGTCAGGTTAGACTGCTGGCACTGGCGTTGGACTGCCGGCACTGGTCAGGTTAGACTGCTGGCAATGGCGTTGGTCTGTGGTTCTGCTTGACGAAGTGACGCTGCCAGGTATGAGGTCGAACCCCCGGTTCAGATGGAACAGTGACTATCAACATCGATCTGTTCTCCTTTCCTTCTTCCTGCATTAACGCATTGCACTCTCTCTCTCTCTTCTAGTCTGCTCTATCAAATGGACATGGTTGCTTTTCTTTTCTTTTTTTCTTTTTCTTTTTTTTCTCTTCATTAGTTAGCAACTCTCACTCTCCACATCTCTCCTTAGTCCTTCCTCTGCAGACTATATCTCGTGCTAATGCTACAGCTCGGTTCTCTTCACCCCTCTCATCATCCCTCTGCTCTTCTCTCGTCAGAGCTTACACAGAACCTCTTCCTCTCTCTCTGTCTCTGTTCGTTCCCCCTCTCCTCTCTTCATCTCTCTGCCTTTTCTCTCGTGCAGAGACTACACCCCGAACCTCCTCATCTCTCTCCCCTGTTCGTTCTCCCCTTTCTCTCACTCACGCATTACTTTATCCCCACCTACGTGTCCAAGGGTGAGTACCATTGGTCAGTATTTTTACCGCCTCGTACCCGAAGTTACCTCCCTCTAATTCCATTGGATATTCAAATCATGACAGTCACGCCTACACGCCTTACTCTCTGTGGTGGTCATTTAATTGATTAGCTTGATTTCACCCCACCACACACTACCTTCTCCCTCTCCCTTTTCGGCGACGTCGACCTAATTGTGGGCCCTGGTCGTAAATTGGCCGGATGAGTCTGATCCAGGTGTCGAGACTCGTCTGACCAGACATCGAGGCGTCGGTCAGCTACTTAGTCTGTCTGGCTGGACAGACCGTCTCCGTGGAGGATTAGGATTAGTCTCCTTGCTGTGCCCAAATTGGCCGGATGAGTCTGATCCGGGCGTCGAGGCTCGTTTGACCAGACATCGAGGCGTCGGTCAGCTACTTAGTCCGTCTGGCTGGACAGACCGTCTCCGTGAAGCCTCTCCGCTATGCTTAATTGGCTGGACCCGACACATGGGCCCGTCTATCTGGCGCTCAGAATATTTGAGTTTGAGCTTATGTCCAAACAGCCTGGACCACGACTTTGGTTGTTTATTTTTTTGTCCGTGACAATTTCCCCCTTGCAAAAGACTATGCACCGCATTGTCTCAAAACAACGGTACAAAAAAGACAACAACCGAATTTGCTGACACACAGCTACACGTGCAAAGTTTGAAAAATACTTTACAACAAACGGTTTGCAAATTATAAAATATATCATTAGTGAATATCACCCCAATGAGTTATCATTGACGTGCGCTCTTGCGTTATTTCAACTCATTTTATAACAACCTCTGTGCGCACTTATGCAATTCCCCTACCTGCGGATTTGCCACATCTCCTCTTCGCAGCTATTATGAAAAGCACAATCTAATATGACAACGATCCATGACACCTCACCGAGGAATCTCCATCCTCACTTATCGCAAACAGTGCACTACTACACAAGCGACTGTATGCTCCAACATAACTGCATTTACATGAACAAATCTCACACAAAAATATGAACCATAGCCATCTGGGAATGAACCCATATCCAATCAACATAACTGTAATCAACACATATTATCAACAAAGCACCCCGGATATGACTGACTTCCTCTGAGTTGCAGCTTGCTAGACTACACGACTTAAATAGTCAGCTCCGACATTCTGTCGACCTGGAATGTACTGCACTCGGTACCTGTAGGGCTGCAGTGCCATTGCCCAGTGCAGAACCCTGCTGTTTTTCAACTGCGCCTCCTGCAGGAATTTGAGTGGTTGATGATCAGTCTCTATCACGAACTCTTTCCCATACAAGTATTTGTGGAATTTCTGCACGGCCCACACGACAGCTAAACACTCCTTCTCCACCGTTGCGTACCCTTCTTCACACTTTGTCAACTTCCTGCTCGCATACCTCACAGGAAACTCGACCCCTTCATGCTCCTGCAACAATACTGCACCTATCCCACCACCTGATGCATCTGTCCGTAACAAAAATGGTTTGGACATATCTGGTAGCTTCAAGATGGGACGGGAACCTAGTCTTTCCAGCACCGTCTGCAGTGCTTGCTCTGCAGCGTCTGACCATTCGACCACTGCCGGTTTTCCTGCCTTGACCAAATCACTGAGAGGACTCGTGATTGCTGCGAAATTTGGAACAAACTCCCTATAGAAACCAACAAAACCTAGCAGACTCCTGACTTCTGTTTTGGTCTTTGGTCTCTCTGAATTCATCATCTTCTCCACCTTTCCCTTTTTCTGGCTGCTTTGTGTCGCCTCCGACAACAAAACCTAGGAACTCCTACTGTCTAGCCCTTCATACAGTGACACATCCCTGTATGACTCTTCTGGAAACTTAGGCAACAAAATCTCCCCTTCTTCTGCTGGGTCTCTTTCACCTCATCAATGATTGCTGCTGCGCCTATGTGCTGAGTCTCACGCTGAATATATTTGCGGAGAAAATTCGCATGGAAAAGTTTTAGTTTCCCATTCACATCAATTCGGTAATCCCGACCGACCTTTTCAGTGATGGTGAATGGTCCCTTCCAATGCATCAGCAGCTTGTTGTGACCCGTGGGAAGCAGTACCAGGACTTGATCTCCCACCTTGAGGGATTGCTTCCTCACCTTCCTGTCATATTGCTTCTTCTGAACGACCCTAGCCTCCTGCAAACCTTCCCTTGCAACGTTACATGTCTCATACCTGTGCCCACCTTTGGAACAGGGCGCGATTGGGCCGATCAGATCAACAGCCACTCTCCTGAACGGTGTGTCAATTAAAGGGGATGTTTAAGAGGTGCCTTCCTCTTCACCCCTCTTGTGGCTGAACTTTGACACACGTCACAGACATGCAGAATCGCTTGATGTCTGCCATTGCCCCTGGCCAATGAAAATCATCGAAGATTCGGTCAGCTGTTTTGCTGGTGCCGAGATGACCCGCCATGAGCGACTCGTGACCCACTGACATGACAGTGTCACGATAACCTGCGGGTTTCCTCTAACTGAGTGGTCACCTTACCTGTCTTCCCCTTGGTGAACACTCGGTACAACAGCCCGCCTTTCACCAGAAATTCTGTCTCACCTCCTCTAACCACCTGTTTCTCTCCACCTCTTGCCAACTCTCCCAAGACTTCACGAGCGAAGGGTCTTGTCCTGCGCTGCCCTAAACTCATCAGGCGACACATCTATGCCTGACTTCCTTGCTGGAATGACTAACGGTTTATCAACCTTTTCCTCCTTCTTGCTCCGTGTTTGAACTGCTGCCCCTGTAGCAGTCAACAACTCAGGATCCCCTGGATCCCTTGCCCCTGGAATATTTCCAATGATCAAATCATGAAGGGGTTTCTCCATCACCAACGCAGACAACTCGCCTGAGACGTAAGGGGTACGTACTTCTATCTTAGCAACTGGAAACTCCCTCACAGTGCCATCGATTAGAGTACAGGTCTGGATTTGCCCTGTCAAATCCCCTTTCTCGACCAGCGTTGTTCTCACCACACCGCATGAACAACCAGTGTCTCGTAACACTTTCACCCTCTGCTGGCCAACCCACCCTTCTTCCACTGGTAACGAACCACTCAGCCTAGTGCCCTCCATCCCTGACACTGACTGCTGTCCAGTGCTAGCCATAGGCTGCACTCCACCCTCTTCAGACTGAATCCCTTTTGGTTCCACTGCAGGTCGTTTCCCCTGGCGACCCTTATCGACTTCTTGCAAGGCTGCTGCCTTCTGGAACCTCATGCGACAATCCCTCGCCACATGTCCCTTCTTGTGACAAATGAAACAACCCAATGTCCCTTTGCCCTTCCTTCTGCCCCACCACTGGGTTTGCAGACTTTGCAGGAAACTCTCCTAGTCTCCTTGCACTCTTCTCACCTGTGCCTAGCACCTGTTTCTCCTGCACCTTAGTGCCCAAACGTGCCTCTCTATACACCTCTGCGAACTTCAACAACTCTCCTGCTGTCTCTGGCTGTCTCTCTTTCAAATGTATGGTTAACTCAGGGCCGCAACCTGACAAATCTGTTCCTTCATAACCAGCTCTTTCAATTCAGCGAACTCCTTCTTCGTACCGCTCAACTCTAACCACTTCTCAAAATAGTGATCTAAACGTGCACCAAACTGAGTGTACGTCTCACCTGCTTGTAATTTAGCTGAACGAAATTTCTTCCTGAACCCCTCCTGTGTGAGGTCAAATCCTTTCATCAACGATTCCTTCACAGCGCCGAAATCAGACTGTTGTTCTGCTGGTAACGCAGTGAAAATCTGTAATGCCTTTCCCGTCAGTAACGCTGACAAAATGACTGCCCACTCTTCTGAAGGCCAACCCCTGACTGGTCGCAAACGTTTCGAAACGACTGATGTATGCATCAATCGAATCGGTTCCTTCAGAGAATTTGGGCAACTTTGGTCGGGGGCGTAACTGCGCACAGAGTCACTGGAAACTGAACTCCCATCCTCGGTGGTCTCCCTTTGTATTCTCACTTTCTCTAACTCTAATTGAAAACCCTTTTAATCTTTCCGTTTCCTGCTTCATTCTTTCTGTTTCCTGCGTTTCCCTAGCCTGATTATCATTAGCCTGAATCCTTAATCTTTCTGTTTCCTGTGCTTCCCTTATTCTTTCTGTTTCCTGCTCTGCGCTAGCTTTAGTCCTTTCCTGCTCTGCTATTTCTACTGCAACACGGCGTCTTTCCACGCGTTCATCTCTTTCCATCTTTTGTTGGTTTTCAACGAATGCACGCAACCCATCTCCTGAGTAACCTAGATCACGAGCGACGCTCACAAGTTGTTCAATAGGGGTGTTCTTTTCTTCCGCCATTATATTTTCCCCTCTTTTTTTTTTTTGAACAAGATTTTATAACTACGACAGCCAAACTGGTGGTTACCGACACGTGTGACGTAATAGCACAATCCTATGAATGATAATATTAGCTTGGGACAACGTAATTAGTTTTTGTAAGACGCCTAGCGCCTGACCCAACTATGAGAGCGAATTATAGGCAATCTGTGCGAAATAAGTACTCTGGGGCTGAAATGCCAAGCCTAGTATTAACTATCTTGGAAGCAATGCCAAGCCTAGTGTTTAACTATCTTGGGAACATACAGTAAGACAACCCCTTGTCTTAGGATTACAATACTTGAATCCCCAGCTTCCACTCTGAGAAGTTGAACAATTATAATAAATGGGCCAGAATACCCATTCCTGGCAAGCTCGCCAATAAATTGTCAACCTCGGGGTATGTCAGTGGAGGAAGGACTAGCGCACAGCCCAAACACACTCACAGCTTGCTTACGATCTCATTCATATATCATGCATCCGTCACATCAAGCCACTAGTAAAGTCTATAACTTTACTACACATGATCACAGAGCGAAACATCAATGCATATGGAATCAAACAAAATAAAACATTCTCTCTTTCCTGAACTTCACAAAATCATTTATCTAAAACATCATGAACTAACCCGGGTATAAACAGATTTCTACTTTACCTGGCCAGGTGATCTTAACTATTCACGAATCACTGTCTTTTTCTTTTCCTTTCTTTTTCGTTTCACTGTCACTTTCACAAGCACGACACAACTGTTGGCACTAGTCAGGTTAGACTGCTGGCACTGGCGTTGGACTGCCGGCACTGGTCAGGTTAGACTGCTGGCAATGGCGTTGGTCTGTGGTTCTGCTTGACGAAGTGACGCTGCCAGGTATGAGGTCGAACCCCGGTTCAGATGGAACAGTGACTATCAACATCGATCTGTTCTCCTTTCCTTCTTCCTGCTTTAACGCATTGCACCTCTCTCTCTCTCTTCTAGTCTGCTCTATCAAATGGACATGGTTGCTTTTCTTTTCTTTTTTTCTTTTTCTTTTTTTTTCTCTTCATTAGTTAGCAACTCTCACTCTCCACATCTCTCCCTTAGTCCTTCCTCTTTCAGACTATATCTCGTGCTAATGCTACAGCTCGGTTCTCTTCACCCCTCTCATCATCCCTCTGCTCTTCTCTCGTCAGAGCTTACACAGAACCTCTTCCTCTCTCTCTGTCTCTGTTCGTTCCCCCCCTCCTCTCTTCATCTCTCTGCCTTTTCTCTCGTGCAGAGATACACCCCGAACCTCCTCATCTCTCTCCCCTGTTCGTTCTCCCCTTTCTCTCACTCACGCATTACTTTATCCCCCACCTACGTGTCCAAGGGTGGAGTACCATTGGTCAATATTTTTACCGCCTCGTACCCGAAGTTACCTCCCTCTAATTCCATTGGATATTTAAATCATGACAGTCACGCCTACACGCCTTACTCTCTGTGGTGGTCATTTAATTGATTAGCTTGATTTCACCCCCACCACACACTACCTTCTCCCTCTCCCTTTTCGGCGACGTCGACCTAATTGTGGGCCCTGGTCGTAAAATTGGCCGGATGAGTCTGATCCAGGCGTCGAGACTCGTCTGACCAGACATCGAGGCGTCGGTCAGCTACTTAGTCTGTCTGGTGGACAGACCGTCTCCGTGGAGGATTAGGATTAGTCTCCTTGCTGTGCCCAAATTGGCCGGATGAGTCTGATCCGGGCGTCGAGGCTCGTTTGACCAGACATCGAGGCGTCGGTCAGCTACTTAGTCCGTCTGGCTGGACAGACCGTCTCCGTGAAGCCTCTCCGCTATGCTTAATTGGCTGGACCCGACACATGGGCCCGTCTATCTGGCGCTCAGAATATTTGAGTTTGAGCTTATGTCCAAACAGCCTGGACCACGACTTTGGTTGTTTATTTTTTTGTCCGTGACAGAGTGCATGGTGCGCTGAATGGAAATTCTGGAAGATGGCTTACAACTCCAAGCTCATTGTCAGCGTTTTGCATATGGGGAAAATACGTGGAAAGGAACTAGAATGTTGTCCATATTTTCCTCAGAGTTTGTTGTAAAACCAGTTCTCAGAGATAGTTCAGACGGCAGGTTCAAACAATAGTCTAAGGCGAGTTTTAGTTTACGGTTTATGGTCTACGGGATGGTCTATGAGATGGTTCCCCTCACTCTGCGTACAGATTGTACACAAATGTAGTTTTCCTGACTTAATCTAACACGAACAAATACACTGAGTTTCAACAATAAAAAAACAACAACAACATTTTCTTTCGCCCACTCTCGGATCATTTTAACGCGAAGTTGAGTCAGTTTTGTGCGCTTGCATAGATGTCTCCAACGGTACTGACAGCGAAGGCACAAACGGACAGAGAAGACAGAACAACCTTGTTCACTGCTTCATCTAAATCATCGATTTCATCAGTGATGAGAGATCAGGGGAAAAGGATGCCTCCCAGGGCTCAGGTGTCACACGAACTTGAGGACACCAGACACTCGGTGACTACAGTCCGGGCAAACGATCAGGTATAAATAGGATATGTTGAACTTGTTTGCCTTGCGTGTGACGCATGTTGTTGTCAAGGACAGCTTGACGTGACAGCGGGGTACGTCATTCCAAATTTGGTCGGCTTGAAGTGTGATACATGTGACTGTAATTCACGTTGCCACCGGCGTCTTGGGCTGTTGCCTTAGTTACTAGTAAATATTAGAATCCTGCTGTTACCTATAATGGTATTGTATGTATGTATGTATGTATGTATGTATGTAATATGTATGTATGTATGTATGTATGTGTGTATGTGTATGTGTATGTGTGTATGTATGTATGTGTGTATGTATGTATGTATGTAGTTATCACATTGTCAGTACAACCTTGAGTTAATCTGACAATAAATTGGTTTCAGTCAGTAGTTATCACAAGGTTTGCAATAAAAATGATTGATATGTATGTATGTATGTATGTATGTATGTATGTATGTATGTATGCATAAATATATCTATATCTATATCTCTCTATCTATCTATCTATCTATCTATCTATCTATCTATCTATCTATCTATCTATCTTCTGTCGTCTATCTATCTATCTATCCATCCCTCTATCTATCTATCTACCTCTCTCTCTCTCTCTCTCTTTCTCTCTCTCTCTATATATTATATATATATATATATCACATATATATATATATATTATATATATATATATATTATATATTATATATATATATATATATATATATCTGTCTATCCATCTACCTTCTCTCTATCTCTATCATCTATCTATCTATCTTTCTCGGGAGTACAGACACAATACGCCGTGCCTCCCTGGGGAATCCGATCCAGCGGACGAAAGGCCTTGGAGCAGGCAATGCGAATGGATATGTCTTCAGGGTGGATTACAATGGTTCCAATATGCTGCTAGTGAAGAGTTTAGCATATTGCCCTAATTTTTGGTTCTCAGTTTTTCTTTCCCCGTTCCTTCTCCCCTTTTATTCTATCTTTAAAAATCTTGCCATGTCATGAATGTAATGACGAAAGAATTGTTAGCCTGCATTTGTTTCCCCCCAATACTAAATTATTCAGCATCACACACACACCACACACACACACACACCACAACACACACACACACACACACACACATATATATATATATATATATATATATATACAGTTTAAAATAAATTCTATAATGAGTAGTAAAACAAGTTGTTTCAAGCTAAAACGCTTCTCAGGGTATCGCTACATTTTTCACTATACTTAGCTGAAAAGCTGAGGTTTACTTCAAAAACCATTTTAAATGGTATACGCTCATTGACACCTTTTCGTCTGGTGCTTTAACCTTATTGTGATCTATATATATGATATATATATATATATATATATATATAGATCAGTATATTTAAAAGCCTATATATTTGCTAAACAATTTAGTAGTGGGGAAAAACAAGCGCAGGCTAACAATTCTTCCGACATTACATAAATGACGGTGAAGAGTAGTTGCGGCCCTTTGCTCGAAAAAGAGACCAGGTGGAAAGCGTCAAGTGAATCAAAGCCGAGTGCTTCGTTTGTTCGTTCGTGGGTGACTTTAACGTCGTATTGGCCTGAGGCCCTTAAGGACAAGCTGCACTCGCAGACATAGGTCTGCATGTTCTGTGGCAACTGTTGTCGCAGGCAGTAGTTGGCAAGTTGCGTCTCTCTCGTAGAGTTTCTCTCTCGGAGCTCTGGTTCCTTTTAAACTTCAGTTCGAATTCGGCTGTTGGTCGGCCGATGAAGGGCGTCGGCGTATTTCGCCTCTTACCCCCAACCAAAAGGCTGTCTTCAGACCACTAGGCGGCCTTCTTCGTACTCGGTGGCGATGGTCCTGTGCCGCATGAGGCGGTGAGGCCGCCTCAAAGAGGGAGCAGGACAAAAGTCGCTGGGGTGCTGCACGAGACCCTAAAATTCGGCGGGTGCACGCAGACTACGGCCGATAGGGCAA
>CM031607.1:74620673-74633173 GCA_018398815.1 Conus ventricosus | reverse complement strand
TATTAGCGCCACTTCTCTTCTCGTTATTAATGCATGATCTGCCAAACAAATTATCAAAAAAAGTTGTTCTTGTCCAATATGCAGATGATATATGCATGTGGATGGATGTAACGTTAAAAAAGAAAACTTTACAGCGAGATATAAAATTCGTCAAAAAGATCTATCAAGGAGAACTAAATAAGATGGTGGATTATATGAAGCTAAATGGATTAAGTCTGTCAACCGAAAAAACAAATATGATTCTTTTTAACAGTGGATCTAACCCATTGAATGCAAGGCATTGAATTTAGCCCTTGGACTTCCTGTGCACGCATCATCGTCACGTACATATTATGAAGCTCAGGTGCTTCCTCTAGATGATTATAGAGATTTAACATGTTGTAAATTCGTCATTAAAAGTACAGCTAGAAAAACACACATTAAATCAGAAATCAAAATAAGATCAGATTTTGATTTTCCAAAAAGAGCAAAATCTATAACTTCTCAGATAACTATAGAAACATCAAAAATAATTTCAGATTCTGGGGTTTCTTTAGAAAAAAAAATTTCTCTCCCAGACCATCTTTTTGTCCTATCCACCCTGGGAACTTAAAAAAAGCCCATTTTGATATTGATCACACCAACATTAAAAAAAATGAAAATATCAATATGTTAGTAAGTTATACTAAGTGTCATATGGACGAGAAATGCACTAACCAATTAAAAATATACACAGATGGTTCATGTATTGGTAAGCAAACAGGTTGTGCATTCTTAATCCCTGACTTGAGTGTGGAAAAATCTTTTTACATTGGATGTAACATATCCATATTTACAGCTGAATTAACGGCAATACTCATGGCTTTGAATTACCTTTTAAATTTCCCCCAAACAATATTTCAAGCTCTGTTTTGTGTAGATTCAAAATCAGTCCATCAGGCGATAAAAGATTTTCATTTGCATACTAGGCCTGAAATGATTATTGAGATAAGCTGTTTGATCCATATGCTTATTGAAGGAGGCACCCAATTATCCTTTTGTTGGATTCCTTCACACTGTTCCTTATATTACAACGATAAAGTAGATAGGGCAGCTAAGCGTGGAGCAAGACATATCTGTGGTTCTGAAGATCTTAAACTACCCTTATCGGTACATGAGCAGTGCAATTTAGTTAAAACATATATTTCGAAAACTGTCAAACTGTCAAAGATAGAATGATAGAACATGACAATCAAAATCAGTTTGATATTTTTTATATTAAATGATTCAACATAATTTTAGTTTAAATAAAATATACTTTCATTGATGCATAGGTGGAAACTTGATGCTTTTAAAACAAAATATGTTAAAAGCATAGTATGTGTATGCAAAAAGAAATAACACGTGATCATATTGTTACATGTCAAGACATGAAAAAATAATTCCAGTGTTGAGGCAAAATAGTGCACAGGCCATCTTTGAGTCTCCAGCTCTAACATATGAGTTTTTTGTATGCTTACAGCGCACTCCATTTGGGGAAGTATTTATAGGTTCCTTTTTGTGTGGGGGCGGGGATGGGGGATATGTGTGGGGAGGGAAGATGGAATAAGCTAAAAAAGCTAAAAAGTGACAAGGACTGAGAAAGGTTAAGTTTCTGTGCCTAGATGGTTGTTAATTAGTTTTGTTAAAATTTTAGCTTTTTTCCCTTTCAGACTTATTTGAAAAATTCATGTGTTTGTAATTACCATTATTATTCATATAAGCACTCATATAAGCACACACATATGCACATAAACATACTCAAACATACTTGCATACACAAACACGAGAACACGCATAAGCACATACACTCTTTCTTTCCCCATCTCTCTCTTTCGGCACGATTTTTTCCCCGTCTAATATCACGTTTAGTGGAAAGACGTTAAATGAATCACCACACACACACACACACACACACACACAACACACACACACACACACACACACACACACACACACACACACACCACAAAACGCGCATGTGTTTGTGGTGTTGTGTGTGTGTGTGTGTGTGTGTGTGTGTGTGTGTGTGTGTGTGTGTGTGTGTTGTGTGTGGTGTATGTGTGTGTGTGTGTGTGTGTGTGTGTGTGTGTGTGTGTGTGTGTGTGTGTGTGTGTGTGTGTACGTCAAAAGGTTTAAGGAAATAAGTTCAAAATATCCCAAATTTCGGTTTTACTGCCTTCCTTCCTCACGCGATGTGAAATGTTCAAGTTAAAACGCTCCCATCCTCGACGCTCACTCTCTTACTTATAATTTTATATATATATATATATATATATATATATATATATATATATATATATATATATATATATATATATATATACATGTAAAAACTGAAAAGGCAGAGGAGTCAAATTACCACTTTCCGCGGTCACTGAGGAGAAACAACCAAGTTTCGAAATATCGGTATATGACCAGGAGTTATATGTTAGTGAGTTTCCCTCCCTATTGGAGGATGTCTCCCCTTGGAGACTATAAGCTTGCTGAAGGCTCATTTTGAGAAGCATTTATTTTATTTTATTTTATTTTCTCCCATTCACCCACTCAAGCACATACTGTTAGTTAGGCAGAATCATCTACCACAGCAGATATGAATGCTTATATCTCCCCTATTTCTTCAATCTAAGACATAAGAGCAAGCTTTGTTTATAATTCTATATTTCTTGCAGTCATTGCAACACCAAGCTGCTCTGTAAGTTGCTGGAACGGTGCTCGGTACTTATCCTTGGAATGTATTAGTTTGTTGTATTTTAGTCCCTTGCGGATTCATTCCAAGAACTGGCCCTTAGCACTTGTGTCTTAAGAGGATATCTTTTTATATTTTCTACTTTTCACAAGAAAATGTAGTTTGTTTTGCTCTTTCATATTTTTTTTTTTTGCTTCTTAGGTGGCACCTTTGGTTGGTTTTTTGAAAACTCAACAAACATACTACAGTATTGCACACCGGCCTTTTCTGGGATTGCATTCTTCTTAAAACTGAAAAGGCAGAGGAGTCAAATTACCACTTTTTCGCGGTCACTGAGGAGAAACAACCAGGTTTCGAAATATCGGTATATGACCAGGAGTTATATGTTAGTGAGTTTCCCTCCCTATTGGAGGATGTCTCCCCCTTGGAGACTATAAGCTTGCTGAAGGCTCATTTCGAGAAGCATTTATTTTATTTTATTTTATTTTTCCCCCATTCACCCACTCAAGCACATACTGTTAGTTAGGCAGAATCATCTACCACAGCAGATATGAATGCTTATATCTCCCCCTATTTCTTCAATCTAAGACATAAGAGCAAGCTTTGTTTATAATTCTATATTTCTTGCAGTCATTGCAACACCAAGCTGCTCTGTAAGTTGCTGGAACGGTGCTCGGTACTTATCCTTGGAATGTATTAGTTTGTTGTATTTTAGTCCCTTGCGGATTCATTCCAAGAACTGGCCCTTAGCACTTGTGTCTTAAGAGGATATCTTTTTATATTTTCTACTTTTCACAAGAAAATGTAGTTTGTTTTGCTCTTTCATATTTTTTTTTGCTTCTTAGGTGGCACCTTTGGTTGGTTTTTGAAAACTCAACAAACATACTACAGTATTGCACACCGGCCTTTTCTGGGATTGCATTCTTTTTAAAACTGAAAAGGCAGAGGAGTCAAATTACCACTTTTCGCGGTCACTGAGGAGAAACAACCAGGTTTCGAAATATCGGTATATGACCAGGAGTTATATGTTAGTGAGTTTCCCTCCCTATTGGAGGATGTCTCCCCTTGGAGACTATAAGCTTGCTGAAGGCTCATTTCGAGAAGCATTTATTTTATTTTATTTTATATTTTTCCCCCATTCACCCACCCAAGCACATACTGTTAGTTAGGCAGAATCATCTACCACAGCAGATATGAATGCTTATCTCCCCCTATTTCTTCAATCTAAGACATAAGAGCAAGCTTTGTTTATAATTCTATATTTCTTGCAGTCATTGCAACACCAAGCTGCTCTGTAAGTTGCTGGAACGGTGCTCGGTACTTATCCTTGGAATTTATTAGTTTGTTGTACACACCACACACACACACACACACACACACACATATATATATATATATATATATATATATATATATATATATATATATATAACAGAATGTATTACAGGAAAAGGGAAGAGAAGGAAGAGGAAATGAATTTGTGGAGTGGTAGGATGACCATAGCAGGAAGGCTTGCAATATTGGCTCATTACCTCAACAGGGCGATAGATCGAGAGAGAGAGAGATAGAGAGAGAGAGAATCATGTATGTATGTGTGTATCTATGTATGCATGTTCGTGAGTATTATGTATGTATGTGTGTGTGTATGTATGTATGCATGAGTCTTGCCCAGTGTGTGTGTGTGTGTGTGTGTGTGTGTGTGGTGCGTGCGTGCGTCGTGGTGTGTGTGTGTGTGTGTGTGTTCGAGTGCTCACATACACACAGTGCAACACATACACACTTTAGCGAATACATTCATTATCAACTTCTAATGTCTGTGTATACGTTCTCACTCTTTTAACGGCTCAGTGGCTCATACTAACACATCGTGCAGAGTTTTCCTTACCATTGTCAGTGTTGAAGGAAGACTTCTGTAGCGTGTCTCCATGTAGCACTATGCACTTGACTGACTAAGGCAAGCATTAAAAACCTACAACTAGACGGAACCCCAAACCCATGTTATGATTGTCGTTTCACCGACACGAAATAACAAGTTATATAGAATAAGAAAAATTTAGATCACCAGTACAATGCCCACTCTCATATTTACATTAACAGGAGTAATAGATCAGTCAATAGAATCTTCAGCAGTAGCATCCTTTCGCGTATCTGAACAACGAAAGAATGCTAACGACACGAAGGTAAGATGTAACTCGGTTTATTCGATTGGAGGGAAGAAACACTGGAAACAGCCACGGCGAATGCGTCATCCGTTTCTCTAATGTTGCAATCTTTGCAGACCTCTAGCTGGGAGGCCTTTTTCATCACAACCATCTCTGTGACCATGAAGTAGTTTCATTAAAAAAAATGGTTCGGTGATCGGCTGTCAAATGACGTCCACTGACCGTGATGACAGTGCAGTCAGAGAAACACGCGAGCAGATGGGAAGAAGCTCTAAGGTAAGCTTTGCAGCAGAAGGTGTTCCAGGGAAAACCTCACCTGCCACACGTGTTTTACCCTGAGCTCCCGTACACATTACAGAGTCGAGCTGCATCACCTGTCTGGTCTTGTGGATGCCCTCCTGCTGTCACATTCTTCACCTGATGTTGCAAGTCCTGGGTGGACTGGCGGCAGCGGAAGGAATGTCTTCGTGAACGGAGATATCTCAGGAAGTTCACTTCTGTTTCTCCTCGACCACATCCAGCTGAAACTCTTTCAGTTGCCTCTGTCATTGCGATGGGGGGTCCAGTGCACTTCTAACCAGAAATCGAGAACTGCTTCATGAGATGATAGGCTGATGAGCATAAAAGCCCGCTGGTTCCAGCCTTTATGACAAGACCTTTGGTTCAGAAATAAGATTTCCTCAAGCAACGGTCTTGTAGATGTGTGCTTACTCCATTCTTTGTTAAAAGGGCACACACAGAAAGTTCAGTCACAATGAAATGGTTTCGGGGGATTTGTGCGGAGTATAAAATCCGATCTTGGGTGATTCTCTCTGACAATTACTGGGTGTTTTTTTCCATTCTGGAAGATCCTGTGTGCACGTCCAGTCAGCTACTTTATCCAGTAAATCCTACTGCTTTGACTGGTTGTCACCTGTGGTGTAGTGATTGTTGCAAGAGTTTTTAGTGGCGTGGTGTGTTTCCTTTCTCGCAGTACTAATAGCATCTGCGATTTCTTTGCACTTTGTTGTGCTTCTATGTAATTTCTTTAGATTAGCGGTACTTTATATGATCTCAGCACATGTTCCACCGCTTGCTTGCCCTGGCAGACTAAACACGCAAAGTTATTTGGTTGTCCTCATTCCATCAGATCTGTGTTTGAGCACAAGAGGTCATGTGCAGCTTTGAGGAGAAAGCTGATCTTCAGGTGGGTCATATACCGCATTTCATTCCAGCTCAGACGTCCGTGGAGTTCACTATCCTACATACCTCATTGGCCTTGTTGACCTTGCCGGACTGCCTGCGTATGCTCCTCTTGCTCCAGTATCGCAATGACTCTCTTTGCTTTTCACTTTGCCTCTGACCACGACTTCATTCCTGTTGATCCTAATTCCTACCTGTTGGTTTGCTTCAATGCTGGCTCTTTTCACACTGTAGGCGTCCCTGTTGATCGCATAGACAAGGCATCCAGATGCATAGGACAAGGCTCCATGATGCATGGACAGGATCAGATCATGGACAGGCATCCAGATGCATGACAAGGCATCCAGAGTGTAGACAAGGCATCCCAAAATGCATTACAAGGCATCCAGTGCTAGACAAGCATCCAGATGCGGTTAGTTTGAGTTCATTGGTGTTTTTCCTGTGACTGAATTGGTTTCCGACTGTTTCATCTGCATGCATCAGCGGTGTTAGGCATTGGCTCAAGGGCATTCGACGAATTCCTGTCTGATAATCAAGGAGGATGTCGTTGTACTCGGTTTGTTCCTGGCTTGCTCCACTGTCCTATCAAGTGCACAGTATAGTGCTGCTCATCGACAAGATTCTGAAGAGAGCTCTCTATTGTCTCGTGGTTCTTTATACAGAGCTCAATAAAGAATATTTCTTTCCCGAAACACACAGCGTCATTCGTTCTATTACACAATCTGTTCTGATATTTCTGTCGCAATTGGTTTAGCGCAAATCAGTTAATTACACTTAAATGCATTCGTAATCACTGAATTTCTCACTCCTTGTATTTATGTACGCATGTAAGTATGTAAGTATGTATGTATGTATGTATATATGTATGAATGTATGTATGTATGTATGTATGTATAAAGCTGGTTAAAGCACTGACAAAGAATAGGAGCTGGCCAGAGAGAGAGAGAGAGAGAGAGAGAGAGAGAGAGGAGAGAGAGAGAGAGAGGAGAGAGAGAGAGAGAGAAATAGCTTTTATCGATGCGCCTGCAAACTGGACTACTGTGCATATTTGTTGATTTGACAAGCTAATGCATTAAAGTAATTGATATGTATGTATAATGTATGTATGTTATATGTATGTATGTAGTATGTATGTATGTATGTATGTATGCATGTATGCATGTATGTATGTATGTATTTGTTTATCTGGCAGCCGTGTGGGACGTGTTTGTATCTGCCAAAGTGTAGTTGACCAGCTGAAACCAAACCTCGCAGAGTCGCGAACTTTTACAGCTCGGGCTAACCTAGTGAGGTTGAATGACCAACAGTAGAGGGCAGGGGACATCACCGCCCGACTATCGACCGTTGGTCAATGAAGCACGGTCGAAGGACTGCAAGTGTAGTTCGTTAGGCTCGATTCTGTTGTAGGATCGTGTTTTCCTCGTGGAAACACGGTGCATCGACCGTGGATGTTCGTTCATTAGAGCTGCCCAGGCATAACGTTCTTTCCGACTGATTCGAAACAATCTTAATTAAGCCACGTTTTCTTTTCCTAAATCTAGTTTAATCATGTAAATATCATTCTTGACTCTCTATAGTGTCTTCTGTTGTTGTTCTTGAAACTCAGACTTTGTTCAGGTTATGATGTATAAAATGTCAGTTATCTGTCGTAATCTGGCGACTGGGTAGTGACCATTGTTCACATTGTCCAGAGCGGACGCTTCCTGTCCACTATGCAGAGTCTGTTTGCCCATTATGGACTTCTATTGTACTGTTACTTACATGTACGTCTTTTTAACCATTTTTGCTCACGTTTTTCAATGTATATGGTTTTAATTATTTTACGTTTTCTTTTAATCTAGAAGAAAGACAAAGATATACCAGAAGTTGCCAGTGAGACCCAGCGAAGCACTGTCTTCTTCTGCAAAAGCAAGCAGCCGGGAGCAATCGGGCACCACCCTTGGATCTTGGGGTGACAAATCAAGGAAAATGCGTGGCTCTCTCAGCACAGTCTTGGCTTAACCACATTAAGGATGTCAATAGTTTAGCTACCGTGTGATTGATTGCTTCTGTCCTTTGGTGATCACATTTGTCTCTGTAGCGAGTTACTCTTTCAAAATGAATATTTTTTTACCGGCGTGTTAGCAGGCCTGAGAGAAGACACTGAGTGGTCGGCTGGGCTACAATGACAAATGATTAAATACTTCCATACTTTCTCTTTGTAAGCATGTAGTGCACAGTTTTAAACTGTGTAGCAGAACAGCCGGATCAGACACGTGGAAGTGTCAACACGTTGTTAGGTAATTGTACGTAACCAGCAGTCCAGCGTTTGAAAAAAAAGTATATAAGAAAAAGAAGAAAGAAAACGAGTACTCTGGCAGCAGCCTTGTGGTTTGGTAGAAAAGATGAACGGTGCTGGCAGCTGTTCTGGTGCTCACAGCACGGGTACAATGGTTTCCATATCGTCCAGTGTCATTACCAGCTACTTCAGGAATTCGTTTGACTCAGCGGAAAAAGATTTTGCCTTGACAAAGTATCATGAAGCTTACTGACATTGATGAACAGTTTTGGATCTTTTCGCAGTTTCTCTGTTAGCTGTAAATATTGCCTGACGCGTTTCTCTAGACGCACCTTGCGATAATCTGGAAACGCTAGAATAGAAGGATTGTTTGGTGGGGTACAGCTTGACATCATTTAAGTTCAACGCATGTAATGCGTTGCTCCTTTATCCCGTATAAAGGATCAGCAGTATCAACGCCCTCAGTGGTGGGTGTTTAAAGTCTTTTATATGTCTCTTTATATTGTTTTGGATCTGAGTATTGCTCAAACATAGCCCACTCCTACCACAATCTGGAAAGCGACATACATTCCACACTCTTTCTGTACTGTTAATATCCATCGCATTCACCAACAGAGAACGAAAAAATGCTTCTATGTGCAAGGTTGTGTACTGTTTCCTCGAGTGGATTGTCACTCGGACGTATTATTTTCACTTTGTGATGCAACAACTGTCTACATTTTGATTGCTGGTCTCAAAGATTCCCGAATCTTTCCTGCTGCGGTGTCTATCAATCCTTTTATTCCGAGTCTTTCCCCGATACTTTGCATTTCAGATTGCGAGGTTTCATTTGTCCCCATAAATGGATAACTGTCGCACAGCTGACAGGGGAGTCACATGATACCCTTGGGTATTGTTAAAGCAAAGGTTTTGCTGTACGTAGTCTACATTGGACTTGCAGACAAGCCTGATGTGGTCAACTCACGACTACCGGTATGTATGTTCTTAGCTTCTTGTGCACCTTTTGAAGAACTTGCAGAAAAATATAGAAAGTGTAAAAGATAGAACAAGTCGCTACGTTCTTGTACAAAAAGAAAAAAGGGGGATGGGGAATGGGGGAGGGGAGCAATCCGTCCGCTACATAAGCTTTATGATAAGGCCTGTAAGAACAATCGAATGTGAACTGTTTATTGATGAAAAAGGCAACTCTGGAGTACACGTTTGTCAAAAAATAAAGTATTGATTTATCACAGCATTACACAGTTCAGCTGAAATTCTATATCTAGATTTATTTTATGGATTTCATGTTTGCTGCAGTTTCACCTGACAGCCATGTATTTTGGAACTTATACCAATCCAAAACTATCTTAACAATATAATATGATTCAGAATTACGAGCACAAGAGGATTTTGTACAGATGTGATGGTGTCAGCCAAAACGCTGTATCAAACACACTGTAAGACTATCATGTTTCTGTGTGTCCTGACTCAAGAGTCTAATAAAAATCTACCTAACAGTTCTTCTTTCAGGTCATGATCACTGTTATGTCAACTTCTGTTTAAAGTACGCAGAACATAAGGATTCCTCCTAGTTCATGACGACTGCTGTATCAATTCATTTCGGATGCATAGATGACAAGTCAGGGACTGAATATACGGCCATCATCGCAGGAACACCCCTAGCCATCTTTGTTCGCATCTGTTGTGATATCGACTTGAGATTCAGCATCAGAAGCAGGAATAGCAGTGTCAGTGTTATCAAACTGTCCCAGCAGTTCACGTTCTATCTCTCTTTTGTTTTTGTTTTAGATTCCTCCGTCACACTGAAGTACTGTTTTCTTGCCATCATGCTAATGACTTGCCCCTCCTTATTTGATAGTAGGAATGATGGTTGTCGATTTCCCGAACACTATAGGTACGTTACTGATTGACAGTATACTCCCTTTCCCCACTCTCCCACTCACCTCAACCCACCAGTCTCATGAAGGGACTATAACTTTAAAAAAATTTATCCTCTGAAAATTCCCATTATCCTTCAGACATCGTCATTCATCACACACATAAGCAGCAAGAAAGGAATTAAGCAAGACAACATTTCCATACATCACTCGAGAGAACGGTCCTGGGATACGGAGAGCGTTGCTTCGTCAGTCAACCGAGAAACAGCCTTTTTCAGGGAGTATGATGCTCCTGGTGTTGAGCCTTCTTGAAGGTATGATTGTCTTGCGCTACAGCGCTAGCCGATTGTTCACGACTTTGTAATGATGCTGATCTGTGCATAGATTTTCCTCTTTGATTGCTGTCTCTTCTTCTGTGTCTCCATCATGGGCATTATTGCTACGCAACTTATTCTGGATCTCCCGTGCACAGACACAGCCAGGTCTGTCCATTCACAGCCTTACCACCGCAGTCCACGTGGAGCGGTCAAACTGTTGTGCCCAAAACGTTACGTCAGATAGGACTAAGAGTAACAAACAAACAAACAAACAAATCCAAGCACGCATGTCCGCAACGCTGACCACTACGCTATAGCAGCTAACAACGTATTGAGGTGCTTTAGACTAAAAGGACAAAGGTATGGAGATCAGAGTACCCCCATTGGTAGAGCACTAGACTTTTGTGATCCTAGTGATCCAGGGGTCGCGGGTTTGAATCTCCACCAGGCCGTTTTGGCACAGTGGGGTTTTCCCTTAGGAGTCAGCATTGGCTCTAACTCCAATTTCGAGCCAAGTTTTCGAACTAGACTCTAAACCGAGAATCCGTGCACGTACCTATTACTAACATTTCACGCACACGTAAAATCCCATCACCAACTTTCGGTACAGAAGACCAGTTTGTCCAGTTGGTATGGACGTCGCGAATACCCGTAGCATATTTCCTCTTTGAGAAATCGAAGACATGAGTGAGAAAGGGGTTGATAGTTCGACTAAATGACAAGGGAACGACTGAATGGGGCGCCAGGTAGGCAACCCGCTGTGTACCCGAGGGCGTGGACTGTAAAGCGCTCAGCGCTCGGTCTCTAACCGGGGATTACAGCAAATGAGTGATACAGGTATTGTCAACATAATTCTGACCTTCGTACCACCTGCTGCTCGCACACTAAGCCGCTGTGCATGGAGGATGAACATTTTGATCAGTCTGTCCCACAAATTAGTGAACATTTCTATGTAAGGTTAAAAAAATTAATGAGAATGGTGGTAGATAATTAGAAAAGATTCACGTTCTGATCCCTAACATGTGACAAGGATCGAGAATTTTTAAACGGAAAGAATTCAAATCAGAGACCAGATTATTTCAGAAAATTGTTTTTCATCCATGTCTTTTCTTTTCCAATTGAATGCATACATACGAACATGAATGCTAGGCTACGCGAGTCACAGAACTCTGTGACCTTCGCTATTGGTACAGAGCAGCTGGGTTGTTCACCTGTTGATACGTGCTGACGTGAGAACCTTTTGTCGCATAGATTTCCAAATCTTTTACATCCGATGTTGCTGCGCATATATTTTTTTTTCACAATTAGTTCAGTGCGGTTCAATTCATTTTTCAACTTCTTGTCCTGTAATATTTTCAAAGAACTTTTTATAGACAGGTTTTCCAATCGAAGACGAAACTTTCTGCCCTGCTTTTTCATGGTCATAATAGGCAGATCTTTTATCAGCTCGTATTTTTCTGTGTAGCTCAGGGCTGTACAAATACCTGCAGCGCTAAATCCGTACGGTAAATTACGCAACTATATACATACTGCAATATGTATGAATAACAGACAAAGACATGAAACACACACACACACACAAAAACCCCACCTGTTTCAGCTTTCTTCTGTTTATAATTCACTTAGACTTCAATTCACATTAGATCAAAGCTGTTTTCAAGGACCAAGGTTCAGAAAAGGAAATCTTTTAAAAATTTCTACTATTTTTTCTCCAGTGCATCATAACAACAAATCTTTTCGCATCGGTTTTTCATTGAACACTCTCAGCCTAGTACGAGGACCATTCATCAAAACGGTCTCTTCAAGTCTATGAAAACCAGCTACTTGCCTGTTTGATCTGAAACCATTACATTCTCTCTGAATACTCTGGCTCAAGACCAATTAAGAGACTTTTCCCAAGTTATACTTGCTGTGGATCCAAACAGACACAACTATAATTTACAGTTTAACACATCTTGAATAATCACATTTCTTCATAGCCCTACACCGTCTTGCAAT